>VYXD01005452.1:667064-725482 GCA_013397195.1 Hylia prasina
CTCAGCTGAAATGCCCTTGATAACCCTCAGTATTCAGGTAGCACATATCTATAAAAGGTTTAATTGTCTTTAATTTATTAACTCTGATTTCCATTTATCTCAAAATACAGTGCAGGGGGGAAATAACTAACTTCTACCTATGCTGCTTCTTCAGCAATGACATCGAATAAGAGTCTGCCATAAATCTCTAACTTACAAGCACATTTTTAAAGCACCAGTTAATTCTTTTAGAAGTTTAAAAGTAAGTTAAATATTACCATTCTATGTACAAGTTTTAAAAGTTTATGCTCCTTTGGCTTTTTGTTTCAAAAGTGATTTTTGTGAAAACAAGAAGTGTTTTCAAAGAGGAAATTCCAATTTGATTTCCTGAACTGCTGCTCTTTTGTAAAATTCTATAAATAATNAGACAGCATTTTCAGCAGTGAGAGCTGAAAACACAGCGGGATTGATGGGAAAGGCAACCTTCCCAAAGGCATGTGCAGAGGCATTAGGCACCTGTTCGCTTTATTGACAGGGCGGGCTTTGTTTCAGAAGAGTAGCAGGCATATTTCATCTTCATGTCAAAAGACACAGTGGCATTAAAGGGTAGAGAGTTACCTCAGGAACAAAACTACAGTCTTTAATCATCCCAGTCTCCATTGTCCTGGTCACTGGAGCTGGATTCAATCGCTTCACCCTCGTGTTTTTACTCCCCACTTCCACCACCCTGACTTCGAAAGGTGGGGACTCCAGCCCTCATTCTAAAGGTGGTAATTACACAGAACTGGCAACACCAACAGGTTCTCAGAGCTCCAGGTCAAGTAACACCAGAGAATAAGAAGGAGATATTAATTATAGAGAGTGGATAATTGCTTCCTTAGCAGCTAATCCTCCCATTCACCCACCCAAAAGGTCAGATACAGAAACCCAACACCCTTTCAAAGTACAGTGAATAATCTGTCCTTGTGGGCCTATGCCAGAACTCTTGGCTACGTGTTAATCTGGACTACTCAGGGGCAAAGAGCCTGCGTAAGCATTTAAAGAAAATGTAAACACTCATCTTTCTTCCTGGCCACCTAAAATAGGCACCTTAAAACAATCAGGAACAGGCATAAATGCAATTCATCACAGCCCGTTTCTGTTTTTCAGCCAAGACAAGCAATATCTCAGTGTCTCATTATGCAAAGACAAGGCAAAACACAAGGGCTGCCAGTCTGTCTCCTCATAAACTCGTGTGAGGCACAACTGTGTTTAAATAAAGATCTGCTGGCTGAGGCATTAATTTCCTATAATAAATCCTATTGATCAACCACGTTGGATGTACAATGTGTGCAGAAAGTCACAGCAAGGTCTTTCAGGCAAAATATTCCTGGGCTTTCACCACTCTTTGAGGAACCCATAGCACCCATCACACAAGCAGACTTGCCTCGCTATCTCTAGCTCTTACCTCCAAACCATGTGCTCCATTTTATTTTGGTCACACTATTCTTACATCTCCATGCACAGGCCTTCTCATGGCAGGCAGAGGGACAGCAAGCCACACAGTGGGGAAAAACTATGGGGCCAGGAAACAGCTGGAAATCTGCTCTCTACTGTGATCCCTTCCACAACTCCTATACACATTCTTCTTACCCCGACTGCAGAACAAGACCACACTTCTGAATTAATATAAAACTAAACCCATCAACCTCACTTTTAACAACTTTGAACACACAGAGGAAGTTCTTGTATTACAATGCTCAGCATTTTGAATCACAAAAGCCATAAAGTCAGATTTCCTTTTTGGTAAGATTAGACTCCCACAGCAAAGTTTTCTTCCCTTCCTTATTCCAAAGCCAAACCATCCTGTCATTTTAAGACCCAGATTCAATACTATATTTGGCTCTCCAATCCTGCTTGGAATCCTTACTTCCCATCAAAACTAAGAACCCTAAGAACCCAGGAGTTTAACCAAGATCTAAGATGCTCCTTAGTTAAGACCCAGCTTAAGTCTCATTCTTCAAAGTCTGTTTGGATGAACTGATGTCTGGAACTCCATCCCACTCCTTGTTGTCCATTAAAGCAACAAAACCAAAACTGAACATGGAAGAAGCTAAAGTCCAGCCCCTCAGGTAAGGAGGCATCATTGCAGAGCAGTATTTTCACAAAACAAACTACCTCAGACCAGCAAAGCAACTTTGCTCTGTTTCCTGTAATACCTAAACAACTCAAATAAGCCTCAAAAGATTTTAATACAAAATTGGAGAAACAAAGCAATGGGCCTCACACTAAAGAGCTGAATGAATGCATCAGGGAGACAAAAGGACGTTCTCCATAACATTTTTTTGAATGATGTAATATATTTTATTTCATTTGTTGTCAACAATTTTTGTCAACAAATTTGTTGTCAACAATTTTTTTCTTTCTTGATGGCACCCTTTTCTCCCCACACAGATCAGAATATCAATTTTCTACAGGCAAACAGAAACTTTTTGCTTTTGATATTTAATAGCAGCAGTTCATTTGGCTCATATGGACAGTATTCTAAGGCCATATTTCCCAGTCCCTGCTCTGCTTACTGATCAGAAAGTGATTCTGAAGAGCTGGGGAAAGCCAGTGCCTCAGGAGCAGAAGAGATACAGGCATAGATACAGCCTGAACTTCCCTCTTTAGTTACATCTCTGCTGCCTTGGAAAGAAAGAGCAGGAGGGAAAACTTCACAGCCTCAGATCTGGGCAGAATTTGATCTTCCCTTCAACACAGGAAACACCATTGAATCAAACTCTGTAAATAATAAATCCATGTCCGTTTTCAGCTACAATCCTGTGGCAAAAAAACTCCACTATCTGAAAAGTGCCAACTTTGTGTTTGAACTACGTGTTTAAGGTTTTCCCCCTGGTTTTAGACTTTTTAAACCAACTTTCCCTCACCCTACTTGTGAGTCAGTCTCTGCCTGCAACATTCCTCAGAGAAATGCCTTTGTTTTCTTTCTGTGAGGAAAAGCCTGCCATACAGTGGGCACCGTCATGGCCTGGTAAGTTGGCACTTTGTTATGCTTTTCTACTCCAACAGCTCCCTGCAAGCCATCAGCTGCAAAGCAAGCTACAGAGGCTGCCAATTAATTTACTAGGCCATTAATCAATGCATTCTATACTGGTAGCTTTCAAACAGATAAAAGCCATGCAGGACCAGAGCAGAAGTGCCAGACCGCCCATGCTTGGCTGAGCTGTACTTGGTTCAGCTTCTTCTCAGGGTAGAAAAGGAGCGGTTGGAAAGCAGTTGGGAGGGCCCCAGTAGATGTACAGTGGTACATTAAAATCAGATGGCTGAAGCTATTTTCCAGCTCCCTCTCCTATGATGGAAACATCCAATTCACTCCAGAAATTGCCAGTTCTTACCATGGTTAGTTGAAGAGGTGCCCAACCTTTAGCTAGGGCAAATAAAACAGGCTGCTTATTCCAAACGGCTTTATTTACAATGTGAGCACAAACCAGATGCAGGGCAGGACATGAAAATCATATCTGACTCCAAATATCCACATTTCTGTCCTGTATATACAAGTGACAGAAGCATTTTGCATCAAATGACACTTGGACAAGTGCCCATCAGGTGACATGGGATCAAAAGGGCCACAGGTCACAATTATAGTTCAGGTGGCCCTGTCCACACATTTAGTGGACTCAGGAAAGATGATGTCTGGAAGCAGAGAAGGTCAATTTTCCTGGCGGAGTCCTCCACTGCAGGAAATTCAGGACACATATAAATGTCCTCCTGGCCACAGGTCCCCAGACAAGCAGCATACTTATATCTTACTTCCAGCTAAATCACTGGGGCTGGCAAAAGTTTACTCCAGGTCACTGGGCTGGCAGAGAAGTGTGGGAACCCTCCTCTGTCCAGGTGAGCATCCCCCTGCACCATGCCCAGGCTGTGAGGGCACCAGGTTGGGCACAGAGGTGACCTGCTTTGGGCACATGCTGGCAACCTGCACCACCCCAAACACAACCCATCCCTTCTGTGAGGGACCCACAGCTGAACAGCACCATCCCAGGACCATCAATAGAGTGCTCATGGGGGCTAACTCCAGTTAATGTTTATGTGGGGTTTAACCTGACCACTTCCTTCCCGGCTTTTACTGCCAGCCCAATCTGAATTTCCACTGTTCATTGACACAAGCGTTACCAGAGAGAGGAGCATTGAATGTCTCCAAGCCCATTTACCCTCCACCTCACAAGGTAAGGGGTGGGTCCTGTATAAACAGGGGTTTTGTTTGAGGGCGCCTGACGGAGCAAAGCCTGACCTTTCCCCTTTGGGGAACAGCAGGCTTCAATCAAACCTTGCTGAGGGTCAGGGTGATGCTTGAACTTTCCTTGCTTCAGCTTCCCCACCCACCCCATCAATCTCCCCTCTGCCCTGTACGACATCTGGGGCCACTCTGATTTACAACAGCCCTCCCCATGGCTGCATCTTCATGGGGACTTTCCCTGACACTGCTGAGTGCCTCTGCTCACTGGAGTGCCTGGCAGTCATGTCCCCTTACAGCAGCAGAACACACACACTTTGCAGAAGAAAGAAATATCTTGCCAGATTAACGTTTTCCACATTAAATTCTACATGGCTGCTCTTAGGAAGGCATTAGGTTGCAATTGGCTAAGCTGTATGTAATGTGTCAAAGTGCTGCTGTGTGCATGGGATTTATAGGTAAAATGTGTTGGCTTTTACCCCTGATAATGTAAATAGGACTCAAGATGGGGGCTAAGAAACTACAGCCCTTATTGCTCTTTGGGGATGGGAAGGATGCAGCTCTGTTTAACCTGAGGCACCCTCAGGTTGTACACAGATCATCATCACTGCAGCATCGCTGCCATCAGACCCACATCGCTGTCCATTTGCTGAAGATCCGCCCCCTAGAATTTTCATAATACCAAATGCACTAAAGCACTGTGAAAAATTCCTCCTTTCCCCTCTGCCAGGAAATCCAGGTGCTGACTGGCTGTGTGCCAGTTACAAGTATATTTTTCAATAAGGTTTCTTATCATAAATACACTTTTCATTATTTCACGGCCAGATGAAGCCTGGCCATTGCTTTAGAGACTAAGAACTCTTATCAGACTGTTCCAAGTTTGGGCACTCCTCAGTAGAACTGTTGTAATGGCCCAGAGCCCAGAACAAGCTTTTTCCTGTGCTGGATGCTCACTAAAAGAAAAGAGCACTGGGGTGTTGCCAGGTGAAGTGGCCAGAGTGTGCCATTGGATTCCCTCAGCTTTTGTTTTAGGCAATACAGCCAAGCTTGGCAAAGACTGCTTATTGTTTTTTTCCTGGAAAAATATTGGTGAGGGTAGGTGACAGAGGTAAGGAATGAGTGTTTGTGTCGAGCATGGAGCAAAGTGGAAAGGAGAAGGACTCCATCCAACCTCTTCCCACTTACCTGTGGGTAACTCTTGGGCCCCAGCCCTGCAGAGAGGCTCAGGATGGAAAGTGCCTCAGCATGTGCTGATGCATCAGTGTGTACCAAGAACATAAAAATGAGTGGAAATTAAAGGAGCCACTGGGTCCTTTGTGAAAGCAAAATCTGACAGTATCTTAGGTTGGGCCAAGCCAAAGCAGAGATGTTCTTGTCCCAGAGGTCACTCTTGAAAACTACAGGTATTTTTCTTCTCTATTCTTTCATCCCCCAAACATCTGTCTCTTGCTTACTTCCACAAGGATGAAAAGACTGATCTCAGAAAATGAAGAGCTGAACCCAAAGCATGCTGGAAGAACCTACAATCTCATCCCCAAATCAGGTATTGGTATTTCCGAATCTAAAATCTTACATATTTGTGGATAAGGTGACATCATAAACACAACTTCCCCCACAGAGATATTTAAATTATCAACCTCTTCTAAAAGAATGAGATGTCAGGATTATTTCTTCTTGCTCAGCCACTAATCATCCGAGCACATCCATATAATGCCAGTGCCTCGTTACCTTTTGCTGGAGGACTGTCTCTTACTGCCCAAAACTGGTCTAAAAGAAAAATAAACAAACAAACAAATAAATAAATAAATAAATAAAAATTCAGCAGGTCTGGATGGATCCCACAAGTCCCCACTCAGCTGAGAAATCACAGGGGTTTTTTTTCTCAGAGAAATCACATGCCAACTCTTTCTACAGCTTTTGTTCTTCAAAGCTACTATTGGCTCTTCTTCCTCCCAAATTAGTGGAACCACTATGCCAGGCCATCTGCCACATCAAAATTCATCTTCACATTTTGTTATCCAACCCACTGACCCCAGTGTTTCCTCCCACTGAATAATGAGAGTAGCCTAATTGCAGCAGTTATACCTTGTCGGCTTTACAATACCCAAGAAAATAAATCCTCAGGTTGTTTCAGAGTGAATGAATGTCATTCTGTTCTTCAAACAAGCAGAGCATTCCTAAGAATAAGGAATGGCACATACATCAAAACAATGACTAGAGTCATTAGGATGGAAAGTGAAAAATAGAAAACCCAAATACACTCAAACCACCGAGGCCAGTGTGGCTCCTTGGGCTTGTTTAGCTCCATCAAAGCAGTACAGGGAGTTTTACCTGCTGTCCCTCAAGGTAAGGGAGCAACTGCAAGGCTAATCCAGCACAGACATTCCTTGTAAGGCCACAGACAGAGAGTGGTATTCCAGCTTCACACCTCACACCCCTAATAGGAAGTTTTTAGGAAGTTTCCTGAAAAACATGTCCTAAAGAGACAGTCGGAACCAGCAACCATGGATGGGATGCCAGTGATCTCCAGAAGTAGCTGTCAATGCAAGTCAGATGATATATCCCCCAGAAGTCCAAAGCAACAACTTAGGTGAGATGAAGGTCTCTGGAACAGTCAAGGAAAAGAGAATTCTGCTGCCAATGGTACAACTTGTACCTCAGTTTCTTCATCTGCAAAATAATGTCATTGGTATTTATTCTCTACATTCATTCTTCATGAATGATCAGTGTCCTCTAACTGTGAGTTCCTCTTCAAAGATTTATTGAATGTGCTTGAACACGTTAGCTTGGGATCTGCTGGAAATCCAGGACTAGAGGAAGAAGCGGGAAGAAAAATTCAAGTAAAGGTAGAACATTTAGTAAAGTCACAAACAAAAAGCACCTGGCCTGTCTTGCAATGGAGGCACACCAAGTCCCTAAGGTGTTTAATTTGTGGCCTTGCCTTTTATTACTTCAAGTTCTAAAGTTTCCAGAGCAATCCTAAAGCCAATAATTATTTGTCCATGAAGTACTAGCATGATCAAACTGTCAGACTGAGAATAAAACAGCCTTCCTCAGTGCTGAAAATACAGCAAGCTTTGCTTGTGCCTGCGCATTGGGAAGGCTGGGTCCTCCCCTCTCATAGCTAGGCCAGATTAAGATGGAGAACAGTCTGGGAGAGTAAATTTTTACCTACATCCACCAATTTTGTGCATGTTCAGTCTCTGTTTAAACACACCATCAAACAGATATTTCCCCTCTTCCCACCACATTTCTGTGATAAGTGTTCTGTCCCCATGCTTAATGTCCAAGAAAACTTCTTGCCCTCATTGCACATCTCACAGGGGCTGGAGCACAGCTGAGTTCTCTTATCAAATGAACCATCTACACGTCAGATTCTCCACAATACAAATCAGGCTCATTGTCACCAGTGGAAAAAACCCTAAATTAAGTGATAGCCACTCCTTCAGAGCAGAAGAGGGTGTTTACCTCACTCTTCCTCCACCAGGCCAAGTGCTCAGGAAAAGGCCTGATCTCTCTCCCCATCCATCAGTGCTGCCATAATGCCAATGACATACAGCTGGGATGGAGGCAGCTCTGATGTTCTTCAGAAAACTATACTGGGAAATGGGCCAGAAAGGCCCTGGAACAAGGGACCAGGCATCTGGCCAGCCTCCCTCCCCATGCAGCATTCTCTAGCTTGGGCTGCTTTGGCCAACAGACACAGAAATGCAGCTCTGCGCTAATCCACCCATATTGACAAGGATGAGGAGGGCTTTATAAGGCAATTCCACATCCACCAGGCATGGATATAAGGGTAATACCTTCTCACTCAGGGTACTAACAGAGTCCTGCAGCCTTCTCTAACTCTACAGAAGAAAAGTGGTTTTCAACCAAGAGAAAAGTTTTGCAAAAAGGAAGAAGTCTGAGTTTAAATAGAATTCTGAAATTTTAGAATCACAGGATAGTTTGGCTAATAAGGGATCTTCAAAGATCACCTAGTCAAACTCCCCCAAACATTTTTCACCAGATCAGGTTGCCTAAAGCCCTCTCCATCCTAACCTTGAACAGGAATGGGGCACCCACATCTTCTCTGGGCAACCTGTTCCAATGTCTCACTAAAATGATCATAAAAAAATTCTCTCTTGCACCTAGTCTAAATATTTTGGTTTAAAGCCATTACCTCTTGCCCTGTCACTGCAGCCCTTGGCAAAAAGTCTCTCTCTGTCTTTAAGTCCCCTTGCAGTACTGAAAGGCTGTGAGAAGGTCTCCCCTGGGGATCACAGTGGGTCAGGCTGATTTGATCCTTAATAAGACAAAAATAAAGTTTGGTCCAAGATAATTCCAATACTGCACTAGGGAGCAGAAGAAGGTGGACCACAGCTTCAGTGGTGAAAAAAAGTAGTAGAAATGTTTAATTTCTACCACCTCCACCAGAAAGGTCTGGGGACAATCAAAAAGGTAACACAGCCCATCATCAGGTCAAGCTGACAAAGAAAATGCTCCCACCAGCCACATTTGCCTGGTATAGGCAGCCAGCCACCATCAGTCTTAGAGGCTGGCAACACCTGCTGCAGCCATGTCATACCAAAAGCATTGCAAGAAAACTTCACACGTGGAGATTCAACCCTCTGAACTGCTGCTTTTGAGCCTACTCTGATGTTTGGGACTGCAGAGGTGCAAATAGAGGCATCCTTTCCAGGAGAAACTTTATCGAGCTAGTCACAGGCCAGATCACTCACCTGAAAGCAGAAGACAGACAGGATCTGTCTAACCATCTGCTCAGAACTGTCTACTTTGGGAGACCTTTCTGTAGCAGAAATTCTTCAGAGAGGCAGCACTATTCATGGGGGAGTACACACATCTTCAGCTTCTCAGCCCCTAAATTATTTAGAAGTCACCACAATTCAGGTAACTGTGGAATCTGGGCTGCAAGAAAACCAACAAGGACTCAAGCTGCAGTGAAAGACAAATGGAGACAATCAGGAATCACGTAATGAAAAGGGACAGGCATGAAAGCAGAGGCAGAGTCCCACAGACCTCAAGCTCTCACAGTGAGCTTCAGGGCTGTGTAGGCAGGGACAGGAGTTTTGTGACAGTCTTTAATCACAGGCTCCTCTCACTCTTGAATCAGACTTGAGGCTACAGCCTCAGACTTCAGGACACCCAAGGATTGTGGCTCCAGTTGACTGGATGATATTTCATTTCACTCCATGTGATTTCTTTCCCACATGCCTCATTCCCCTCTGTGCACATAAAGGATGGAAACCTTGGCAAAAAGACAGAGAAATCCAGGGTGGGCATAAGTTACTATTTCTGACAGCACTAAAACAATATATGAAAAGGAAGATTGGGGGTTTTTTGTTTTGTTTTTGGTGGGGGTTTTTTTGTTTTCCCTGAGTTGCAGCTTAGAAGGGGAAAACAGAAGACAATGGTCCCATCTGATGCCTGCCTGATGGGGTGAAAGAGGTTGGCTCTGTCAGAGCACTGCAGAAGTTGTGCTTTTGGGAGAGTATTGTTTTTATTTCAGGAGGGGAAAAAAGAAAAGAAAAAAAAAAAAGAAAAAAAAAAAAAAGGGAAATGAGCAATCCCAGAAGGAAAGGGTCTGAATGCTTCCTCAGGCTGCACCATGAAGAAAAGAGATTGCTATTGTCAAAGGGTGTTTCATTGTTCTGATCTTTCTGAGAAACCTTAAAATATATCCAGAAATGTAACAAGAACAGAAAACAGATCTGGTTTTTGGCTGCCCATTTGCACTCTGACTGGTGAGACACAGACTACAGCTGAGCAGTGCTAGTAACCCTGGTTAACCCTTGTTCTTGATAATCACATTTAATAATTTTTTTTAAAAAAACACCTTGTACCCATCAGGATTTGGCATATAGAGAAGCCAAGTTTCCCTCATGTGAATAGCCCCACTGATTTTTAGTGAATTACTCACCAAATCAAAACTCCTCACCACTTCAGCATCAGCCCCCAGTCTAATCAATAGCAACTAGCTACTACAATAACAAACCAGGGTCGTTTTTCCATTGGTGCCACTTTCAAGCATCACACCCACAGTCTGCCCTCCCTGCCAGATTGCTTCAAGCACAAACTTCCATCCAGGAGTCAAGCTCCTGGCAGTACCTCCAAGATCAGAGGAGTAGGACATATGAGAGATGCAAGGGCACAAGGCTTTCCTTTAGGATCAGAAAATGGCTTTTAACCCAGGAAGCAGTGGGATTTACCCCTCTTAGCATCCTTAGCAAGGCTCCATCTCATGTGAGCAACTGGAATCAGCCAGGGCTGCATCTCCAATCTCCCAGAACTAAGGACCCTCAGCAAGAGAAAAAGTTGCTGATAATACAGATAGATAGATAGACAGACAGATAGATAAACAGAGTGGATCCCAACACAGAACCCCCACAGCTCAGCACTGCTCCTGAAACACAACATCTGCCCAGGAGCCTGCTGGAGGCACAACTGTGCTGCTCTCTTGCTGGCACTGGTGTCCACAGAGCCAGCTCAGGACTCTCAGTCCCATCTGCTTGATCAAGCAGCTTGGACATGGCTGCAAACAACCCCTCAGAAGACAAAACTGGCATGAACAAGGACAGACAGAACAAACACAGGTCACAGGTGAAAGAGTTGTCTTTCTTTGTCCCCATAAAAGAGTTTCCTATGTTCAGATACAGGGGAGGTTGGTGTGAATAGACTCAGATTTTCTGATCAGTAGATGACAGCAGTGCTAAGAGGCAGGAAAGGATCATCTTCCTCACAGGTCAAAGCAGTGACAATTGGCCCTTAATCTTTAATACCCTGTAACAGGCAACTTAATCAGTCTGGTACTCCAATGACTTAAATCAAGATAAACATTTTAAAACACCTTATCATTCCTATTATGATACCATGCTGACCAAACAGCTTGTTTTTCACCCCTCAGCAGGCTTTGCTTGAGCAGAAATAATCACCCCCAGCTCCATCACACAGATGTAGGAGCGCTGGGAAAATGCAGAGGAGGCTGAGTGAACAAAAGGCACTTCAGGCCTGCTGGGGTCAGAATGTGTATCTGTATGGGAGGTTGGACTCATCACTAATCCAGCTCTGTTTCTAATGAGATTGGTTCCCATTACGGCAAAAGGAGATCCATGGCTTAATTTGCCAAGGGGACCATTGTCATGCAGCTTAGGGAAGCAAAATAATCTTATCAGTTTGAACTTGAACCTTGCCCTCCAATTACATGGACAATGTTTATGAAAAGAGAGATAAAGAGATTTTCATTTATCCAGCAAGAAAGATGGATTGTCTGACACCAAGCATTCAGTTTCCTGCAGCTGCTGATAGACCTTTACAATCCAGCCACTCGGCTGTACCATTGCCAGACGCACTAACTACTATCTCTGCACATTAACTCTGGACCAAACCCAGGGCAAATGCCACCAAACACATTTACAATGCAACTTACTGGTCCAGCAGAGTCTCTGCTCCTGTAGTAAAGCCAAAGTGAAAGCCCTGAGGCCATCAGCTAAACACAAGCAAATCCAAATCAGAAAAATTTTTCACCCCTTCTTGCTGAACATCTCTCTGCATCTCTCTCCAATCCATCAGCTCCCCTTGGCTGCTTTAGAGGCCATCCTCTTCTGGGAGTTCTGCATCCCCCACACTGCAGCTAAAACAAAGAACATTATGGCAAATAACAGCCAGGCTTCATCTATTCTTTTTTCTATACAATTCATTCCATCAAAGTTGTTTAGCCGAACAAAACCCCAGCGCTCTCCTTTATTGTGAGGCCAACAATAAACTAACATGTGAGCACAGCGTGGGTCACAGATGTGAGAGCTCCTGCATCAACTGTGGAGCCACTTCCTCGCCCAACTCACTTTTATAAGGCTTTAACCTCTTTCAGCTGGAATTCAGATGAGCACATAAACCAGGAAGCAAAGAGTGTTAACACAACAGAAGTGGCCCCTGTACAAAGGATACATGAAGAGAGGGACATGCTTTGGAAACAGTCAGATCAACAACCTCGGTTTCCAAGGGCTTGCCCACACAATAAAAATCCAGAGAGAAATAAACTGAACAAATCCCAGAGGATCTATTTTTAGCAATATCACTTGCACTGCAGGATCTTTATTTGTGCCTTTGAATAGACAGACATATTCTTTTTTTCTTCTTTTATGGAGGGACAGAAGCAAGCAAAAAACATTTGGAGGGGGAAATGCCTTCAAAACTCTTTTAAAAAAGATCTTTTAAAATGTGTTTCAAGGACTGACCCCAAATTTGTAACTCAATTTTAAAAACTCTTATCTCATCCTAAATAAAGTAACCCTCAAAGCATGACTGCTCTAGNNAAAAGAAAAGAAAAAGGAAACCACAACAAAAACTATGCAAAACAAGACCCTTCTCACAACTGCACTTTATGGCTCAGATCATATCTGCCAGTTGAGGGCTTCCTAAGATATCAACCTCTAGCTCATATTACACATAAAATACAGGTGTAATGTTGCCCTTTCCTTAGTGTTCTGTGTCTGGCTGTGATGGAGTTAATTTTTTTATAGCAGCTTGTATAGTGCTGTGCTTTGGATCCACAATCAAAACAGTACTAATAATATATTAATGTTTTAGCTAATGCTGAACAGCTTTTGCACTGCATCAGCACTTTGTCCCTTACTCTGCCCTCCCAGCAAATAGATTGTGAGGTGCACAAGATTTTGGGAGGGATACAGCCAGGCAGGTGACCTCAGCCAAGCAGAGATATCCCATGCCAGGTAGTGTCATGTTCAGCAATAAAACAGAGTGGAGTGCGGTAAGTCAGCTTGGGAACTGACTGCATCAGTCTGCCTGTGGGAGGCAGTGGGTGATTGCCTTGCATCACTTATTTTGCTTTCTTTTTTATTTCCTCCACTCCTCTTTCATTATTTTTATGTCATTCCATGAGTTTTCTTGCTTTTACTCTTCCTTCCATCTTCCCCTGCCCTACCTGCAGGTAGGGAGGCAAGCAAGCAGCTGGGTAGTGCTTGGCTGCCTACAGGTGTTAACCCACAACACTTAGTTAGGTGCACTTAACTTTGCAACTGAAATGTTCATTTTAACCTGTGCAGTCCACTTGCACATAGATATTATAATACTGGAAAAGGAACATGCGTACTGAGTACCACACAGTTCTTCCTGCTTATCACAGCTTAAGAGAATAGATAAGGGGCTGTTCCTGGAGAAAAAAGGTAGATATTGAACAATCTCTGAAATATTGGGCAGTTAGATGACTGGCAATCTCTCTGCCTTGGATCCTTATCTGTGCAAGGCAGGTAACATTCCAGACTCCTCCCAGAAGGGTAAGTACATCCCTGTAAGCACATCCCTCACAACAAGCGGAATAGGGTTTAAATAACATAATAGGGTTTAAATACCATTAAACATACAGGAAATAAGGCTCATGGGCAATAAAGAACAGAAAAATGAACAAAACTATTTTAAGGCCACTGTTCTGTGCCCTGGACAACATAGGAATCCCAAGGATGCAGAGAAGAAGAATATTCTCATTAAAGAGTAACATAAACACCTAAAGGGCTGGACTCAAGCAGTTAAAACTACCTTAATTTTAACATTTCTTAACTTTCAAATGTTTGATTTGAATAATAATACTGTTACTTGCATGTTTTGCACAGGAGCTAAACTTCTTCAAAACCAAACTGCAGAATTTTGTCCCATAGCATCCTATGGGCACTGCAGGGCCACAGCAGCACTGCATTTACAGGCCCCACACAGACCACAGAGGGAAGAGATTTCCCAAAGTCTGGGGCCCAAAACAATAATCCATAACCCAGCCATAGGAACTCAAGTTACCACCTATCACTTTAATTGTACTAAGTGTCTGCACTCTTGGCCCAACACAACTTTTAGAAAAAACATGTGTGCCAAAAGCCTTTGCAAAATACAGCAAACATGGGAAATTCATATCAGGAATTGCACCTGCTGTAGAGCACCCTTAATATCAACACTAGCCCACAGTGTGATACAGAAATCAGAGAGGAAACATTAGCAGAAAATCCCCATACTGCTGTGTTTGTTTTTATATTTACTAATGGGAGTAAAAGCCCACTTTAAACTCCTGAGGCTGATAGAACACATGTTGATGATATCATAGCAGCAAAACCACAGGCATCTGAGAGCAGATGAAAATAAAATAACACAAGCACACAGGGGGTCTCAGAGTAGGTGGTCTGAATGGCCCCTTCTTGACAAGCAGCACCATCAGGTACCCAATTTGTTAAGGATTTTGTGTATCTCACCTGAAGTCAGCTCCCTCTCACACCCTGAGGATTCTGATTCTTTTATAGGCTGCTGGAGGAGTGAAAAATCTCTCTCCTGGCAAATAGTGTACAGGTATCAGGTCAAAAGTTGGTGTACAAAAGTACACAGTGAAGTTTTTTGATTGTAAATGGCTGATGAATCTCCTCTGGGTCTCTTCTTCTCTAAATGTAACATTTAAAAAAGGAAATATGCTTTTTAAATCTTTCTTCCTTCTTGTTAAGGATGTGGGATACTTTGCCAACAGCTGAATGTGAGCTCCCCTGCCTGCCACAACTAAAGTGCTTGGACAACATCAACTGCAAATTCTTCAGCAGCATCTAAATCCATCTGCTCATTCACACTTCTGACACCTGAGCACTCAGAGGGTTTGCCCAAACTGCAGGTCACACATACACTGCTCCATCTTCATGCAAAGATGAGATGGATCCAAGAGGGATTATGGAACAGCAAGCCTCAGCGTCCAAAGGAGCCCCATCAACACTGACACCACAGCATCTACTAAAACAGTTACAGAGCACAGAGTGTATCTGAAAAGACTCAGGCAAGATTTATTTTCCTGTGCAATGCAGAACTACCAACTCATCATTTTCTCTCTGCCATGAGAAGTCACACACTGGGCTCCAGGCAGCCAGGTCCTGCACACACTGAAAGAGGAGACATTCATCCTTTTAATTACTACAAATGAGTTCATACCCTCAGTGAGCTGAGCCAAGAACATTTGGGTTAGCCCAAACCCAGGCTGAGAGCCACAACTCACCATCCTCAGGCAAAAGGAGCAGCTAAGTAAATAAATAATAATAACAGGTAACCCAAGCAGCTCTCCTAAACATGTTCCCAATTATTACTCCTACACTAGTTTTAATCTGGAAGAAGATGAGTTGGGATTAATTTCTGTGCTTCTGTTCATTCTGCACAGCTCTTGGCAAGTCAGCAAAACTGCCTCACAGCTGAGCAGATTTTGGCCCATGGCTGTCTTTTTGAAAGCGCACAAAAATCCCAGACAACAGCAATGCTGGATCAATGAGGCACAGCACTGGCAAGGACACAAGGAGCCTTGTACTATTGTACCAAACCAACCTGACCTGAAATCCTCTCAACCACTTTGAGGAGCACATTGGATCTGTTCCTGCAAGCAGTCACACACCTTCTGAGGGACACAATCTGTGAAGGTCTTGGGTATTTGTATAAAGAAATTACAAGGGCACAAAAAACAAAACAAAGGAGGTAGTTGCTTTAAATGGTGGTTTTCCCCCCACCAGGGATTGGGGTTGCTATTTTGGAACAGAAAACAGAAAGTTCAATCTATACCTGCACAAACATGCCAAGCATAAGCAACCAGTCTCAAACAAGACATGTAAACAGCCCTGGTGTTAGCCAGCTAAATCCCTGCACACCCACCTAAACACAGCACAGGCCAAACTTCAGTCTGAACACTGAGCACTTTGGGAGATTGGGCTGTGTTTAAATTAGCATCAACAAAAGCATCAGCACGAGTGCCAAGTGTACATACACAGTTTTTCTCCTCCTGCAGAGACTAAGCTTATTCTCCCCACCCCCAGATTAAATTGTGAGTTTAGCTTCTAAATATCTCAGCTGAAAAAAAGGATAAGTAAAAATTCTCACCTTTTTTTTTTTAATTGACCAAACTATTTGTGACATATAAAATCTGCTTTCACAGTGCCTTAAGTCAGAAAAAAATCTTACATGAGGACATAAATAGTTGCTTTCTTTAATTCTGCAACATTTGTACCCCTGATAACACACAGACATAGGAAGAATGCTGCAAGGACAATATCCTCAAATTGTCTGTGCATCTAGTGGGATACTGGGAAACTCTGAAGTTATTAAAATTAGTATTATAGATTTTTTAACCTTTTTTTGTTAATACTACTAATTAAATAAAATGTTCCTGGTATTAACAAAAGTCTTCATCATCTTCTGGGTCCCTACAATTGATAGATACAATAAAAATATTGCCAGTCATCACACAGAGGTTGGGATCACTGAGGTCCCTTGGCTCTTGCTGACAGCTGTGATGGTCAGACCAGTGGATTTCCATATGACAGGAGCCAGATGCACACATATGGCTCTTGAGCTTGAAGTCATTGCCTACATGAGCTTTCACACAGACCACTCATGAGGCATTCTGGCACCCACAGCAGCCCCATCCATCCTTCCCAGACTGTGTCTCCTTTCCCTGGTTCCACAAACACCAACCAGCAGCTGGCTTTTTGCAGCAGTAACAGCAGTGCCCGTGGTGACTGCCCAGGACCACAAACACAAGGAATTGGAAACACGTGTTTGTTATCCTGAAGCTCAATTTGGTCCCCTCAGCTGTTAGTAAAAGTAAATGCTGAATATTTTTACAATCAACAGGCACAGCATTTTCATCACAAGTGTTGGGAAATGCACACTGCTTTCTAGAGCATGCCTCCAGACAGAGGTGGACAGAAACCTGTATCTTTGCTTAGCATGGTATTTGGTCTTGGTAACATGGCTTTGTTGATACCATAAAGCTGCATCCCCGCTGATAAGCCAGAACAACTCTCTCAGGCACCAAAATAGCCCCAGCCTCTGTGCTGATTCTTTTCCTGCTCTCCCAAGAGCAGCAGATCTGGCACTTGATACCCACCCAAACTCCTACTGATTTCCTCCTCCAACACCTCCCAGCTCTCTGAGGTCTTTAGACCTTTTTCCACTGGCAAACACATGTGACACAAACAGCAGTTGCAGCTTCCCCTGTGAGAACCCCTCAGCCACAGCTCCCAGATACAGCCACCCCCTTCAGCTCCCACCCTGTGCAGCCACATCTCCAGAATGTAATCAGAAGAGGCCAAGTGGTTTTAAACCACTTTTGATGAGGTTTTGGATTTTGTCAGCTCTGAGAGGAGAATTTCTCTACCCCAGCACAGGCAGTTTGCCCTCAGTAAGC
Organism: Hylia prasina; assembly: GCA_013397195.1. NCBI lineage: Eukaryota > Metazoa > Chordata > Aves > Passeriformes > Sylviidae > Hylia > Hylia prasina. The sequence continues at coordinate 684,467 of VYXD01005452.1, forward strand.
CAAACTGCAGCCCAGGCAGCTGTGATGGATGGGGTAGCACAAATGGCCTCCAGCTGAGGAGGAAAAGATCACCTGGGGCAGGGACCTCTCTAAGCAGCAACACGAGGTCCATCCTACCTCATCACTCAGAGCCCTTCCCCAAGACAAGGCATGGAGGTGGCCTGGATTTGGCCCAGTCTTTAACCAAAGTCTAAAGCATGTCTGTTTGCCCCGGGGTCAAAAACTCAACCCTCATTACTGAGTTACAATTTCTTTTCCAGTGTGTCAGTGTATCTGCCTTTCTCTTGAAAATGCCCTCTTTTACAGCCTGAAACCTTCAACACATGAAATCCTGGGTCCCCCTTGACACCATGGACCCATTCAGGGCCATTAGGCATTCAGAAGCTGTTAGCATGTAGATTTTGGTGATAATTTGGTGAATGGAGTTGTCAAACAAATTGCCTTTATTATGGACTGATTAAATGCAATCAGGGAGAAGTGCCTTACCCCTCCCCAACTCCAGCCCTCATCACTCAAACAAACACACTGAGCCAATTAGCAGGGAGGTGGCAAAAGCAGCTTTCACTTGAAACCTGATATTCTTGGGGGAAAGGGAAAAAAAAAAAAAAAAAAAAAAAAAAAAAAAAAAAAAAAATCTTTGTGCTTTCAAAACCAAGATGGGCCTCCAGGGAGAGGTTCCAAAATCTACCCAGAGCTCACCTGCAGGGTGTGGATGGGAGTTACCAGTGTTCATCTGGCTCAATGCCAGATCAGCTCTCTTAAGCAAAGTGCTGCTCACATCCAGCTTGTGCCAAAATCTAATGCAAAGAGCATAAACATTAAAGCAGGCCCAAGGGGGGCAGCACTACCAGGGCTGGTTTTTCTTTCAGCTGGGTTCTCCTGTGTCAGAAAAGGCCAAGCTGTTTCCATGCCTAGAAACCTAAGTTTTTGGCTTTGGTCCTTGCAGTGGATTCTCTGATGTCTGTAAATGCTTGAGTTCACAACCCTTTCTGCAGTAGTAGAGGGACCTGTCTCCATTAACATGAAACTCATGGCAATTACACAGATCTGATGCCACTACCCTTCTGCCCAACGTGCCTGAAATCAGCTAATGAATGGGAAAATCCTTGAGGAGAATTGGAGCATGGCATGGTAACGACGTAAGTTTAATTCCTTGCAGGTAAGCAGCTGGAATTTAAATGGTCACCTTGGCAGCAATGGGCAGAGCAAAATTCAACATGTGTTTGCATGATTTAGCTTCAGAGACAGGAACATCATGGGTGAGCAGAGAGAGCACACAGGATATGAGCAATAGCTGTTGACTAAGCTTTCAATTGCCTGCATTTAAAGTTAGCACCAAAGCCTACTTGTGGCCCCATTTTCATCAACCTTGTCCCTCTGAGGAGCAAGGTCTGTGCCCTGCACATGGATCACTGCCTCCCAGAGCCCATGCAGAGGAGCTACGGCACATCTTTCCCTGGCAGGACAAGGGCATTGCTCTGTCTTGGACTCTCACTAAAATTAGAAAGGGCCTAAAACAAAGGTGAAGTTTTATCAAACAGCAAGGCTTTTGGAAGAATTCATTGCTGCTACTGAGATTAGGACTAGAGGTTTATGGTTAATGTACAGAGATTCAAAAGATCAGATTCTTACCCCACACCTCATCACTGTCCTCAAGTATGACCTTGAATATAAGGGGTAAGTGACACATCAAGACAGCAGGTTCTAAGCCTTCAAACAATCCTGAGCACAAGAACAGATCACAGAATGAGATTAAACCAAGAGTCCATTCTACAAGCAGCCACAGAGAAAAAGTCCAGGTCTTCTTAAGAAGTGGCTGCAAAGTGCCTGATAACTCCACTCTCCCCCTCAGGATCTGCTTCCTACCCCCACACCCTGCTGCAAAAATCAGTGTTTAAAGAGCTATTAAAGAAAACAACTTCAAAACTCTTCACATAGTTCAAATACTTCACTTAAAAGGAATTTGAATCCTTACATCTCAGATTGCACCAGTCCCCAGCAGGACATGCACCGCTCATGTTCACGTTGTGGCGTTTGAGCTGTTCAAACAGGAGGGATGGAGCCCCAGTGTGAGACTGTGTGCTCAGGGGTTAGAAATCCACACCAGCCCTGCTTGTGCTCTCTTGTGAGAGCTGAGACTCAGTTAACCACATCTCTGCGTATCTTCTCAGGGTGTGCCTATAAAAATGAAATCTTTCTGCAGATGAGAGACACCCCTTAAAGACCCAGCCAGTGGGAGAGTACTGGGAGCAGTGGGATGTGGTTGGTTGTGAAGTTCTTGGTAAGTCTTTTATTCAGCCCTATTGCAGAGCTGCAGCATGAAAGTCAGGTCAGTGCTGCTGACCTATGATCTGCTTAGAGCTCAAGACTGGTTGTCCCTGAGCTTTCCTTCCAGGGCTGGATTCACACACTCTGGCCACCACTGCACAGCCATGACCTATTACAAACAGCAGCACCTCCTTGGTAATGCTGAGTAGAACCAAGCTGAGAAGCCAGAGAGGTTTTGCTGCTAGGCAAGGTCTACAGGACTGAGTTTAAACCCCCATTCTTCCCCAAAGAGCATCAGCTGCTGTCTCTGGACAGTACTGCTATTCATTTGCAAGCTGGAAAAGCCGTTACGTCCCAAAGAGCTCTGTCATCTCCCTGCAACACCAACTGCTGCAGAAACCTCTGTGGGATCACATTCCTCAGCAGTAATACCCAATACAAACCACTCATCTCCCTGGGTTGCAGACAACTCTAGGTGGGATGGCATACAGTAAAGCTGTAAGTCTTCCCCAAAGATGTTCACCTGCTCAATTCCAGTCATGCCACATAAGAATTCAGAACATACTGAAGTATAGAAAAGTGTATAACAGGCCAGAAACAATTACAGTCAAATAATGTTAGAAGCTTGCCCCCCTTCCATTCCTTAAGCCAGCTGACAATTCACTTACAGGGATAACAGTGATAAACAAGATGCTCCATTAGGTAGGAAGAGTTACCTGGGCTGCTGCTCCTTCAGGGAGGAGGCACATGGTGCAAACCCTCCTGTGTTGGAGGCAAGTGAATGGGGTCAGTGCAATACGTGCTGGGAAAGCATAAGGTGTGATTTGGGAAATGCTGTACCTTTTCCTACCCTCTTTCGTCTTGTGGTTACTCAGTTCCTGAGCTTACAAAACTATATTTGAGCTGCTACACACTGGGTACAGCCCTTTCCTGCAGCAAATCATGTTTCCTGTCCTGCAAGGTACAGTCAGTCCAACAAGACCGGGGATATTCGCCAAGCCTGATATCAGAAAACATAGGTTGGACCTGGCAGAAGTTTCAACAGTTACAGAAACTCGTGGGAGGTTGTGCTGCTGGGATTACAGACCCTGCTTCAGAGTACAGCCTTGCCACACACATATGCAGGGATATAAGCCACCCCTCTTCTCCCAAAGCATGACAGTTCAGTGGGATGCTACAGAAAACATTACTTTGTTATCAGCAACCTTCTCATTTTTTAAAAGAACAGCATCTGCTCCCCCTGCCAGCACCACTGAAGCCTATCGAATTTCCTTCCACTGTTCCAGCTATGTTGTACAAACACAATGTAAAGCACCTTTGCCCTGGGACACCTGTACACATTTTTTAACACTTGGCAATTTGGCCTGGCTGGGAAAACTTTATCTTCATTACAGAAAGACAACTCCTTTCCCCGTTGCAGCTTTTGCTCCCATCATGCCCACTCCATGCACCCCTTCTGCATCAACTTGCTTGTAAGCAGGAGCACAAAGCTCAGTGCCAAGAAAAGGATAAAAGCACACTAGAAACAGGGAAATGCCTCAGTCCTTTCCATTCAGAGGCAGATCTGCCTTGAATGGGAGCCCCCAGGACTGATGTGCCCCCAAAAGAGACTGAATCACCAGCAAGCCGGCCCCCTTCAATTCACATTAAGACTTCCAGCTACAGTATATATTCCTTCCCCCACCCTCCACCCCAAGCTCCTCCTTTCTCACACAAATTTCTCACAGCACACGGACACACGCACTCCCAGGCAGTGAGCAGCAGCGCTGGGATGTGTTGAAACTCAGGTCCAGTGAAGTTCAACCCTTGCAAATGACACTTTTTCATCAGCAAACTATAATTGGCAGCTCTTATCCACTACAAGAGTTTTGCAAAACACCCCTAAAGAGTATGCCAGGCTGTTTCTTCACACTAAGACCCAAAATTAGAACCAATATCCCAAAAGAAAAGTGGCCCTCACTGGGCACCCCCAAGCAAACTGATCAGCCCTGCTAAAGTTGCAAAATGAAATCTGTTATGTTTTCTCAGATCTATATGCACATCCAGAAAGAACAGAAGCAGAAACATAATTTTAAAGCGACTAATGCAGCTATAGAGTTACAAAACTTACACGGGACTCCAGGCTTTCAAAGTGCTGGGTATTTACCTGCTGTGTACAACTCAAGTGCTATCAACATTTTTAGATTCAGAAAATATTAATAAATGAGACACTTTTTCTTTCAGCCTAAGAAAACACAGGCTCAGAATACAATTTGTTCTGTGCATGCACTTCCTTTATCTCAGCTCTGGAGGCTTTTGCAACAATCAGGAGCTGTATGTTAAGAGGAGGGAATCTGGCCCACTACAAAATAATTTAGGATGGATATGTTAGCTTGAATTTACATCCTAAACCTTCCCAGTCTCCTAATCCACCTCTTTTCACTCCTATGAGAAACACAGCACAAAACCTGCTAAAAACTTACACAGGTTAATACCATTCCTGCTACAGACTTACACAAGTAAACACTATTATTTTTCTTATTCCCAAAGTTAGTCAGACTCTTTTGAAATAGTTTTGCTAATTATTGAGAAAGGCTTTTAAGAAATTCGAAATCCTCTTACAGAAGATACTTTTCATCTTTGGTTAATTTTTGAAAGATTAAAATTACTCCCCACATAACAATCCCACATCTGCTCACATCCCCTTTTCCCTGAGCTGCTCCTGAGCACTGGAATAAGAGCCCCCATGCATGAGCAGCACACGAAAGGATCGGCGCTTCTCCCTACCTGAGAAGTCTGCAGAAGTCTTGGCAAAGTTGCTGAAAGCTGTCAAGCACACGAGTCCTAGAAGGAAGGTGGAGGTGGGAAACACATCTGGGCAGCACATCCTTAGGTGTCCTCACGGCTCCTTTTCTTCCAGAGGAAAGGAAAGCGGTTTCTGCCCCTGCCCAGCACTCCTCATTGCCCGGAGAACAGCGTTAGTCCCATTGCTTGGAAGGCTCGCAGCCAGCGGCGGGGAAGGAAAAGCACTCGGCACACACACACACACACACACACACACACACACACACACACATCCCTGGGAGTGAATGAATCCCGGCTGAGGAATGAGACAGACCTACCTGAGCCTTGGCGGAGCTCCCAGGGTCCTAAAAGCCACCTCTTCGCCCAAATTTGCTGCAGACTGTGGGTGTGCAGCTGTCCAGCTGTGGCACCGCGAGCTGCTGGGGGCAGTCAGGGAAAGGGGTGCCCCTGGGGGCTGGGTTGGAGGAGCCCAGCTATTGTTGGATTAGATATGCAGGGCTCTTTTCTCTGTGGTGCACAGAGACAGAAGGATGAGGAGAGTTTTCAAAGGAGGGAGCCCAAAACAAAGTACCTGAATTCACATGGATTTCTGGTATGACGGGTACTTGTAGCTGCTGCTGAAACCACTGTGAGCAGCAGTGTCCTGCCAGACTGGTGACAGAAAAATTCTGTGTCCCCTGTTGAGAATGATCCCACAGTGGAGGATACAGCACAGGCCCAGGGATCAAACCCTCCTGGATCTCATTGCAGGACTGGGACTGGTATCAGCCACATATCCAAAACCCTCCTTTCTTCTGACAGCAGAAAGCCATGCCAGGCTCCCTCTAACCCACTGGACTCTTCTATCCTTCACCAAAATCAGCAGAAGGTTTTTCAGCAGATCCAGACCTGTGGTTTTCATGGAATTGTGGAATGGTTTGGGTTGGAAGGGACTTTATAGATCATCTACCTCCAGCCTCCCTGCCACAGGCAGGGACACCTTCCACTAGACCAGGTTGCTCCAAGCCCCATCCAACCAGGCCTTGAGACCCAGGAGTCCTGGCTCCTTCCATAGCAATTACTTTAACCTCCAATCAGCACAGCCCTAGATGCTCACTGAGCACTGCTCACCTTCCTTTAACTCTTAAAGGAAGGCTCCAGCTCACCTGGAAGCACATCCAGTATTTGTTCCTGCCTGATTTTCATCCATATCCTGGCAGCATCAAGCTGGTTAATTTGAAAGAGCTGAGAACTGGGAACACAGATAGATGGGTGAACTCTGTCGTTCCTGGGTACAGGAAGGACATCCTGGGCTTTGGTCACCAGCCTTAGCTGCAGCTCAGGCATATGTTTGCATGTAAATAATGGACATATCCCACTTATCCAGGCTAGGGCAGAAGCTGAGTGTCAGTGCAGACAGAGGAGGATGTATTTCACAGGCAAAGCAAACACCAGACATTTAGCAGCCTGTGTATCCATATATTCAAACCTATGGAGCTGCACTGTGTGGAGCTGCCAAGGGGAGATGGAGCCAGGCTACATACAGCTGCTGAACAAAGCTGCAGCTCCTATCCAGCAAAAATAACCTCAGTGGAAACATCCAAGGAAAACCACAAGTGGTTTTAACTCCTCTGTCCTGTTCATCCAACTGGAATTAAGTGAAACTCTCCAAAAACATTGATCTTAGAGCTAAAAACAAGTGTAAGAAACTTCAGCCCAAAGGGCTGTGGAGTTTTTTCAAAGAGTTGAGTGAACTTGTAAAATGTTTCTTACTCTGAAATTTCTAAAAATGTTTCAGCTGTTCTCAGATGAATATCAGACTGGCTTACATGTGAATATCTCAGATGAACATTAGACTGATTATATGTGAAAAACATTTTCAAGAGTGCTGCCATAAATACCAGACTAATTTTTTCCACCAGAAGTCTGTCCTGGGATGGTCTGTGTACTAGAAGCAGACCCCAAGGGGAGCTGTAAGTCCCGTGGCCCTGTTTGCCTTCTGCCCATACAGCCACTTGCTCAAGTTCCAAACAGCCACACAGAGGATGAGAGCAGTGTGGTAAATCTGGAGTTTGAGCTCAAATCCTGTTCGTGACCATGGGAACAAGAGGCTGTTCTGGCCTGATCTGCACCTAAGCACCTCCTTCCCATAACACTTCTTCCTACACTGAGGGTCTCCAGTTAAGCTGCAGATGAGTCTCCTCAAGGACAGTGGTGACTCTGGGCTGCCCTAACAGCACAGACACAGCCTGAGGTCCGACAGGCTCTGTACAATCCAGTCCCAGTCCCTTCTCTCTGCAGGCAATTCTGCCCCCTTACTTTTTTGCAGAGGGCTGCTTAAGCAAGAAAAAAAACCCCAGGAACTTCTACAGGCTGCCTCGCTCTTGCTCTTTATTTTACCTGATACTTTAATCCCACCTGCCAAACCTCTCTGACCCATATTTTTCCAGGGTTGACCTAGGTTTTGAAGAGAAAATAGCAGGAGATTTGACTCCTCGCATCTATATATAATTCTTGTCTCACCTAGTTTTGCTGCCCTTGCCAAGAGGAAGATTCACCAGTACTGTCTTAGAGGCATGAGATAACCATGCCCATTACCAGATTATCAGTCAAAGCTCCTTATCAGCAGGACAAAGAAACAATAGGACCCCTGGAAATTTATCAGCCTCTGGAAAAGGGAAGCACTATTTGCTGAAAAGAGCCCACCCTGCTAGCAGGTGTTGATTTTACTGATTAAAGGGTAATTAGGTTTGGCTGACTCCGTACATGGGGAAGAAAAAAAAAAATTTCTGGTGACAAAGGGTTTAAGGCTAAACATGGGCATCGAGCTTGAGCAGCCCTTTAGGTTATTGTGAATAAAGTCAAACCAAAGGGGAGGAAGTTTACATCAATGTGCTGTCCTCTGAGGGTGTTGTTTTTAAGTAGGTCTGCACAGATGCCTTCCAAAAGGAAAGAAGAAAGCAACTCTTGCCAAAAAGAAAAAGAAAAAAAAGAAAAGTAGCCTTTTCGAAACAGACAATTCAGTTAAAGCCCATCTCCATAATGCCCTTATCCCCTGGGGCATGTGGGAGCATCAGCTGTGTTTGAAGGCAAAGAGGCCACCTGTCCCAGCGCAGGGCAGACAAAGGATGTCTGTCATGGACAGTCTCATGGGGTAAACGTGAATCAAGGCAACACCAAAACGGAACTTTACTTTTAGGAGTAACAGCCCTTGAAATCCATCCGTGCCTCCAAATATGTCTCCAGGGATAAGCAATAACACATATAATGATACAAATTCTCTTGGATCCTTTGTCCCCAGAGCCACCCAGAAGTGGGAATAGGCCAGTTCTGATGCAGTCCAGCATTACATCTTAGCTTGGAGGAATGACATTTGCTCTCTTTCCCTCCACATATTAATTGTGCAGAAGTCTCGCTAAGTCTAACATGCTTAACAACTGTACCGCAGTCCTCCTTTTTGACTATGTTACTTAAGTGCATTTTTCTCTGCTCCCATGCTCCTCTTTTGCAGATCCTCTCCTCTTCCTGCTGCACATAAAGCTGTAATATCTGAAACATGCATGCAAATTCCCAAAGTACAGTTAAGTACAACTGCAACTGGGGAAACCGAGGCAGTGAGAAAGGAAGTAATTTGTCATTCAGTTTCGTGACCCCAACATTACCCAGTTCATAAATGGTAATTAGGAATGGACCCCGTTAGGATGATTCTCAGTTTAAAGCTGTTTGTGCTGATCTTGCTTCCTTCCAGGGCTGATTTTTGGTAATGCTTTCCTAATTTTCACTGGCCCAGCACCATTAACCTCTTCCTTGCTGATTAAACCATCAACAGCCAAAGGCTGGTCAGTAGAAGACCTGGACCAGGAATAGCTCTCAGCTAGAGAACCAGATGTAGGATTGAAGCCCTGTTTGTTTATACAGTCACAAGCAGATTTATTAATACAAATTTTCTAAGACTAGTCTTTCTTTCTATCCTTAGAAATTATTCGCTTCTTACTGTTTTTTTCATAAGGTCTCAAAGCACTCTCCAAAAGGCCCTGTTGCATTCTGCCACCTTCACACATGGACAAAGAACAGTCAGATGTTTGAGGTCACTACTTTTTCAATGTCAGCCAAGGGAAATTGACAGAGATAAGAAAATATTAAATACTTTTTAAGTCCAGCCAGAGCGTTTTCTACTTGGCCACACTACTTCTAAATGAATATAAATTAATAACAAAGTATATGTGCATTTATACCTACAGAAATATTTGTAAACTGGGTGGTCAGAGCTTCAATATAATATAGCAAAATTTCCCAGCAGAGTACAGTTCTTTGTTTATTTTTTTCTTCATCTTTCCCCTAGGAGTGTCTTATGGAAACAGATGGGGTTACTCATGGAAATAAGCACTGTTTGCTTTCATCAGTTTGGAGGCAGAGGACTTCACATAATGCAGATTTGCAATACAACACCAAGTATCTCACAAGTAAAATCCTCCTCGTTCTCCATATTCAATGCTAAACAACAGCTGTGCAGAATATTCAAACTGAAAAGCCTTTGAAGTTTTCACATTTTGTGTCACTCAATCACTTCAGTTTACAAAATGAACAGAAAACCTGGAGGATTTTTCTCCATACTGGCAGAGGTTTCAAGTGGGGGTAGTGCTTCAACCAAATTCTGTGCAGAGCAAAAGCCCCAAGTGATGCACTTATCCCACTGAAACATTGGGAAACACTGAATAAAGAGGTGCAAAATCCTCCAGTGCATGAAAAAGTCAAAAGCAAAATATTTGGAGACTACAAAATGATCCACAACAAAGCTGAAAACTTTCTCCTCATGTCTCACTAAGTAACTGGTGTTGAAACCTCTCTCAGTTGGCATTCTCTTTATACATTGATTCCATGTTCTGTGTTAGAGGACACTGTGCAATCTGGTTATTTTTTCTGGGATTGGTGTTCCCAGCTGGGTTTAGTTGGTACCTCGTGCACAGGATGTTCTCAGGTTAAGAGAACATCACTGTATTAGAACTACAGGAATTTGGAGTCATCTTGATCTTTGTACTACACTGCAAGTCACATAAAGGTTTAAAGAGACAAGTTCACTGAGACCTTCAGGACCTGCACTGTCTTCTGGTATCTGTAAAGTGAAACTGTTCTCCACTTGATCTGACTCATAAGTCCTCTTCTAACAGTTTTTCCAGGTAGATTTCTCCATTAATTGGATGATGGTAGGTACTAGCTTTACTATTTTCCACCACTATCTTTCCATTAGTATATTCAATAGCTCTCTGGGAGTGCTTCTTAAATGAGAGGCTGAATTTGACTCATGAAGATACCTATCTCTAACCTCATTGGTCTTGGCTTTAAAGAGCACAAACATCCCAGCTTGTTCAATGTGAGCAGCAGTATGTTTTTCCTGTTATCTCACCTATGATAGACAAGGGAGAATTGTCTCAATCATGCTGCTATGTAGGCATGAGTCACTTCAGGTTACAGACCCCTTTTAATCTGGCTCTCCACTAGGTTCTTCCCTTTTGTATCTCCTGTTTTACTACCAACCCTCACAAATAATTAACATTGTCCTTCATTTCCACTGGAACCAGAATTATTTCTCAGATTAACTTGTCTAGAAGTTCTCTGCCTGTCCTGTGGGAGCAACATGCTGTGATGCTATTTGGTAAAAAATAGGAATCACCTCAACATTCATCCTTAAAATGATACCATGGGCATTTATCCCAAACCTCTGTACCCCACTCTGAGGGCATGCAAAGCAATAGCGTGTAGGACAACAAGACAGTCCTTCAGCATACATCCAAGTTCTTCTGTATCTCATGGGCACACATCCTTTACACACAGCCCATCCTTATGGAAACTACAATTATAACTTACACTGGAAAAGCCATTTTTGTTGCCGGAGATCTTTCCCATAAAAAGGATTGTTTCCAAGCATTGTCATGAAGCCTTTTTATAAAATCCACCTCTATACAAATAGGCTGAATCACATAAGGGTCTGAACACAGGCACTGACACTCACATTTTGGACTAGTCCTTGGTTCACTTTTGATCCAGGCCACCTGGCATCCAGAACATTTCTGAGCATGGCTTGGGAGTTGGCAGGAATTTTGGCCATTCCCAACAGGCAGGAAGGAATTGTGGTTTGGAGTTTGATAGCATGACCACAACTAGATGATGTGTTCTAAGAGACCCAAGTGTTTTAGGAGTTTGTAATATCCTTGGTGAAAACACAGTGGCATGCACTGAGAATGGAAAAAAATAACCCCAGAGCAGACTGTCTGCCAGTGCTACAGGATCTTCTCCTTCTGCTACCCTGGCAAGCCTGACTAAAGCTGCCCAGGAATAACAGTGACTCCTGCAGTCTCCAGACTCCAGCACAGCTACAGCCCAGGCTGCTATGTGTTCCTGCTCCCACCTATTTACAGTGATCAGTAGGACAGACCATTCCTTCAGGAGCATTCAGCATACACTGTGCTTAAGTTTGATCTGGAGAAATCAATGAAAAAACCTTATTGGCTTCCCTGGTTCCAACATAACTTGGACAGATCAGCTTTCGCCTCAGATTTATCATTGCCTTGGAGCAGAGGGTATTTCCCTTGGTTTTGTATCGATAGCAAATTACACAAAAAACCTCTGGCTCACAGACCACAAACTGGTAAAAAAATCAAAGGGAATCAAAGGAAATGCTTTTCTGCTGAATGGGGAAAATTAATCCCAAGTGTAATTTCACTGGCATCGGTGCAAATTCAACAATGGACTACATCTACCATTTGTAAGGAGAACAGGTCTGTGTTCTCCTTTCACATGTACTTAAACATACATTTTCCTTTCCTCTTTTAAATCTTTTCCATTTGAGAGGGCTGTTTCAAGAGTAACCATATGCTTTCACACGCATTTTAGTACTCAGGCCAATAATATCACCAGGTTTTTTTTTCCAGTGGTCCCAAGAAACTATCCAGTGACAAAATCCAGGTGTGCTGGACAGTGCAGGCAGCACTGGACTATGTCATCTAAAACAACCCAGGGAATTTACAAGGGCATTGAAGTCCAAGACAGTCAAATCTCCACACTCTGTAGCCACAACACTATCATTAGGGAACTCTAGTTAACTTGCTTCTAGGGCAAGAGATACTTCCCACTGCAGAAAGTTCATACTGAAATTTGGCTGCAGTCATTGTCTCTGGGCACTTGGTTCACAGATCACTGATACCTAATGTGGTAATGCTACTCACCAGACCAGCTACAATGGATGCAGAGGAAGGAAGGGAATTTTACAGGTTTTTACAGCTTTTTTACAAGAGATTTGCAAATGTCAGAGTTCACCAGGGTGGGCATTGCCTGGACTGACAGCAGTTTTATGTGCAGAGATGTGTGTGTATGGGCATAGCTTAGTGGCTGCGTGCATCCAGAGATTACATAAAATAAGTACAAAAAGTGGCTCTTCTAACACAAGTAACTTCCCTCAGAAACACCTCAGCAGAGCCAAAAAGAGACTAGAGCCCATTTAGATTCCAAAGCCTTTTCAGTTTTTGCTGGACTATCCCCTTGTGAAGAGTGACAAGCCAGCATCACCCTCCCAGGCATTCCCTGCCCAACACTCTGTTGCTGTGCTCTGCCCTGTCCTGCACTTATCCCCTAGGTGCTGTTTCATGCATAGCCCTTCCCTGGTCATTCTCAATCTCAGATATTGTTGTCCATCGAGAATCTCTTATGTTTATTACTACACTGCTGGGAATTTCTTGCTTCACTTGCTATCCCCATCTTGGACGTGCATAACTAACCAAATTCCCTTCTGCTTTCCCACAGTGAAAGGTAAAATGATTTTTTTTTTAGTTCACTGAATCTATCCTGACAGAGCACACCAGCTCACCTCCACCAAATTCTCCTTCTGTAAAATATACCTTCTAACAGTAGAGGAAAAGCAGCTTTGTCCATTTAAAAAGTCTGTTTTGAATCAGTTTGGTTTTCACCCAAAGAAGATTGCCACAAATGGTGCTGTGAATAACAAGGAGAGCTGAGAGCTCCTTCAGCTGGTTTAGGAAGCCAGTGTCCAGAGCTGCTGCTGCTTCTGTGGTGGAAGAGGCAGAGACTCAAAGCTTGTAAAACCCAGTTCTCAGGTGAAAGCCCTGCTGTGAGTCCAGAGGGAAGCAAAGTGAGACATAAGACAAAGCAGCAGTTTCTCTCTCCCACCTATTTTCACACAATAGTACTGCACACAGCTGAGCCAGTGCAGTGGAAAATAATGTTATGATTTCTAAAGGGCTTTTACAACAAAGGATATAAGAGACATTTTCTCTTCAGGTTAATCACTAGCCACACAATAATGAAGAGCAGAAGTTGATTGGTTTTGTTAAAAATAACGAGAAGCCATGACTTTGAACAATTTGATCATAATTTTTTTACTTGCTTTTCCTCCTGGATATGGAAGTTGAGATAGTAGATATAATTTACTATGACAAACCACCAGCATTAATGCATTAATCAAGAAAAACAAATGCCCCCCTTGAAATCTCCCACCCACCTAGAGAGAGTAATGGGGTTATAAATGGAGAAAGAACAAATATTGACTCTATGAAATGTAAAGGTACCTGGGAGTTCACCCATCAGTCTTTAGATTACACTTGCTTTTCAAGATGAATGGATTTCTTTTATAATCCATTTCAGTTGGGGTTTTTTTTAACATCTCAGGAAACAGGAGGGGGACATCAGTGGTATCTTTAGGTTCTCAAGATGTTTCAGACTGTTTCTGAAAGACAGGACCTCCAATTTCTGGAATGAGGTAGATGCTCCCAAAGCAAGACATGTCTTTCAGTTTGAAATAAAAACTGGAGGAGATGCCTGGACTAGTCATTGAGTTATTTGTTTAATGGGGTTTCTGGGGCAGCTTTCCATAAAATGGCTCCAGAACTCAGCCTCCATCACTCAGACTATAGAAGCCCAGAGGCAAGGACCCCCCTTGGCATCTGGACCCATACAGGACTCAAGAAGACCCAAGAATTTACAGTCTAAGGGGTAGACCCCTGGCATCATTTACTGAACTTAATGTTACTTTGTCACACACTCTTCATAACTCTCCAAACTCATAACATCTCACTCTTTTAGCCTCTAAAGCAATTATATACTTGTCTTATATACAGACCATTGGATTATTGGATTAATTTCAACATTGGCTTCCATATTAGACACAATTCCGCTTTAAAATTTCTTACTAAATCAGAAAATTAGGAGAATCAAGTGTTTTATAAATGCTGAGATCAGCCAGTGTTGTTGTCCCTTCTATAACCTGTAAGGGTGCCACGCATCCCAGAGGAAACTGAATTTTGAGTGGGGACATAATCAAGAGCAAAAAATCCAAGTAAAACTACAAAGTCACACAGCTCAAATTCTCAATGATTTGAAAACATCACAGATTCCAGGAGGAATTTAAAGACACTTCTGACTCTGAACACAGAGCCAGTATCTACTGAGACACAGGCAAAGCTACCAACAGACCAGTTCACATTTCATATATCCCCTGCATCCTGATAGAAATCATTGGCACAACAGTTTTCTTCTCCCATGCAGGTTATACAATAACAATTTACCCTCCAGGGCTGGAATGCAGCAAAGGAAAAAGGAAATGGAAGAGCAGAGGTGTGCATGAACACGACAATGTGCTGAGGAAGCCATGCCCACTGCCAGAGGCCCTCTGGAAGCCTCAAGCTCAGAGGAGCAGCTGTGACCACTTTCCCAGCACTGCACAGAGGGGAGGGCATGCACTGGCCTGGGTTAACTGTGTGTGGCTCCAGCAGGATGCACGCTCCAAAACAACCGAGGCCCGGGGCTGTTTTGACAGAATTTCCAGTCCATAGCTTTCCTGAGCTCAGTGCTGAGATGCTGTGTCTGAAGAACAGCTCTCCCTCTCCTCTTTGCTTGCTCTACAGTAAGGTACAAAATGTAATTTTGGATGCTTGATGGCCACCTTAATGAGCATCTGCCCCATCCAGAAGGGTCTGGCACCTGAGGTAATTTTAAGCAACATTTTGGGATTTCTCTGATTATTTTCAGCTAGGTCAACTCAACCAACAACTCGTGTCTCGTTAAAGGGAAGCTTCCAGTATGACTGGAACTGACATCAGATTGTTTAAAGGTTCTAATAAAATCCACTATACTCAAACCTTTCCAGAATATTTTATAGAGCTGCTTTGGTACCTGGGATAAACAGTACACAGAGAAATCCAGGCATAACCTTGCGTCTCTCTTTGCAAGAGAGCCTGAAGGGTTCAGATACCTCTGGACAGTCTGAAAGGAGCTATGTCTGCTCCACCAGCCACTGCTAGGGCTACAGCAGCTATGACTAGCTTGACAGGCGTTCTGAAAAGGGCACAATTTAACTAGAAGATGAGGTGGAGAGGCCCTCCATGAGCCAGTCCCATTTCTTTTGTAATCTGGGGACATCCAGCTGCCTCTTCTCAACCCCTAATGGACAACAAACCAGATCTCCAGAGCAGTTTAGCTCCTTGCAGATATCTCTTTTTGTTTAGAGACACAGTAATAATAACAGCAGGTGTTACCACTTTTTGCTGTGTTTCCTATGAAAAGACATCCATGTTCCCTTGAGCAACATGAGAATTCACTCCCTTCTTCACACCCTCTGACAGGCCACAGACAGCTGTGTTGGGGCTGCTGCAATATAGCTTCAGGTGTTCAGAAGACATCTCTGGGATTTCAGACTGCAATGCAGATTGTTTTGGAAGATGATACTGATAGCCCTGATCCTGGTGGTGCTGGGACTGAAGCACTGCATTCCTGGGGACATGAGCAGATTAAATCCAGGTAAGCAGGTCAGCTCAGGCCAGTACAATCTGCTGGACATCTCCACACCAGAAATGTCCACCTCTCCCTTACCTTCCAAATGCAGCATATGGTCTGAGAAGGTCTGTTCTTCAGACTTTGTTACAACAAATCTGAGATAAAGCACAGAAATCAAAAATGAATGGCTCAGAGTGACAATGCGGGCAGCACAACACAAGGTCTCCTTCCTCCTTAAACACTGGCCTTTTTTCCTCTAATGAGCAGAACCATCATTCAGTGAAATCTTTAGCAATAAAGTGCAAAGAGGGATCAGTTGTACTGCTGACCTGGGAGAGAATCTGTTGAGTTTATTGATACATCTTCACGGACACGCCACGGGAGGAAGACACTGACATGCTGATGTCAAAAGAGATTTGGGTTTGAAATAGGCTGGAGGTGGCAGTTTGTCCAGCTGGATAACTGATGGTGACTTTGGGGTGACTGTGAGCACCGCTGAACTGCCATGTTCAGTTTTGAAACAAATACCTCAAGAAGGGTGTTGAAATAAGGGAGGAGACTTCAAAGACACTAACATGAAGGATGGCATTCAGTGGAAGATCTTGGCCACATCCTAATTCCATGGATGAGAGAGGATCAGGCTAAGCACTATTTGCTATCTGTCCTGCTTTTCTTCCCAAAGAAACTCGGATTTGAGTAGTAAGGAACCATAAGTGAGCTTCCCCAGGACTGGACAGGAGGAACTAGAAATATGTTCAACTCAGAATTAATTCAGAGAAGTACCAAAGTCTGTCCAATCACAGAATAAGCCGAGTTGGAAGGGACTCTCAAGGATCATCAAGTCTACCATGTGCCTGAGAGCACTGTCCAAACAGTTCTTGAACTCTGTCAGGCTTGTTGCTGTGACCACTTCCCTGGGGAGCTGTTCCAGAGCCCAACTACCCTCTGGATGAAAAACCTTTTTCTAACATCCAATCTAAACCCTTCCTGACACAACTTCAGGCCATTCCCTCAGGCTTGTTGCTGGTCACCCCAGAGAAGAGATCATTCTCTGCCCCTCCTCATCCCCTCACCAGGAAGCTGTAACTGCAATGAGGAGTTTTCTCCAGGCTGCACAAGCCAAGTGCCCTCAGCCACTCCTCACATGGATTCCCCCCATCTTTGGCCCTTCACCATCTTTGTTGCTCTCCTTTGTTATATCATCTGAGAACAGCGATGCCTTTCATTTATGAACCTCACCCTATTCCAGTGATTGCAAAGTGATCCATATTTTCATAGATTTTGTTATATAGGCAAGAAGAGTAGGGAGGCAGTTCTTCTCTTACTCTGTCTGATGTGACAGAATGAAGAAACTCAAGGTGAGTGTCTTGCCCCTGTAATTCAAACAAGAAAGCTGTTCCTGAAAGAAGAGACCCAACAAAACATGGTCCAGTGTCTTGATACTAGGGTGCCTCAACAACCCACACAGGAACTGGGAAATACATAGGGGCAAGTTTCTGGGTCCTGTAGGGCACCTCAAGGGAAGTGAGGTTCTCTTGGGAAGCCCTGAGCTCAGGGCAGTTCCAGCCCATCAAAATGGTTTTGTTAGCCTGCAATCCACAGTGGTCGGTCAGGGAGTTAAAAGTGTCCCCCTGACACTGAAACATTCAATTCTCTTCTTTAAAGACAGTTGTGAGCTACAAATTTGCAGTTTTCCAAGTCATAGCCCACACATCTCCTTACAGCTACTTTATCTCCTCGATCACCATTACATTATTGGAATTACCCCTACATGATAATTCCTCACCCCCTGAAAAATACTATTCTACCTTTTTAATAGTGGTTACATAAGAGATAAGAACATAAGAAAAGATTAAACTTGAGGAGCGGTGTGCTCAGTGCTGGTGGAGATTTTTTTTTTTATTTTAAGGCTCAGAGTGCCCTCTTCTGTCTCATCTGTGTCCTGCTTATAAACTGACAATCAGCAGATCACAGCAAAACTGGGACTTGTCTTCTGCACACCTCATCGTCTTCTAAAGCACAGTTAAGAAACCAAGCACCAGATCACAAAGTAGGAAATTACTCTTGTTAATGTGGGGGCTCGGACAGTCATCTGCAACCAATAAAAGGGGTTGGGGGAACATCACAGCCAACATGATGGATCTAATTAGTTCATGAGGTCAGGGATATTTTGAAGTGAATCTCTGCTTAGTTTAAACTGCAAGGTGTTATTTATAGACCTGCATTTAAAATTCACCTTCCTCCTGCCTCTATAGCCACTAATTGAATCCAGACTGATGGCCAAGGAAACCTGACACAGACATATTAAAAGTACCTCAAGAGTACTTGTGCATATAATAATTTCTAAACTACTCTTGGTGGAAAGCCCTGGGACTGCAGGATATCTGAATTATGGACAGAGATAATAATGGCCTCGAAAAAAATTTAGTTGAGTATTTTTATCATGAAGACACACTGAAGTGTGTTTCTGGAAAACATACCACCACTCTCATGTGGCAAAGCCAGAATTCATAACCTGTGGTGATCCCTGTGACGCCCAAGGAGCTACTACGAATGTCCCTGAGCTGTGTCGCCACCGCCGTCCCAGGGGATGCCCTGGGACCTCCGGCTCCGCATCCCAGCGACAGCACCTGCACCTCTCCCCTGCTCTGGGGCCGCGGTCATCCTGCCACACCCTGGGAGATGGAGGTGAAAGGGGCCGCTTTGTTTCCCTTCATCCTTAAATCGCAGAACAGTTTGGGTTTGGGAGGGTCTTTAATGTCCAGCCCCTGCCGTGGAGCAGGGACACCTCCCACTAAATCGGCCCCATCCAACCCGGCCTTGAACACTTCCAGGGATGGGAAGTCCACGGCTTCTCCGAGCAGTCCGTTCCAGCGCCTCGCCCCCTCACAGTGAGGAATTCCTTCCCAGTATCCGACCTAGAGCTGTTCCCGTTCAGCCCTGCCCCGCGAGGCGGCACCGCCTCCGCGCTCCGTCCCGCCGCGCTTTGTCCCCCCGCGCTCGCCGTAGCGGCCGCGCCGCAGCCGTCATGGCGGCCGCCTGTGGGAGGCTGGTGCCGAGGGGCGCCGCCATCGCCCTGCCCGGCCGTGAGCACCGCCCCGACCCTCTCCCTCATCCCCCCGGGCACCCCCGAGCCTCCCCCTGCCCAGCGCCCTCCTCCTGCCCTCCCTGCCCCACAGAGCGGGGGGGGGAGGAGGATGCTACCATCCCTGGCCTGGCGGGCGGGTTGTGGTGTCATGTCCTGCTTTGGTGGGGACGGTTCAACTTGAAATCACGGGTGTTTAAAATGTTTTTGTATTTTGCAGGGTGTTTTTCTTTATCGGGTTATCGAGTGAGCAGCGATGGAAAGCCGCCGAAATTCCAGCCGCCTCCGAAGCCCGTCATTGTAGACAGGAAGACGCAGAAGGAGGAGAGCAGGTGAGGGTGTCCCACTGCTCACCTGAGCTTGTAGAGCCTCACCTGCGCTGTGCTCAGGCCGGTCACTGTGTGAGCACTTATTTCAAGAGTCAAAGCATTATTACACAAAAAAACCCACCCTACACAGTTTGTAAAATTCTAGCAAGGACCGTTTGTGTTGAAATATGTTCAAAACACCTTAAAATACTGTTTCTGGAGTTTCTGAAAGCAATGAAACATGAAAAAAATGTAGGGCAGTAAATACTTTCGCAAATTTGGGGTTACTGTGGCAGATTATGTCTGTTAAAGGCATCTCTTTAGTGTGCTGGGGTGACAGGGACATGGGTTCTGTGTCCTTTGCCTTGGACCTCAAGGCTGGCTGTGAGCACATGCATCACTGGTTGTGACATGGACCCGGTAGCCTTCATGAGATGTCTCATTCTGGGTATTTTTGATGTCATCTCAGCCCATTTCATGGAATCACAGAATGATTTGGGTTGGAAGTGACCTAAACATCATCTTGTTCCAGCTCCCCCTGCCATGGGCAGGGACACCTCCCCCTACACCAGGTTGCTGCAAGTCCCATCCAGCCTGTTCATGAACATTTCCAGGACTGGGGCATCCACAACCTGCCAGGGTTTTAAACCTAATTTGCACTGCTTTAAATGGCCCAGTGGTTCTAACTGCAGTGCTGTGTCTGGAAGAAGAGTGGTGTGCTGTATTGTTCATCTGTCCCCCTCCAAAAAACCTCACTTTGAAGATCATGAGTAGGAGTTTGGTGGTGTTTGCTGCCAGTGGGGCTGCCTGTGGGCAGCAGTACCAGCCAGAACCTCTGCAAACCCAACAGCCCCCATAGAGGTTTGTTGGGGAGATTTGCATTTGTCCTCTCTGCTGGGCACTTCTCTCCTGGCCACATCCAGGACTTTTAAGATGCATCTGTGCAACTAAATTGACTCTACCTTCATCCATCTGCTCTGAGGCCAGGTGGTCTTGCCATCCAGACCAGAGTGAGCACATCCAAATATCTGTTGGAAACCTCAGCTCAAGCCAATCCATGTCAGGGAAGTGTGCTCTCAACTCAGCAGTCAGATAACTGAGGTCCAGGCCATGGGGAAATTCTTTGATGGTTTAAACTTTTTGTAGCAGAAAATAGTTTTACCAGTCCATTTAAAGTGCTGTAACACAAAAGGACATTTATGTGGTGTGTCCTGTAGAATCAATTTGTGAAAAATAGATTCTTCCATGCCTGTTATTATAAAGTCAACAAATAGTAAGTGTTCTGTCATGGAGATTACAAGTAAACCATGAAATAACCTGTTTCTAAGCTGTGACAGCACCAACTGAGCTGTCCTCTTTCAGTCAGCTCCTCTGAGACCAACATGTATTCCTGGTTTGGGGAAAAAAATCTGTTTAAAAGAACAACAACAAAAAAACCCAACAAAAAAGCCACATAAAAACCCAAAACCAACATCAAAATGCCACAAAATTTCCTTTTAGATAACAAAAACTAATAATTAAATAAAATTGGTGACTTCATAGACTGCAGTTCATATCTCTGAAAAGGCAACAGCTGGTAATTCTTAGGCCAAATATTTAGAGTTGTCTTGTAATTTAATGCAAATACTTTTGTTTCATACTTCTAAAAGTTTGGCTTTTCTTACAGGTTCCTGAGCCCTGAATTTATACCTCCCAGAGGGAGAACTGATCCTCTTAAATACTATATAGAAAGAAAGGATATGATACAGAGAAGGAAGGTGTTCAACATCCCAGAATTCTATGTTGGTCAGTGTCAGCACTAAAACTTTCATAATTCTGTCAGTATTTTACATTGTGTGGGGTGGTAGAGAGTGTTGTCATATGCAGAATAGCATAAAAAAAGTCTCAGGTGTGTTAGATCAACTAGGATGTGTTTCTGTATATAATACTTTGTATTTTAATCTCATATTTACATCCTAATTCGTTAAAAGACTAATGTGTTCCTTATGTGGGTTTTTTTCAATCTTGGCACTTGAGCATGTGGTTTACCAGTAGAGCTAAAGAAAAAAATACATTAATTATATTCAATTTGGATAAGGAAAAGCAAAAAAATAAAGGTGAAGAAAGTTTGCAGTTAACCTGCAGTATCACTTCAACCTGTATTAATTCAGGTCACGTTGGCAGTTTTTTCTGTTTCTGGCAGTTTTGATGGGAAGCAAAAGTATTTTCAAAATGCACCTGAATAGCTGCACTTTGCCTGACTCTTCCCACATTTTGGTACATATTAATTGGGCCAGGCTGTTTATTTGAATCCTTTTTTTGGCAGGCAGTGTACTCGCTGTGACGACCGCGGATCCCTGTGCCAGTGACAAATCCAAGCGGTTTGTTGGGATCTGCATTCAGAGGGGAGGGAAAGGACTCGGTGCCACCTTTGTCCTTCGGAATGTCATAGAAGACCAAGGTGGGGTTTCACCTGTGGTTATTATGGTGCAAGTGTTCAGCAAGAAATGTGTTACCCTGGAGAAATTTCGTCTGTGGGGAGGAAAACAGCAGATTGAAGTGGAAGTATGAGTGTGCCTGTTAATACTGTGCAAGTGTAAAGCTGCGTACACAGAAATGTTGATGTGCTCTGTAGCTGAAGGCATGGAACTGCACGGTAATTTTTAGACATTCTGTGATGGTGGTTCCTATATCTGAGCCTGGGCTGTCTGTTGCCATGTAAATACCAGCCCAGTTTGAGCACTGTGTGTTTTCATGAACTGGGGAGGTAGGTGTGAACTGTTTTAACAAGCAACAGATTAGAAGAGTTTTATCACAGGTTCATAGTCTGGATTATGACTAAATCAGGGGCAGTGCAAATAGTGGAATTCTGAGGGCAAATATGAATGGGGTGGGTGTCTCTTCATACACACTACACTGAGATGCATAATTAACAGCCATTGTAACCAAAAGGAAATAGTTTAAAACTCAAGCTCATCTTCTTAAATTCAAGCCATTCAAGTCTCTTAAGCCATTCTGTACCAAAGATTTGATTTACAAAAGAAATGTGCACAGTGCATGGGTCCAATCACAAGTGCACACAGCTCTGAGGACTAAAAAGAGGTTTGCAATGATACAGAAATGTCTGACTGAAGCAATACTCCTTGGGTGTTGGTATTTCTCCTGAATTTGGTTTATTAAACCAGGCTTTCTGTCTCTAAGGGGTCGAAATCTGTTATGAACTGTACAGTCCTCGAATCCAGGCGATCGAGGTGCTGAAGCTGGAGAAGAGGCTGGATGAGAACCTGACGTACCTGCGAGATGCCCTCCCTGAGTACAGCACTTTCGATGTCAATATGAGACCTGTGCCTCGTATGGCCCACGAGGAAATTCCTGTGAACAAGGTAGGGGCCAAGTGTTTCAGAGGGAAAGCACAGGATTATTTGCAACTTCCCTTTCTGACTGTTATCCTGGCAGGCTGTCACAGCTCTTTGCTACACCAGTTACAAGGGTGACAAAAGTAGGTAGAATCAGGCAAGTCTTTGTGCCATTCCTATAATGAAAGAATGGTGAGGATGTAAACATCTACCATCCTCTGGAGTTAATTTTGAAGACATGACAAGGGGAGCAGCCTCCACATTCCTCTGTAGAACTGTGCAGAGGGGAAAGCTTTTCTTACAGGAACGTTTTTGTTAATGTGGTTACTGATACAGTAGTGGTTGGTGTCAGGAAACAAGGTAAGAAAGATGGAAGAGTCACCTAAAATCTGCATCTTAGGGAAGATCCAGAAACCAGCAGACTCTGCCAGAGTGTTGTGTAGAAACTCAGTATGATAATTCCTCCCTTTCCCTCTCATGCTACTTTTATTTTTTTTCTTAATAAGGAGCAAGACTACAAGAGATAAGTTGGCTTCAATTTATGTTTCAATTAAGGACTCTGTGATAAATCCAGACAGTGTTAATTAAAAAGTTTTCCACGATACTATGATAAAAATCATAAAGTAGTAGTTACTAAACACACTGACAGATTGGTCAGTTTTCTTAATTTCCTCCTGCTAGAGGAGCAGTTGTCACCTTTTGCTAAGATCACAAGCAAAAATTTCTTAATACCTTTTTATTGATTTGTGGGTTTTTTTAATATTTTAATCTTTCACTCTAGGTGCAGGTACGAATGAAACCTAAACCATGGTCAAAACGGTGGGAAAGACCCAAATACAATATAAAAGGAATCAAGTTTGAGCTACCAGAACATAAAATGAAAGCAGCACAGAAGTGGAGCCAGCCATGGCTGGAGTTTGACATGCTGAGAGAATATGATACTTCAAAAATAGAGGAAAAGATTCGGAAAGAACTGAGTGAAGAACTTGAAAAATAATGTTTTTTCCAGTCTAGAACTCCTGACAAAATCAATACTTTTAGTTTACTATATGGATGATCAATTGTCAAGTTTTGTATATACATGGGCAAAGTAAACAATAAAGTTAACCTTTCCAGATTTCAGTGTGAACAGATTTCTGTGGTTCAAGTGTCCACGGCCCTCCCAATGCCTACAAGTCATTACAAGGAATCTTTCTTCCAGAAACAAACATCTACAGAGCTAAATTGTGATAGAACATCAATTACATTTTTGTCATAGCACAAGGCTGGTGCTAGAGACAAGCTGGGATGAGACAAAGCAGAACAAGAGAAAAGCAATGAGATCATGAGCTTGTGGTGGTTGAGGATCAGCAGTTGCATTTTTGTTGGCATTCTGAGAGGAAAAACAGCAGAAATTGATTATTAAAAAGCAGTCTTTACAACATAAATCCTGAAGCTACTGAGGGTTAGTGGAACTGGGGGGTTGGGGGTTTTTTTTCCATACATTTTAATAACATTTTTGTCACATTTTAAAGAATTGAACTGGAAGAGTCATTACCACAGTAAAATATTTTATTTATTAAAAAAAAACAAATTATTTTTAATCTTTCATCTGTAATGCTGATCAAACCTATTTACAATTAAAGTATTTTATAAAAATATATTTTTAACTTAAAAAAATATAAAAAGGAGGCATAAGAATTAAGTCTATAAGAGATAAATTCTATTCCCAAAAGATTTTGGAGAAATAGTCACAAACATACAGATTCTGTGATGCACTACAGTTTTTACAATGAAGCATCCTTGTTATTCTGTAACCATATTTATTGCAAATATACAAAATTATAAGACATTAGAAATAATATCCTGAAAAGGATATAAAGAAGTAAAATTCTGTAGAGCTTACTGGGAAGCAAAAGGAGATTTCTAAAACTCCAGTTACTAGAAAGTAACTGAAGTTACTCTGTTCTCATCATCACTGTATCTGTGATGAAAATCCTGATTCCTTACCTGCACGCTGACCCCCCCCCTTGTTTCTGTATCAGGGGCATCATGAATTCCTTTTCTCTAGGAATGGCTTAACAATAACCTTACCAAAAATCACTGTGGACCAGAAGTCAGAATTGCTTAGTGACTGCTGAGTCAGAATGGTATTTAGTAATTAATACTGAGAATAACTTGTCAAGTTGTCTACTGTCTAGCAGTGATGAAGTTCACAGGCACTTTCTGTTTGCAGGATTCTTTCCAAGAAGGATACAGCACAAAAGTACTCTCCCATGTTTTAGAATGCCTGAACCATTGCTTTGACAACTGCAACTTACTAAATACTCCCTAATCTAGGAGCAGATGGCAGTAAAAGCCATTTGGAAAAAACACCTCATATCTTACACCAAGATAGTGATTACCACTACCTCTGAGTGGGCAGGATCCACTAATTAAATTTCATATTAGAACTGGTTTAGTGTGAATACCAGGCTTCTTTCAGTAATGTAAGCATTCCTTCAAAGATTTCTATTTCCCAATCATTGCTTTAAGGTGTTCAAGTTTATGCTCTTCAATGAAGTCTTCTACAACATGCAGAGCTCCAATTTTCACCAGCAGGAGAAGAACTTCTTTTGTTTCATCACTATTTAAGAATTAAAAAAGAAAAGAAAAAAATGTAGCAGTTTCATGAACCTGTCTAAAGTATCCTTTTTGTTTCATGACCTCGGCTCCTCCAATCGTTAACAGCACCCAGTATCAACCACCCTTAAACTCTCACAGGCCCCCTTGAGGACTGTTCAAGTGCTCCCTCACATTAGACTCCATCTTTTCTTTTAGATATGTATATATAGACAAGACATGAGCATACTTGAAAGTGTCAAATATATGGTATTTAAGGAATTTTAAAAATTTTAACACAAAGTATTTGGGGAAGCACTTGAATCCCAAGGACAGCCTCATCCATTACCTGTGGTTGTCCTTGTGTAGCGCACGAGCACACTGCAGCAAGTGCTGGCTGAAGTTCAGTAATTCAGGGAGAGTTGATCCACCCTTGAGATCTTGGAACCATCTTTCTGGGAGGCATGCAACCACCTGTTCACACAATATTTGAAAAAAGTTTAACAAGCTTTTCAATATAACCAAGTCACATCATTTCTGATAGGAACCTTCTGCCAGGTTCAGTCATTATCAGTGTGCTTTTTCCTTCAAACCAACATTGATTCTCTCTCCAAGTAGTTATGCTTAAGAACTACAGACCAGTATTTGCTCTAAACTGCTCTTATGCAGCAAGGCTGTTAAAAGAAAAAATTAAAATCAAATTTTAAATGTTTAAGTTTTCTGGTTTTTTAAATATTCCATCTTCAGTTTTGACCCCTCCTCAAGAAAAACAAGAGGCTTTTAGCATACACCATCTCCCAATGAGTGTTATCTTTTACCTTATTGCACTTTTCTATATTGTCCGGCCCTAGTGGTGTGTTTAGGATGTTCAGGAGAAGGTAACGATTCAGCAGCTTGCTCAGTCCCAAATCACGGACCTTGTCTTCCTGGACAATCCCATCCCAAAGAACAACGTTGGAGAGCAGCTGCAGTAATGAAGAAACAAAAGGAGCTGTAGAGCTGCTGGCTATAAGTGTGCTAAAACTGTTACAAGTTTCATAAAAGAAAAACACAGAAAGGTAATATGTGCATCCAATTCAAGTCTGCAAACTCTAGGATTTACACCCTCCAACTGGAAGTTTAACAGTTAACTAATAAACTGCACTGAGTAAATAACCTAATTAATTTTACAAGTGCATCTCTATGTATGTATAGATACAGCTGTATATGTGTACATATGACCTCCCAAGGGAGGGAAGAACATTTTACCCTTCTAGGAGGTTTAACAATTTGCTAAGTACAGAAGGTAACTAAGCAAACTGTCAGAGAATCAAAGACAAAAGTGAAAAAGTTACTACAACTGCTCAGGACAAGACTACACACAGTTCCCTCATGACATGATGATGCTACAGTTTGTGGAATCACAAAGATTTTTTGTAGTTCCTGTCAGTATTGTTAGGCACTAAGGGTTTTTTCTATTGCCTCTATCACTATAAATCCTTACAGCTGTAATTTCTGAGCGTGGTGTAAGGCTGTGTTTGTGAAGGTAAAATACCTTGAGGTTAAGTTACCTGAAAATTAACCTGCTCCAAGTCAAGGAGGAGGATAGGCAAGATGAATAGCAGGAAAACTGGAATATTTTTATATATAGCTTCCAGTGAAATGAATTTCAGAGAGGACAGACAGAACAAAACCAGCCCTATTTTCTCTACCTTAACAGCTGACCAAAACCGTCGTTCTTGAAATTTTGAACGTAGTGATGACTTGTCTTCCACAGTGCTGGTCATGGGAAGAAAAAGTTAAAATAAGGATTATTTTTTGTTTGATTTAAAAGAAGATAAACAGACATCTGATCTCTTAGACATGGATGTCTAGAGTATTTCGTCTATATCTGTAGGGGAGAAAGGTAGAGGAACTAAAACAATAGAAACTTAAGAGTCATAGGGTTAGCTTACCTTTTAGGATACAGAGGAATAAACACATCTTCCTCAACAGATTTCTTCATTCTTAGGACAACCGTGTCCATCAAATCCTATTAAAAAAGAATTATATATGTGTCCTCAGAAGAAAGACTTCATATTCTATTTGTAACAACCTCAAAAGTTATTGAGTTCATCCAGAAGTCTGCTATCTTAGCAATAAGTGCAGCTGTCATTTGTATAAAACACACATTGAGACCCTGAATAAAAAATAAAAACAGCAGACAAATCACAGCTGGAATTATCTATAGGCTTAGCCCAGAGGGTTTTGCTATATCCCTAAGTGAGGCCTTTTTTTGCACATTAATCTGCAAGGCACCAAGAAAACGGCACAGATTAAAACCAAAATATGTTATACATACGGGATCTCCATTAAAAGATCTTAAATTCTATGTTTTTTAAAAAAAATCACCATAGCTAGGATAGTATGCATTTTTGAGCAACATGTTTTCAGGTGCCATAGACTGCCATCTACCTTTTTTAAAAGCCTATTTATTTATTTTAAGTTCTTGCTAAGATCAGTTATATCACTTGACTTTAAGCCATAGTTTCAAAACAGCAAACTTTGGAAGGCATAAACATTTTCTTTAACATATTTCTTTTCATACTCAGGGCCCAAACATCCATCCCACTTCACCACTTAATTCACCTGATTTTCACTAGATAAACCTCCTGATTTGCATCAGAATAAACCCAGAATCAGGCTAAGAAGGGCTTCTGAGAGTGACTGTGTATATAAAAGTAATTCTTAAAGGATTGCTAGGATTACATAGTAGTTTTTCTCCTCACCAATTAACCAACCTTTGGGGATTCTCAAGTTTTAAAATTCTAGGCCTACTTTATAACTAAAAGCTTAAGGAATGGACCACTGAAGCATTATTAGCATTTAAAGCTCAAATTTGGAAAGATAATTAAATGCATTGTTATTGCAGTGAAGGAAGATTACATCTACAGATTCTGGATAGATAAAGGCAGAATTTTTCTATGAACAGGAGCTAATTTCTGCCTCATCAACCAGGAGAGAATCAGAGCTGGAAGTTTAACAGTTAAATCCTCTTGATATAAAGACACAAAACAAAAATGTAATCAGAACCAAACAACTTCAGGAGATTGTTCTCAGTGCCCACAGGAGCACACACAGAAGTACACACAGTGGGTGAAGCTCCCCTTTCTGAGTACCAGAGCTTTTACCTGTCTCGCTCTGCTGGACTCATTTTTTGATAGGATTTGTTTCCCAAAGATGTTACTGCAAAGCTGTACAAGGTTCTTTGTCTGTGAAGTAGATAAAGGATCCCACACACTCTTCACAAATGCTGAAAAAAATAGGATTTTATTTCATTCACAACGTGCAAGTACTTATCAGTCCTAGTTTCAAGCCACTACAATGTAACAGAAGTAAACATGTAAAAAGCACAGCCTCATAATAATTTTGAAGAGGCCACTTGAGCCTCACTCTGTGGAGCTACACAATCAGTACATCTTGGAGCATTGTGATATCCCAACATTATTTGATACTATCATTTTTATTTAAGGTTTGATTGTGCAGCTGCAGTGAACATTTTCAATACAATCTTATCATACCTGTAATTTTGGGAAGAATAGTTTTTTCAATCACTCTAGGCAAAACTTCTTTATCATGATCATCATCCCTTTTTGATTCAGATACATTTTCTGCATCACTGAATTCTTCTATAGCTCTGAACCACGGCATCTCTTCCAGCTCTGTAAAATTCTGCTGAAAGTTCATTCCTGTTAGTTGTTCAGCTGGTCAGCATTAAGAGAAAAGCTCTATCCAGTAAAACCCAAAATTCCTACTTAATTTCAGATCCAGCCTCATCACTGAATGGGCCAAAGCACCAAAACTAGATTTAAATCTAGAATTTAATGGGATTGCTCAAGTGTCTTCAAAGAGCCCAGGAGAAGTACTATTTTTACAGATGTGGCAAAAGGGGTTAGAGGTAAAAGGAAAGGGGAAAGTTAAGAAGATTCCACAACATGCATCAGTTTTTGAGACAACATAGGAGGTTTCTTAATTTCTAATGCACTGTGCTATGTATAGAAAAACATCATTTTTCATATTAATACATAATACACACACATAAAATTTTTAACAGAAGTGTCAGCAGATGCACTTACCTCAAGAGGATTCCAACTTATTAACTGAACTCTGATCAATGGATTTAATAGCTTAGGCAGGCAGAAACTGATGTAAGCTTCAGAGTAAGAGTCAGGAAGTCTCTCTTTCCATTCCTGGAATTTCAACAGGATTTTTCTGATGTCACAAAAATCTGCATGTACATCTTCAAAGATTTTCCTACTATCCTCTAAAACGTTATCTATGGATAATATTCATTGGGAATAAAAAGAAACAATCACAGAACTTATTGAGGCATAAGCTGAAGGGTTTATGCATCTATAGGACATAAGAGATTTTTATGAGAATTACATTTGTTATTTATCTTTGACACACCTGACATTGAAATGGTTTAAAAACAGCTCCTGCAAAAACCCAGTTTTAGAAAAAAAGTAGTGTCAGAAGACCAAGGAAAGGCAAGCTTCTTCATGATCTATTTCACAGATTTATATAACCACTATGTTTCAAACATTGTTCCAGAACTATAAGATTTCAGGCATGAAAACCCTTCTGCTGTTATGTGAAGAAAAGCTATTATGCCTTTCCTTCCTCCTCTTCATCCACTCACTCAAGAGAATTAAAACACCAACCTTTAACTCACACTCCAGCTTCAGAAAATAAATTGACTGTATAAATTTGTTGCAGCACTGCACTGAGTACTGCCAGATCAGCTTTGGCATAATCTGGCAGAGCTTACTTCTAGTTTAAAAAGCCATGGACAGTGCTGCCACCACATAACTGACACCACACGAAATCTACAACCATTCATTCATTCTTCCCAAGTCATTAATCAGAATTGCCTGGGTGCATTTTTTTCTATAGTGTGCAAATAGAAACTCAAATGAAACTCAAATGAAGGATTCCTCTACTTTTCCTTTAAAAAAAATCATTTAAGGAATATCAACAAGAGATCTTGTTCTAGGACATCACATTAGGACTGTCACCAACCTTTGCTCTTCTGGAACTCATCCACCTCTGTGGGAGTCAGCTCCTCATCACTTGACAAGCCCTCGTGGTGATCTCCCTCCCCTGACTGCTCCCTCGCCTGCCGCCTGCAAGTCCTGCATTTTGGAATGAACTCACATGAGTTATCCTCTCCTGTGTCTGCAGGAGAAAGCTTAAAGAAAAGAATCCAACTTCAACAAATGTACTTAAAACAAGTTGTGAGAACAGCCCAAGGAAAGGCAATGGGAGAGCAACAGTGACTACGGAACCAGAAGGACTCCTAAACTGTGGAAAAAGGAGGGGATTTGGGAACTGACATCCAAGAGCTTAGAGCAACATCCCTGACCTCTCCCATGAGCCATGAAATAACCTTCACTTCACCTCATCACCACTGATGAGGCAAAAAACTCATGCCATCTGCAACACTGAGCAACTGGTGTGGAACTGGATCCTGTCTGACAGCTTAGTGTGTGTTTACTGAGCTCTCAGACTGTCCTGTCAGTCCTGGATCATTGTTCAACAACCTACAGGAAAAAGGTGATAGCACCCATGTGCCACTGGGGCTCTAAAAACTATTGCCATGGCACCAAGAAAAACAGGCTGCAAAATCAATGGCTCAATTTCTACCATGGGAAAATGATAAATAATATGGAAGTGATATTGCATAAATACTTTTAAACAGTTACATCAATTAGCATGAAAAGTTAACTGCTTTGAGTGGAAGTTTTTGTTATTATACCACTTTTCATCCATTAAAATTCCAAAATACTTGCTGCTTCCAAATACAACTATGGGTTGAGATACCACTGCAACTGTAAAACTTTCAAAGCTCTCAATAATATATTAAAAAAAAGGTACCAATCTCTGAACATCCAAAATGTACTGACCTACACTGATAGCAAACCTGGGGCTAGAGGCTGATTTGCTTCTTCACCACCACCTCTCCAGCGGAAACAATTCTGCCCAATTTTGCTATTAATACAGTAATACAAAATAGATTTCTGTAAAAGTTCATAATATTATTAATTAAATCACGAAGGAAAAAGCTTCCCTCATAGATTTGTCTCACTTAAGACTTTTTAATTTAAAATATCCAGCTCTATTAGCATTCAGGCTCAAATCAACATCAAGAGAATGACATTAACACACAGATGGCTTCCACGTACTTCAAGTTTTGGAAACCAAATACTGAAATATTTTCTGTGTAATCTCATTTAGTAATCCTACAGGTTTACATGTATGACTGCAGGAATGACAGGAAGTCAATGCCCAGCACATTTATCAGAGTTAAGTGCATCTCTATGTAACAGTTACCTTCGATGCTCACACATTTCCAGAACCTGTGTCTTCTCATCACCTTCCAACTTACTTTTCATTGGCCTGTCATTCCCACCTGTAAGACAAAAACAGCCAAAATAAAGTGGTACGTTTTTAAAGTTCCTGTTTTATTTTTAAACAGGAAACAAAGAATCTCCTTGTTATTTTTTTAAATTGGAAAATAGCCAACAAAAGAACAAACCTAATGAAAACTCCAAGAGCATCCAAAGTCAGAGTAAATTCCTTGTAGCACTAATATTGGCTGATGTGCAAAACATGCCAAAGAGAAAGGGCGTACTACTACTGAAGTACTATCATGTAAGAAAAAACAGCCTTTCCACTATATTAAATACAACTAAGAACATAAAAAACAATGCTCTGTGCTGCTAAACATGCAAGCACAGTCTCAAATGTAATGAGCTGAAGGTAAAATCATCTTAATAGCAACTCTTACTATGGCATTACCCTTTTCTCCTTACACCTGCTGTAATCTGGCTACACCATTTTACAAAACCATCCAGGCTGCTACTTTCTCTTATCAGCAGTTTGTCCCATGAAGTGAGGACTGAAGCCATATGATTTAGTATTTACCAGGATCCAGTGCATCTGCCCTCCATCTGTTCCCAGCAGCTCCAAGCACATCGCTCTCAGCTTTGCCTAAACAGTTTTAAAGGGTTTGGTTTTGGAGGTCTGGTTTGTTTGGATTTTTTAAATAGCAGCAGCTAGAGATTCACACAGCATACAAACAATACCTTGGTGTGGAAAGAAAATGCAAGCTGAGAAAACTTTACTAATTTTTCCTACAGAGACTGAAACATAGTTTTCTTTTAGATAAAATCCTTACATGGAGTAGCTTCTCTCTTCATGCTCTGCCACAAGTGTGTCACCTCCTGGTTTGAAATCTCCAATCTGAGCACACACACAGCCTTACAGACACTCTCAGGTAAAAGCAATGCTGCCAGTTACATACTCAGTTTTTTCAGATATTCACAGAATTCAGTAATAAGCAGCCTTTCTCCAACTTGAGACCTACTGGAAAATGGGTTCCCATTTTTCTTTTTAAATAGTGATGGGAAATTGAACAATTAAAAATTGACAAGGTACTTGGTCGTGTTATACTCAGAGAAATTAAACCAGAGAAAAACAGTATCATGGGCATTACTGAGGTAATGAGGTACAGTAGAACATGCACACTGACAATGGGAAGGGGAAAGGAGATCAAAGATGAAAATTAAAATCAACCTAAAAATTAACTGTATTTCTGCTGAAAAACAGAAGTTATTTTCTCACTGAAAATTTGAACTTGTACTAACTTGTCAGATGCTGAATATAAGCAGATTCATTTTTCAGCTCCTCTTGCCTTCGCTTTGATACTCTCACAGCTTGTTGCTGTAGAAGGGCATGTACAGCCCATTCCAGTTCATTAATGTCCTTCAGCTGAAACACAGTAAACACTAATCAGGCTTTCAGTTGATTTAAATCTCACAAGAATGAACAAAAACCAATTTCCATAGGTTTTTAGTATAGCTGTAAAATTAGAACCCAAAGTACCATAGATTGAAGAGTAAGTTCCTGGTGATGGGAGTTCAGGCTTCCTTTTTTAAGGCTGAAAACACAAACTAAATGCCAGTCACACATCAAGGACTAAGACCCCATACAAAAGGGTTCATCACAACACCATTAGTGTCCCTTGTTTTATTGCAGTTTGCTTTTGAGGCACTAGCCATTGAAGAAAATGCATTCACTAACTAATATTACTTCTCTTTAAAGTTACCTGAAGAAGTTCACAACTGCAAAGTGACAGAAAAGTAAATTAAAATTAAATTTGATTCTGAGAGTAGAACTGACTTTCAACTGGGTGGTATCCCTAATTTTCATTGACAGAATACACCTTCATCATCTTAAAAAAAAATAAAAAGGAAAATGCACAGACCTTTTCATTCAAACAGTTTATCAAGTTTTCTACGTATGTTTTCATGGCCCTGTAGAATTTGTAGTTGAGAGCTGCATCTGAAGACTTCTCCAACTCCTGGACAGACATCTTTGAGCTCTCAATATCCTCCATATATTTTTCATACTCCCTCTGGTGGGCACGGTGCACATCCTGCAAGGATGTTATCCTAAAAGAGAGAAACCCAGACAATCAGAACCATTGCCAACTTAACAGCTGGTGCATTCTGAAACATTTTTCCCATTATAATCACGAACAAAATCTTTGCCTGTGCTAATAATAGCACTTGCATTTGACCTGAGCAGCACTGAAAGATTTACCCATTTACAGAAGCACAGAGTATGGACAAACATCATGCTTTGGAGACCCAAATGTCATTTATGTGGTGCTGGTTTTGAAAGCACCACAGATATTTTACTTGGACACCTCAATACACCACACTTCCCAAAAACATAAAAGCCAAAATTACACCGTATCACATTATTAAACAGATTCTACCCAAGGTAATCTGGTAAAAACTACAGCTTACATAAAAAAACAT
Organism: Hylia prasina; assembly: GCA_013397195.1. Classification (NCBI taxonomy): domain Eukaryota; kingdom Metazoa; phylum Chordata; class Aves; order Passeriformes; family Sylviidae; genus Hylia; species Hylia prasina. The sequence goes on from VYXD01005452.1 coordinate 718,434, forward strand.
TGGCATGGCCATACCAGTTAATAAAAGTTGCATGGACAGAAGTACCTGTAAGAATTCACAATGTGCTCACTATTAAATGCAAACCAACTGAGAACTCTTATTATTGCGTGATAAACACCAAAAATTTCTGTCTACAGCTGTCTCTAATAGACAGGTAGCACACATTTACATACATTACAACTCTGCTTCCTCTCTTTTTTACCCCTTCCCTCTTTACATATCCCAAGTGTTTCCTCAGTTTGAGGATCTGTAACAGAATCAAAGCACAGACCACAATTTATTTCACCTCTCTGAACTGAACACTTCCCAAAGAAAATAGCTGAACTAAGCTACTGCGTTCTACTGTGCTACAAATTAAAAAGAAAACAATATTAATCTATTTCAGTACTTATTATGTTAAAAACATCTACAAAATGTACACCCAACAGGTTCCTCCTCCCCTTCTTGCTGTTTTCCAGACAAGTTTCCCACTCTTGACAGCTGTATTTTTATTTTTTCTTATTTGATTCTGTACATAAATTCCTGCTTCAGTTAACTCAATTCCCTTCAGGTGATTAAAGCTAAGAAAGCATACAATTCCACAAAAATATTTAGTCCAACTTAAGTTTCACTTCTCTAAACAAATTCATCAGTGATGGTCTGTACAAAGCAAAGATTACACAGAGAGAACCTGGTGCAATTTCACGGCACAATTTATGTTTCACTTGTATTAAGTTACTTGTCTAAACTTATCTAACAGCTGCTTCCCAGTGCTGGGAGGGATGACAGGGGATGGCTTACCTTGGGATGCCTGACCCCAGCTGTCCTTCCCACACACCCTTCCAGGAGGCTCCCATGTCCAACCCAGGACACTTCAGCTGCCCACACAGCAGCTGAGCTGCACAAGAAAAGTCACAGCCTGGCACACAACTAAAGAAAAAGATCCAGGCACGTTCTGAACAGGCTGCAGAGAACTTAGGCTGCTTTTGGAAATACTGGGCTATTTTTGCACCTGGTATAACTACCATAGGAGGGGTGGGAGTGCCAGCTCCACCTGCCCCCAATGAAGTTCTGATGCTGGGCAAACCTAACATCAAGCCAAGGCTCCTGCCAGCAAGCACAAAAAGCTAACATCAAATAAATAAATTTACTTTCTAAAGTTCAAGTCGACAGAAACACTCTTGGGAAGTCCAAATGCTCCCCTATAACAATGCAATGCCACAAGAAGTAAAAAATTTGTACTATTCTATTAGACATCATTACACATGACACAACCCAAAAGAAGCCAAACACTCTGGAAAAAAAGAGATTTCAAAGCTGCTGTCTCATTCTGTGACAAAAAATCAGACAACTTGTAAGTTAAGGAGTTACCTTTCAGTCAGTCTCTTCTTCACAGTTTCCAGATTCACAGGTGGTAGAGAAACAGAGGTATCAAACTTGGGTTTGGTTGGTCGATATTTATGCACAGAAGCATCATCACAAATTTCCTACAAGAATAAAGTGTCAATTTTTAATACACCAATTACACAATTTCTCCCTTTGCAACTCTAGAGATCAACAAGACATATCATTTGAATACTAAACATCTCATATAAAGATACACATTTCAATCACAAAAAAAATCTAGAAAAATCCCAGTCAATTGAAGAATTGCCCATAACTAACCAGCTAAAAATTGCTGCTGTTTCCTAAAGAGCAGAATTAACTTTTCCATAAACAAGTATGAAGACCTAAGATCACATATCATACTACATTTGAATACCAGTCTCAGAAAGATATAACCTTCTCCCATTTCTTTACTCCCTGAACTTTCCAAATTGGAAAAATTTCTACAGCTGTCAATTCTGACTTCAATGAAGAGCTGGTCTTCAGATACTCCTAGTCTGATCCAGAGTAGGTGATCCAAGCCAGAAACAGATTTCCAGCACATCAGAATATAGTTTATTTTTGCCAATTACTTACTGGGAAAAAGACAGCATTCTGCTGAACTGTGAAGCGAGCTCTCAGATTGCCATTCAAATAAATTTAGCAGAATGAAAGAATAATTTTTGCTTTGCAGCTTTGCAACGTTTGTATTATTTGCATACTCTTGCTTTCAAGCAAGAAAATCAGAGTTCAGAATTTTCTTCTCTGCTTCTTGTGATCACTTATCACAACAGGTCAGCCTTTGGGGCTGACACCACCACACTGCTGCTCAACAGCCAGACAGAGATTACCAATTTTCATTATCACCTTCCCACATTTCTAATTATCTTTCCCTGAAGAATTAGGGAATAACTTCCTAAAATTCTCCCTAATGAGAGGGCAGGACAGAGATACAGCAGTACTCCAGACATGCTCTCTTGCCTACAAGCTAAAAGCAACTTCCAACTGTTATGAAAGCATGTGTCACCTGAGAGAGTTTAACAGCTTTCTTTATTTGCTGTTCTTCCCACTTGGCTTCATCGTCACTTGATCCATCACCCAGAGACACTGGAAGTTAAAACAACCATTATTAGATGTAACTACACCCTTTATTTTTTTTCCTCTCATGTTCTCCTCCATCTAAAGCAACAATGGGTCTCCCAACCAATACTGAGAAGTGAAACACACAAAAAACAGATGAAAAACCTGCAGATGGAGGAGTGCAAAACTGAAAGGCAAGGAAGGCTTGGAAAAGGCTACTGGGATTTGTACAATTCACACTAACATTAATTTCCCCAACTGTTTCTCAGACAACTACTACTTCAGTAGGAGGCACACAACATCTTGGTTTTACCTCTCAAAGCAAAGCTGTGCATAATACATGTAAACAAGAGTATAAGTATAGACTGTGATATTACACCCAACAAACCCTTGAGCATTCCAGAACATACACTCAACGACAGATACAAAAACATCTCATTAGCATTAATTTGAATGGCAGTTTCTGCACATAGTTATGCATTCCTTATAGCCCTTATTCAAATACTAAAGTAAACCTGTGCTTCATAAACAGCCCTATAAGCAGCTCTAAGGGAATAAAAACAATGGAAAAGCCAGTTATGTTTTGCATGCAGTAGGTTTGTTTACTTCTGAAGGGCTGGAATGCTGGTTTGTTTATTTTTCATTCTTCAAATTTATAATGTCAGAGCAGGGAGAGCACTTAGAAGACCAGACCAGAAACAGGAAGCAAGACTTACAGTAACTTTATTCACAGTAAATGCGCCTTTTACAAGGCCATTTTTTTGCAGCCAACAAGGACAAAAATAATTTTCTAAACGTTTCTCAAAGTATCTTGCACCACGACAAGTGAGATCTAAACCAGGTTAATGACCCATATAAACCTCAAGCACCAACTGTCCAGCCTTTTCCCAACAGCCCTGAGGAGCAAAGCCTCACTCCTTACTGGACATGTCCCATGTGGTTCCAGAGACCAAAACAATGCCTCTGGGAGAACCACTACAAACTCACCCATGTCTTCAGTCATCCTCTGCCTAAGAGTTCTCATTTTAGGAGCAAAATCGAGATTCTTTGTTTCAGACTCATCTTCACTCTCCAAATCACTGCTTCCTCTTCTCTGAGGGACCTGAGGACTGTTTGAAACATCCAGGGGAAGATAATCAGCCTGTGTCCTGGCTAAGTGACGCTTCCTCCGAGCAGCCTCAACATGATCTGCACTGGGGATATTGCCTGCATCAAACACAGAGAAAATCTAAGGAAAAAACTAAAAGCAACACCCTGTATCTAGTGCAAATCATCACAACTGTTCAGCACCCCTGTACAACTGGATACAGAACAGAAGACTGTTTTCTACTATGGTTACCACGTAGAATATGAGGAGATGAAAAAGTGGCTCTCAGCCTCGAAGTGAGGTTTTATTCTCACCTCCTGAAGGAAATTGTGCATCACTAAAGAAGAATTTTCTCCTGCCTTTCTTCTATAACCAGTGCTCATAATTTCTGCTCCATTCCCAAAATTAGCACAGGAAGACAACAAATGTTTGCAACTGAAAATATGGGGGAGTCATCACTATTCTTCCAGGAGGGTAGCCCTGACTCAGGATAAACAGATTTCTATACCTTAAGTGGTTTAAGCTGAGTGGAACTCATCTCACCTAACTTGTCATGTACAAATACACAATGTTCTAAAATAGCTTTCTTAACAAAACAAAACCAAACCAAACCAAACAAACAAACAAACAAAAAAAAAAGCCAGAGACCTAACCTGATGATAAATCCTTCCTCCTCTGTGGAGAGCTCAATTCGTTTCCAGAGTCTGAGCTGTTGTAGTCCTCATTCAGTGAAGAATAAGTTTCATCCTCATTCTCCCCCTCCTCTTCACGAGTATCTTTGGTGTTGCCAACTCCAGGCTCCAACTGACAGATTTCTGAATTACGGGGGAAAAATGTATGATCCATTATTTCCGTTTCAGCTGCTGGAATATGATGTGCCACAACTGATTACCAGAAATTATTTACACCTTGCTGCAGCCAAGACTGGTCACTTGTCCATCACCACCTGTTCTCATCAAAACATGTCAAATTGTAACATTCCAAGACAGTCACTTACACGCCAATTCTTGTATTGAATAAAAGCATCTTTGATGATGCTTCCCATAGAAAAGACTACAAGTCCTTCTGAGACACAGAGTGTATTTACATGCACAAAAGCAATGAGGTCAGCCCTCAGATAACAACAAATTAATATTCTGCTTGCTCACAGAGTATTTGGATTCTTGACTTGAAAAACTGCATTTAGAAAGCATTTTTTTTAAAGTATTAACAATGAGGAAGATCTTAGTTAAACTATAAACATTTATATCTTTCTTGTTTCCAGGTATTATCAATTTTTTTAAAAATATTGATTTCTCCTCATCTGTCACTACACCTTCCGTAAATCATCAGGTTACTGAACAACAGAATATACCACCTTTTATAGGAATATGATATGCTTTTATAAAAAGTTATTAAAAAAATTTACCATCTCAGCTGAATCACAACCTCAAAGGGAATTATTGTTCAATCTAAATTTAATTTACTTTTAGCTAACATTAGCAGATATGGTATATGTGTGAATTGACAGAGGCATCAAAAGGGGAATACATAAAGAGAACTTTTAGACTTACTTGTTTCTAAAACACACAAACTCCAAATACTCCATCAGGAAACGTACCACAGAATGGTTTGGGTTGGAAGGTACCTTAAAGATCATCTAATTCTTCTGCCATGGGCAGGGACACCTTCCACTAGACCAGCCTCATCCAAACTGGCCTTGAACACTTCCAGGGATGGGGAAACAGCCTCTCTGGGAAACTGACTATATTTCAATGAAACTAGGGATACTACCAGAATAATCAAGGCTATTGACTGCATTTAATTAAAATATTTAAATGCTATAAGAGCACACAATTTAATGTTTACATTAAGTTTCATCTAACAAAATACCACTAAGCTCACATTCTCCCTCAGTGCCAATACTCAGATCAAACTGCAATCTGACAGGAGTAAGCAGTGCACACCTGGCCCACAGTTTGAAGGAGATGATGTTTAGATATAAACTTAGCAAAAGTTTGTCAACTTTATTGTAGTATATGCTTCTGCATAATCAGGTTTTCTCAAACAGCCTCCAAGTTCTGATGATCTTTTACCAAGGTCAAACTGAAAATAACTTCAGCACAAATACATTGCAATTATAAACCTGTAAACTAACATTTTAAGTATAATTCTGGGTTCAATTAACAAGTAAAAACCATAACAGCAATATTTTTACATAACTCTTCATGTATTTCATAAAATAGTTAACTAAAACAAAGTACTTACTTTTGACTTCTTCCGTTTCTGTCTGTGCAGGCAGTAGGCTTTCTTTCTTTTTAATTCTAAAGGTTACTTCGTTGAAGGATGGCTTTTTAACTTGAAAAAACTCTTCACCTGCCAGATAAAACAAAGTGATTCTGAGTAACATAAACAAAGCCAACTATATATATATAACACATATATATATCACACACACATATATATGTATGTACTACATACAAAAGTGCATGTAAACTCTATGTGTGCACAGCAGAACTTCTGAATCACAGAATCAATTGGGTTGGAAAGGACCTCTGAGAACATTAAGTCCAATCTATGACCAAACACCAACATTTTAGTTCTGGCTGGATTAATTCTAAATATTCCTGTGGCTTTATCACTCATGATCAATCACCTCTTAGTTAAAAACTGTGCAGCTCAGCCCCCTCAACACAGCAACACTGCACTGCTGAAATGCGGGGTCTGTTTTCAGCTGGTCGCAACCAAGGTGGTTATGTCTTCTCATCAATCACAACAGTAACAGCCCAGAATTGTCAATTAAATACTTAAGTTTCATTTATTTAAGCTTGTTCATCATGAACTAGTCATGGAATCACACATTACTTGATCTCTCTGGTTTTCTCCAGCTGTAAGAAGATTTCAAATGCTTCCTAGTCACAAGAACGTAGATAAAAATTGTCAAAGTACTTTTCACAGAATCACAGAATTATCAGGGTTGAAAGGGACCTCTGGAGATCACCTTGGTGAACCCCCCTGCCAGGGCAGGATCAGCTGGAGCAGGTGAGACAGGAATGTGTCCAGGTGGGTTTGGAATGTCTCCAGAGAGGGAGACTCCACGCCCACCCTCGGCAGCTGTTCCAGTGCTCTGCCACCCTTGATGTAAAAAAGTTCCTCCTCGTGTTGAGGCGGTACTTCTTGTGTTTTAGTTTATGGCCACTGCTGCTCATTCTATCGCTGGGCATCACTGGAGAGAATCCGGCACCTTTCTCTTAGAACCCGCGTTTGAGACATTCATATGGACTGATGAGACCTGCCCTCTGTCTTCTCCAGACTAACCAGGCCCAGCCCAAGCTTTACTACGGGTTTATCGTGCAAACCCTCCCAGAGCCCTTCCAGTCACAGCAGCGCCGGGTGTGTTTACAGCGAGAGGCTGGAGGGTGCCCGGCACAGGGCTCGCTGAGGCAGGAGCCCAAGGCAGCCCGACCCCGGCGCCCCCGCCCTGCTCTGCGGGACACACAGACACGATCCCTTCTCACCTTCCCGCTCCTCCTCGCCGCCGAAGCTCAGCAGCTCCTTC
>VYXD01005452.1:734146-823576 GCA_013397195.1 Hylia prasina
TTTAATTTTATTTTTATTTTTTTCTCTTTTTTTTTTGGGTGGGGGTGGTGTGTGGGGCTTTGGGCGGTAGCGGCGGAGGCTCCCAGAGCCGGCGCTGCCGCTGCTCGCCCGCGCTCCCTCAGAGCGCTGCGAGCGGAGAGATCGCGGTGCCCGTGCCCAGACAGCTCCCGGAGCGCCCAGGGGAGCGCCTTGCCGAGGTGAGGTGACTCGGACGCGTTTGTAAGAGCCCAGTTCCTTGTGGTGGTGGTGGAGATTTTGTTCCGTCTCGTTAACTGTGAAAACCCGGAGTTTGGAGAAACCGAGCTGGTTTTTGCAGTTAAAGTTTGCAAACTGTGCTATCTGTAAATAAACTGGCTTTTCTCGATCCCGACTTCTCACCGCGGCAAGTCGTAATTCAGAAAATAAAATGAGACTGAGGTACGTGATTCGGTTCCCAAAACATTAAGGTACCATTTTGAATACAGTAGGTGGTTTTCAGGGCAGATGGGGCTTTGACATCTGTCACATTGCAGAATTCGAAAGTAGATCGTGCTTTAAGATAGTGCCTGTGTCCTTTGAAGTTATTATTGCAGCGGTTCTCTTCGACATCAGTCGGAGATTCCCCATCTAAAACACGGGAATGAGGAGTCTCAAGCTTCTTTGCCCTTGTGTCCAGGCTGCCCTGTCGTGTGCGTCGCTCTTTTGGGAAAATGATGTTTTTTGAACTCGTTTGCTGTTAGTGCTGGCCTGTGGCGGCCGCAGCTCCCACGCCGGAGTGTGCGCAGGAAAACTCGGGGGTGTGTGAAGCAGAACGTGATGTGGGTAACATCGGTGGCAAATAAGTTGCTGCTCGCTCTCAAGAACTTTTACTTGTTCCTCTGAAATGTGCTTGTAACAAACATCTATATCCGCTGATGCGACGGGGACACGTAGAAGTAATGAGTGGTAGGAACTAATTGGAAAAAATACCTACCCGGGCTTCGTTCTGCTCCCAAACCGGGTTCATTTTGTTACCTTGTTTCCACTCTACCTCCCCTGTTTTGATTGAGTGTGTGTTTTTATTCTGACTCAGTGGGGAGGGGCATTCACACCACCGTACCTCCGAGTATTTAGAGAAGCCCTAATTCAGACCTGGGCTCCGTGTGATGTGAAGAGAAGTGCGTGATGCCTGCAGACATGGATTTAGGCTGCTCCGTGCTCTCTGTTGAGCAGAATTTTTTGTTAGATTAGCCTCCTAACTCAGATGCCTAAATTAGATCAAGTGAATATGCTTATCCTTTTAATTACTATCCTGAGGGAATTGCATTTACTTTTTTTCTCCTCCATCTGTACAAGATCTGGGGTACAGGACATATCCTTGTAATTGTCACTGTAGTAGAATCAAAGAGGATGTTCTGGTAGCAATAACAATAACGAAATGGGGTACCTATAGCCTTTTTGTGTTAATCATAAAAATAATGGGATTATCTACCATAAGTGCTGTTCAAAGCACCAAAGCTTTATGGGTACTTATTTTTTAACCATTCTTGTCGACAGAGTGAGATAGATCAAGGCAGAAGTGATGCATGGATGATTTGGAATTGTGTTTTTGAGAAGGCTTTATTTATTAAGATTCAGGTATTCCAGTGATTTGTACCACAGCAATGTTTACAGTAATTTTTTTTACAAATATTTCTGTTGTAGTCTTTAATGTTAAAAAGTGAATAAATTTCATGCCAGAGGAAAGTAGCAGCTATGAAAAATGAAGCTAAGTCTGTGGGTAGTAGTATTTCTCATTGACCTGCCAGTCAGGAGCTGGTGAAGAAAATGAGGCAGCATTTGGAAAGTGAAAGGTGATGTGCATGCTTTGCTTGAGGTATTACCAGAAGCCTTCACAGCCTTTGAAAATAGGCATCTGTCAGGAAAATACCTTAGGATTAGTTCCTGAAAGGCAGTGAAGTCCAGATTAGTTCCTGTCACAAATTGAGACAGATGTCTCTAGTCTGAGAGATAACCTGTTAGTTAACAGTTTGCAAGTAAATTATCTGCTGTTGCCTCAAAAGATTTAATGTGATCAGCATGCAAAATACGTGAAAAAAGCTTTTAATGAGATTTTTCTTTTAAAGGCCACTGCTGGTCTCTTTGCTTTTTTAAAACTGGTTCAAAATTTGGACGTCTTTATTTGTAATGTAATTTCTGGCCTATTTTCACTTGAAAGGAAATATTTCCAATATCTCAGTTTTAAAAAAGCTTTTAACTGTTTCCATTTATTTTTATTTACCTCAAATATAATTAAAGAATAATGTTGTTTTGAAGGGACTTCCGGAGGTCATCTGGTCCAACCTTATGAAAAGCATGGTTAACTCAGATCACTCAGAGCCATGTCTGGTTGTGTTTGGATTACCTCTGAGTGTGGAGATCCCAAAAACTCACTGGGACAGCCCTCTCCAGTTTGCTTCCCACCCTGGCTCAGAGTACATCCCATCCCCTTGCCCAGGCTGCCAGTGGAGACAGGAAGGAATAGTGGCCATGCTGTCAGCTCCTGGGGAGCGTCAGTAGTTCCAGCCAGATGGATTTAGGACTACTGACCCTTTGAGTCTGCTGGTCAGGCAGGTTTTCCACCCAGTTTACAGTCAACATTTTCAAACGCCATTCCGCCAGTTTGGCTGTAAGGATACTGTTGGAAAACCTGCTAAAAGCCTTTGTAGTGTCAAAAGAAGCTGCTGTGCCCTCCTTCACAGGGCCAATCATCTCCAAGATGAGATGTGTCAGGTGTGGTTTCTCCTCAATAGCCACATGCCATTTCCCATCACCTTCTTCCTCTTCAAGCACCTGTAGCTGGGTCCCAGGAGAATTTGCTCCATAATCTTTCTAGGGACTGAAGTGAGACTTAGCAGCCTCCTGTTTGCCTTTTTCCAGTTGTCAGGATCCTTAACCAGTTACCAAGACCCCCCAAAAACAACAGAGCTTGGTCTTACAGTGACATTAGCCGGTGTTCCTGTCAGCACTGAGCCTGTGATTTGTTCCATGTATTTGTATGCAAATGCCCTACTTCCTTGTTTTCAAGTTATTTTGACTTTCAAGAGCTGCTTTCAGTTCAGTGCAATGTTAAATCTCTTGGTAAAGGACGTTAGATGATGGATCCTGCCATGTTTGAAAGTTTTGGGGTGAATCTTGATGTGGACAGCCCTTCCGTGAAAATCATGAGGGCAGTAGTTGCCTGACAGATTTTGGGATGTTGCTTGGATTGGAAGGTTCATTTCATGTGGCTGAATGATTGGGAACGTCAGTAACCCTTCTTAGTCTTTTTTGTCTGAAGTGATGATTGGTGATTATAAAAATGAAGTCGTGCTAATTGGAGAGTTCTCTTTATTTTATGACTGACTGATTTATTTCAAGCACTTTCACTTGTCAGTAAAACATTTAACCCAAAGCAAACTTTGAGGTTCAGAGGTTGAGCGTAGATATGGGGCAAAATAGGGTAGTTACTGTATTCCTCTTACCTTTAAAAACATACTATCCCTCTTTAACTTCACCTTTTAAAATTACATTTTTCTTGTGTGCCCTGGTTGGTGATAGATGACACATCAGACTATTTTGAAGGGAAACATTCATGTTAGAGTGTCTGGTTGGATTTCTGGAAGGGCTAAGCAGCTGTTTTAAGTGATCCTGAAATTTTCAAATGCTTAGTTGCAAATATTGCAGGTAGCTGAATTCCCTCTGGTATCGTGTGTCTGATTCCTGATCAATATAGAACTGGGAGATTTATGTCTACCTGTAAGGTCAAGTTCCTTCCAGTGACAGACCAATCTAAGCCAAAATTTTAAGTCAGCTGTGAGCAGTGAAGCCTTGTTTTCTGTGGCATTGGCTGTCTGAGTTTGATCAGGTGTGAGCCTGTGTTGGATTTTTTCTTGTGGTCAGTATATTTAGAGCAGCCTTTAGCCATGTAGACCCTCTGGTGTCTAATATAGGTACTCAAATGTACAGCAGTCTTTCTCTTCCTTGAGGGCACTAAATTTGGTTGTGCCTTCTCTGTCTGGTTGCTTGCTTTTTATGAATATTATATTCAGTTAAAATCCTTGCAAAGGACACCCTTCTGTTAAGCTTGGTTCCTGTTGGGTGATGGGGTTCATCAGAGTAGTTGACTACTCGTGTCATACTCTGAGAAAGGCAAGCTGAGAATTCAGGCATCCTGGTTGCTTGGTTACTATAATGTTACTGCTTTCATAAATTCACTTGTCTATCAGGATGGTGGGTTTTGCCTTTTTTTTTAATTCTCAGATTTATTTAGGGATAAGTCTTTAGAAAACAAATGGGAGACTATTTCATCAGGAGTTTTGTTCTTCTGTGTATACATTGTTTTATTGCCCTTTGCAAGAGATACAGGGACTGTAGTAACTCGTTTTTCTGGTATTATTGTGCCATTAGCACCAAATGTTGTAAAGGTCACATTTACAGGATTAGGTAATAAAAATAATAATGTAAAAATTGAGCTGAAAAGTCATTTTTCTTCAAATTGAGAGTATTTAGAACTTTGTCAGTATAGGAACAGAGCCTGGTCATGTTGGTTACTTGGATCGTACAGTTAAAATAATGGATTGAACATTAATGTATAGATGAGCAGTGTTGTGTAACACTTATTTTGAGAACAACACATGAAATTCAAATGATGTAACATGATGACAGTAGCAGCACAAAGCATTGGAATTACCTAATAGAGGGCAAGTACCTGAGAACTATTTTTAAACATTTTGGCAGTTACAGATAGTTGAAAAGGCATGGTTGATCCAGAAAAGTCACATCTTCTTTGGAACAGCGATTCTGAGAGCAGCCAGTTTGACTTGAGACACTTTGCTATGGGATGTTGTCGCTTCAGAATTAGCAGACAATAATTCTGAGCAGCTCTACTAGAGAAAATGCTCAAGGCTGATGCAAGTGGAGCTTGTGAAATGCTGTGGCATCAGTCATGAGCAGCATCTGCAGTTAGTGATTCAACAGCATAGACGTGAAGTCAGGGAAGAACAGGAAATGGGAGTTAACTCTTCTTTGTTTCTAAAAATATTACAATTGGAATGTGAAAAAAAATAACCTATTATGGCTATATAATAAATGTATCAAAAAATCAGAGCACGTTTAAATAATACTTTAGTCCTATCTTTCAAAGGTCAAGAATTTTACTAATCAAAAGCTAAAACTTTCTAGCTTTTTCCACTACACTCTTCTGACTTTAAGGTAGGACATACGTTGGGATTTTACATGATATTGAGATGTTTGTCAAAGGTAGGTGATAATTGATTCCCTGAGATAATGAAATTCAGTTTTGGTGCTTAAAACATTATTACTGTATGCTCTAGAACTCTCAGCTAAAGGTTTAAGAGACCACATTTGTACTGGATGGTTTGAAGGACTGTTCTTGATAATGTAAGTGTGGATGGGAGTGGGGTCAGAAGCAGGAGTCTCGTGCTGGGGCAGGTGGGAGGTGCTGTGGCCACGCTGCCTTGTGTCCTGGCTCCAGCTCAGGGCCAGTGTGCTGGTCCCAGAGTCCCTGTGCTGGGTGGGATCTCCATTACACCCACACTTTTCTGTGTCACTTTGGGGAATGCATTTTTATCCATCTGTTATCCAGCTGAAATACTCCTACCTAGTTATTTTTTCCTGTTTTGACTGCCATATGCTAATCTTTCCTTCTCCCACAAGGTTTCCCTGTTTTTTGATTCATCAGAGATAAACACAATTTCTTCACTTCAAAGGCCTCTCGTGGCCTTTCTCCTCTCTGCTTGTCATCTCATTCAATTTTGAGGAGTGAAACTTGGAATGGTTTTGTGCACCTGCCCAGCTTGAAAGCAGATACCTAAACTGTAAATCCAGCCTCACTGAATGCTTTACTCTCATTAGTTTTACAGATAGTCAGAAATTGTTCTCTGCTGAGCACAGAAGAGTGCTCACATAATCTTTTGTTTCATACTTTGCTGTAGCAGCCCATTAGATGTTCTGTACATTTTGCACTGTTATCTGTGTCTGAAAGCTGAGCAGCAAGTTAAGTAGCATTTCTTCTATCATAAGAAGAAAATAACATTAAGAATTCTTCTGTAGGTTTCGGTGTTGGTTTTTCTGTTTTCTTGGTTTTGTGGTGGGTTTTTTTGTTTGTTTTAGGTTTGGGGATTTTTTTTAGCATTTTGCTTGTGCTCCTGATGGAAGGACAGGAGTGACCTCAAAATTTTCCTCTAAGGTGGCAAGATTTTAAATGAACAAGCTTAAAAGTAATATGCTCTAAATGTTTCCAGTCATGGTTGAAGTAAGAAAACAATGAAAAGAAGAAAACTTATCAAATAGTTACATCTTGCCCAAGTCCACATTGACATAAATTAGGAGTTAGGGTGTGAAAGTAGAGAACTGCAGGTTTCAAGGTGGGTGGACCTCACCAAAGAGCATTTAAGGGTGCTTGCACAAAGCTTGCAAAAGATTAGATGTGAGAACTGATGTGTTTTAAAACAGAATCTAAAAAAAAAAAAAAGGCATATGGAGTGGGGAGTCATGTGAATTAGAAAGTAGGAAGCAAAAAAACCCCCAAGAATATTTTAAGTTGCCACCCCTTGAGGAGCAAGCATATCTCACTCAGCTCTCTGGAAAGGTTACAATATGCAGCCTGGAGTTCCTTCTCGAAGGTAGAAGCTCAGAGCCTTTAAAAAAAAATCTTATAAATAGTCTACCCTCTGCTTCTTAGTTTTTTTATTTCATTTCCTTTTTAAGCAAAGCAAGCAGAGGTGGTGATGGCTGTCTGTCTGGGATCAGGTGAGTGAATGTGTTCTTCCAGGGTGTGACAGAGCTGGGTTCAATTCCCATCTTTTCCTGAGGAAGTTTGTGTCTCCTGGGAGGAGGGCCAGGGGATTAAATAGTGAGCTTCCTGAAGTGGGATTCTCATTCTTTCCCTCAGAATAAATTCTTCTTGCAAAGAAGGCTTGAAGCTGGAGGGGCATGGACAGACAGAGAGGGACCTGGGGATCTCTGCCTTAAGGTAGAGACTTAAAAATAAAATGGGGGAAAGCTTCTTGTGGGAAGGAGGAAGGAGAGATCAGTTTTAATCTCCAGAAACAGAGGAGAGAGCTGAACTGTGTCTTGATACTTTGAATGGGTGCTTTCACAGCTGAGCAGCTGTGTAAGAAACAGAGTAAACCCAGCAGTAGTGACCACACAATTCTGGTTTTTTGAACAGAAACAGAGATCCTTGTATTTTGTATGGTCAGTATGTTCAGAAAGCCTATTAGTCAGGCAAGGTGGGCAGAAGGGTATTTATTAGAAAAATACTTTTTGTCTTCTGTCTGCATCACAGAATCACAGAATCATTAGGTTGGAAGAGACCTTCAAGATCATCGAGTCCAACCCATGCCCTAACACCTCAACTAAACCATGGCACCGAGTGCCACATCCAGTCTTTTTTTAAACCCATCCAGGGATGGTGATGCCACCACGTCCCCAGGCAGACCATTCCAGTACTTTGTCATTCTTTCCCTAAAAAACTTTTTACTGATATCCAACTTTTTCCTGATATCCCTTGGCACAGCTCAAGACTGTGTCCTCTCGTTCTGTCAGTTGTTGCCTGGAGAAAGAGACCAACCCCACCTGAGCACAGCCACCTTTCAGGGAGTTGCAGAGAGTGATAAGGTCACCCCTGAGTCTCCTTTTCTCCAGGCTAAACAATTCCAGCTCCCCCAGTCATTCCTCACAGGGTTTGTGTTCCAAGCCCCTCACCAGCCTCGTTGCCTCCTCTGGACACGCTCACTGTTGGGTGGGAAGTTTCTCTTTCACAATGAGCAAGAGAAAGGGTCTTCATACCAGAGAGCTGAGAAGTAAAATGTTTAATGCTTTTTTGGTTTTTTTAGTATCAAAATATTAACTAAGGCTCTCAGTACTGTTATCTACAGTAGCAGGGGGAGCAGGAAGAGCCAGCAATGTGCTGCCCACAGTCAACTCCTCCATTTTGTCACCGATGTCATTCATCTGTTATCAGAGTGGGTGGACTTTGTAAGCTGGCCACAGTGCATTTTGAAAATGCCATGTGGCTGTGTATAACTGTACTGTATAAAGGAGATAAATGCTTGGCCTGCCACAATGTTGAGATGTTTTTCCTTTTCTTTTTAATTAGTAAACTCTCATACCAGTATGTCTTGGACAAAGAGAGGTTCTAGTCTGTGCTGCTTCATAATGCCTTACTAATGCTTCTTATTCTCTCATTTTTAAGACAGTACTCAAAAAAAAAAAAAAAAGCAGGAAACAACTACATGGGCTATTACAGGGTCACTGCTTTGCAAATATAATGAGTTGTCTTTGTGTTGTCCAGATCTACAGATGTTGCAAAGATTAAATCAGGTAACTAGTGCTGCAGTCTCTGTCCTTGCTAATTGGCTCTTGCAGAAAAATTCTGCAATATATCTTCCTCCTGCCATGAAGAAAAGGATAAGAGTAATAGTGTGACCACATATGATGCTTCCATGGTATTTGCTTTCTTCCAGACAGAGCCTGGTGCACCAGACCTTAATTCCTACCAAAACTATGTGGCTGTGGTTTTTCTGAGAAATTTTTTGGAAAAAAAAATGGATTCAAGTATAAATATTAACAAAGATTGTGGTAAGGCTGACCTTCATAAAATGGCAATATGCCTATGATAGGGCAAACAAAAAGCTTTTTTCCTTTCTCCTGCAGTCTGCCCAGCTCTAATGTTTTCTAATGCTTTCAGTATGGTCCTGCTTTCAGCATGCCCCCTGCTTTTTGCAATCTCCTCGTTCCTTTTCTCCACTTGTATCAACTATAATGAACATTGAGAGAGGGAACAGAAGTTGCAGTCTGGCAGGTCAGTTTGTGAAAACAATTAGTGCTTTAGAGATTGGGACTAGTCAGATGGCTTATTTACAAGAACTTGCTGTTCTGCTGTTTAAATGTAAGATCCAAGTTTTCCTGTTTCCACCTTAAATGGCAGCAGGACTTAATGTCATCTACACTGTTCATAAGGATGTTTAATCCTGTAGTTACACCATGGATTTTTTGCTGTGTCTGCCACAGTTTCTTATAACTGAGTGGTGACTGAGTTCACCAAGCACATCTTCTAGGGCATTTTGCAAAAACAATTTTCTGTGAAATGCTCTGGTGGTGATGGCCATGATTTCATCCATATAATCTGTTTGGGACATTGGTTATAGTATTTTCTTGATTTTTATTTTCTTTCTTCAGTGAACATTTCTATATGGCATTGTGTAATGCATTGTGTAAAAATGGTCCGTGGAAATTTACAGCTTCACCTCCATTAATGATTATAAGTTGTCAGAATAATTCTAAAAAAGTGTAAGTTTGTCTTAAAGTGAGAATATTTTGCTGAGATTCCCTTTGGTAAGTAAGTGGTTCACATTTGTGTCCTAAAAGCTTAAGGTGCTTTTACACTTTTGTAGAACTTTAAAGATGGTGACTGCAGCAACTTTAAAGATGGTGACTGCAGCAACTTTATTTGCAATTTGTGAAAATAAGCTGCTTTTAGCTTTGATATATGCATAATCTCCAAGCCTTTGAGATGTGCTGGAGAAATGCAGAAGACAGAATACTTGTTGAGGGCAAGCTCCATTCTTTGGGAAGGATTGTTTTCACAGACTTTCAAAAAATGTGTGTAGATTTCAAGTTTACTAGACTGTTTCCTTCTTATTTAAAAAAATGGAGGGGAAATTATATTGCAGCAATACTTTTACTCTTCCTTTTTTACTTTGCTCCTAATGCTGGTAAGATACAAAATCCTGTAAAAGTCTTATTTATGATTTTTGGTTGCTTCTGTAAGGTTTTCTTTGTTTGGAAGGGTTCCTGTAGGAGGGTTTGGTTCCCTTCAAGTTTAGTATTTATTTAAAATACGACAAGATCTGCATATAGACATAATAGTGAGACAACAGAGCTAAATCATGATTTAATCACATCACACTGCTGTAATTTACTCAGTACAGACCCGTTGGGCCGTTCCCTCTTTGTTTTGGACCTTGGGTGTTGGTTCATCTACATGGCAATTCTCAGCACACATTTACCAGGCTGGTTCAGCCCAGACTTGGGAAACTTGGGGAATTTTCAGGTGCACTGAAAAAATTCTGTGTTGATAATTTGGGCAGGGATGCTCATTATTTTTGTTGATGAAAATGAAGCAGGAACACGTCCTCCATAGATGCAGGGCTTTCATAAATAGGCCTTCACCAAGTAAAAATGACCTCAAAGTGACATCAAAGTCCTCAAAATTTTTCAGATGAAATTGATTTTAAAATGTGGCATAGTTGTGACTTTAGGGACATTAAAATGAGGAGAAGGGGTTTCCCCATTTAGTGTTCATGATGCTGCCTGGGTCATGTGCTCAGCAGTAGAGGGTTTTGAAAGCTCAGTCTACACAAGGCATTTCAGAAAAACCAAGGCAAAATGCGGTGTTCTCTATAACTGTGAGTTGTATGAAGTATTTTAAAAGTATATCTTAAGATTTGGGCCTTTAAGAGTTAATCAGTTTACTGTCAAAACCTGTATTGTCTGATAATTATCTGACTTGTATTGTGTACTCCCTTCAAGTACTGTGTCCAGTTTTGGGCCATACAGTGTAAGAAACATATAAAAATACCAGAATATGTCCGAAGGAGGAAAACAAAGATGATGAAAGGACTAGGGGGAAAGACTTTTGAGGAACAGCTGAGGATCTGAGGTTTGTCCAGCTGGGAGAAGAGACTGAGGGGGTGACCTCATTGCTGACTACATCTTCCTCATGATGGGAGCAGCAAGGGAAGTGCTGATCTCTTCTGGTGACAGGACACGAGGGAATGGCGTAAAGCCATGTCAGAGCACATTGAGATTGGATGTAAGGAAAAGTTCTCCACAGAGAGGGTCATGGTGCACAAGAAGCTCCCCAGGGAAGAGGTCATGGCCTCAGCTGGTGTTGGTGAAGTGTTTGGCCAGTGCTCTTTAGATGCATAGGGTTAGCTTTTAGAGTGTCCTGCGTGGACACTGTATGCATTGAGTCCTGAAGTTGGACTCAGTGATCTTCTTGTGTCCCTTCCAGCTTGGGATATTCTGTTTTTGTGATTACTCATTAAAAAAAAAACCCAAACTAAAAGCTGCTGAAATTAAGAGAATAAAGGGAGTTGGAGGAAAGATCAAGTATGTGGCCCTGAACCGGTAAGACTAAATCTGGAACAAGTCACATGTATGTAGAAGTCTGCTGATTCTGGGGGTGTTCTCCAGCATTCTGCTTCTGTGTCATGGTTTCAGGTTCTGCTTTAGACCTCTTTGACAGAACAGGTTTTGCAAAGAAATATGCTGTAGAAATGTTTAACAACATTGGCAGCATTTTTCAGGAAGGCTCTTTATAGATCTCAAGTGTCTCTTGGGAGGCTGCTTGGTAGGTCTATGTCTTGGAACAGGTCCATGCTTCCTTTTTTCATCTTTCAGTGGTTGATACCTTGTGTCACTGTGAGAGATCATTTGGACTCTGAACAACCACTCCATTTACTTTTTTTAAGTAGACATGTATCCGTGTGTGTAGCCATAAATGTATGTATGTATAATAATGATGATTGAACTATACATAAAGAATTGTTAACAACTGATCTCAGACATTTTTAATTTTATTAAAGAAATGTGCAAGGGATACCAAAAAATCTCAGGGTCCTCAGGTGGACCCAGAGTTCTTTCCAGTTGTGTGGGTTTTGTGCTGAGATGAGCAGGAGTTTCTTTCTTTGCAGGAAGGGAGTATGGGGGATGTAATATTTCTGTATTTAATATTAAAATTCGTGGCTGTATTGAGAGGTGAAGGGGTTTTTTGTGTATGTGTGTGAGTAGGAGGTTTGGTGTCTGTAGAGGGGGTGAATGAGATGTGATTCATGTTTTTTTTAATTAAAATAAATATTTCATTTTTCTAGCTTCATCCTGTACAATAGTTTCTCCACAGAGAGCACAACGATAATGTTGTATAATTTTCAGTATTTAAGTAAAATTATCTCATCCAGAGCACAAGCTCACTTCATTGTCTTAGTTCTACATTTGTAAAGCAGTGAATTGTTCATGCTTTTCCCTCAGATAATTATTAGTGACTATTTTGCAATTCTAAAGAATTCTTTATATGGGTACTCTTGAATGTGTACTAGAAAAAGAAAATCTTTAGTACCATGATATTTATTATGAAAGTAATTTCTTTACTTTCATAATAATGCAACCACTACAGCGGTGCTTGTAAGTGGTGAGTAGCAGGATCTCGTTTAAATGAGATCTCGTTTAAATGCTGCTTTTGAGTGTTTATGCAGTAGCTCAGGAGAAGGAGTAACTTCATTGTGTTGCTTCTGCAAAACTGGCTGATGACAGAATCTTATGGGGACAAGCCCTTTCTTCATGTAAGAGTGTTTTCTTTGTTAATAGTGCGTGGAGTGTTGGAGTGGATGAATTTGAATAATAATTGGTTTTCCACTTTGCCCAGCAGCAGGTCTCACATCCAGAGCTGAGCACTGAATTTTGTTTTCTTAATGAAACACTAAATATTTACCGGGGAGAGCTGGCAGAGATGTGCTGGGACCCCGGGCTGTGCTGTCCCCAGCCATATGTCCCGGCGAGCCGGGAGCTGTTTGTGTACATCACTCCGAGCAGTTGGTACTGTTTTCCTTTAAGAACTGCCACAAGGTTCAGAACTGCACTGCATACCTTATTAAAAGAAAAAAAAAAAAAAAAAAAGGTCCCGCCACCCCCTCCGCGGTGTAAATGCCGCTGGTTCAGCAGCAGCCCCGGGCCGGGCATTGTTTGCTGTCGGAAGTGGGGCCGGGACGGACGCGCCCCGCTCGGCGCTGCCCTTGTTGCATTATTAATGGATTGATGTTTTCATGTTGCAGATGGCTGAGGGTTAGCGGGGCGCATTCGGGACCATGATGGCTCAGTTTCCCGCAGCCGTGAATGGTGAGTAGCTCCGGGTTGCTCAGGTAGGAGTGGGAGGTTCGGGATTTGTTGTTTGTTTGCGTTTTTTGGTGCCCGCAGCAGCGTTTGGGTCGCTTTGCTGCAGATCGCCGCCCGTAGCCTGAGCCGGTGCTGCGAGGCTGGGAGGGGAACAGCATCACTGCAGTGTCATTTGGGCTGCGGAGGTGCCTGGAGTGGCTGACGATCTCGGGTCGTTTACAGGGCTGAGGAATGTGTGAGTTGTATTGAGAACACTGCCTGACTTTAAGCAAAGAATATGCTAAGTAATAGTTGATTAAACTTGCATATCTTTTCTATTATGTAACTCAGCACAAAATGTGTTCCATTATAGTCCATTATGCTGTTTATTTTAAACAAAACATTTGAGTGTGTCAAGCAGTTTGTGACATTGATCGCAGTCAACCCTTCTCAAAATAAAAATAAAAATATTAAAGAATTTTCCTCTTGATTGTGTTCTTTCCACTACAGAAACTTTTGCATTTGTTTCTTGGTGATTTCCTTTCAAAGACATATTAGAGTTGGAACTTTAAAATTGTTCCTGCGTTTGTGTATAGGCTGGAGCTCTAATTTTTACGGAAGGTTTATTTGTGAAGGCATGATTTGCAAAGACTTGCAAAGAAATTTGACACTTGCATGTTGTTATTTACAGAACTGGCCAAAATGAAAATACAAGTATAGAAAGAATGTTTTCTACTTCAGATACGCCTGATAAAGAGTATTTCTCCTGATAAAAATAGAAAAATAGATACAGGAATGAGTGTTTATGTCATTTATCTGTGAAGGTTACTGCAGGACTTGGACATCTTTAACTAATTAAGGAAATTGTCACTGAGATAAATTGAGAAAGGGTTTTTGGTTTGATTTTTTTTTCCCCAGAACAACATTCAGATTTCAAATCAAACCTCTGTTTTACAAACCTGTTTCATGTGAGCATAAGACATTTTGTAAAAAAAAAAAAAAAAAAAAGAATCTGTGTAATGAACACTTTTTTTAAATACAGGCAGTTGCACTTTTTTCCAGACTGTTTCACAGACATTACAATAAAAGCCAAGTAAAAGGAGTCAATAAATATTAGGAGAAATCCTATGGACCAGATTATTTTTTCATTTAATTGGACATAATGGATTTTTTTATTATTATTATTGCCACATGGTTTTTGCTTCTCAATTTAAAATAAACAGTCAGAAGCTCTCTTTGGAGAAGATACAACTTTATGTTATTGGCTGTCTCTGTGGCTGATGTGTGCATAAGTTATTTGATGTCTCTTTGTTTTGGCTTTTTATTCCTTGGTTCTGTTGGAGGATTGCAGTTGTACTGTCAGTGCTCTCAGAAGCCTTAGTTTGGGAGAGTGATCCTTGATCTGAAATCCCTTGGGCAGTACTGTTGGCCATTCTCAAAAGTAATGGTGTCAGAGGATGCT
This sequence comes from Hylia prasina, assembly GCA_013397195.1. Classification (NCBI taxonomy): domain Eukaryota; kingdom Metazoa; phylum Chordata; class Aves; order Passeriformes; family Sylviidae; genus Hylia; species Hylia prasina. Next base: position 748,485 of record VYXD01005452.1, read on the forward strand.
GCCTTTCCCCTCTCAGAATTTTACTGTGTTGGAAGGCATAGTAAGAGGGAGCACAAGGAAGAGGGACACCAGGCAATAGTTAAACTGTTGCTCCTCACAGAGTACTTTGGATGACTGTGTCAACTTGCAGTCATATATCTTATCAGAACTGGTGAAATTTCAAAAAAGTTGAGTGTTTTAAACAATAGTTTTAATGTGATTTCTAGGTAAATACCAAGCAACCTTTGCTGTTGAAGTTGTGATTGTGTTGAAGTTGATCTCTGTTCTTCTTCCCTGCTACTTACCACTTACAAGCACGGCTGTAGTGGTTGTAGACAAAGTAGTTCACCTGCATTTGCCACTCACTGCAGGAAACCTCTAATTATGTTGTTACACTTTGATAGTGACTTGAAGCATGAGATGAAGAATGAGGTTGTGTGTGAGGTAACCAAGCCATTAGGCACTGCTGCAGCCTGGGAGCACTGGCTGCCTGTCTCACCTTTGTGTTAGCACAGCATTGACCCTTCCTTTTTTATCCTACTGGGGGAAATAGTGGGTTCCTTCTGTGGGAAAAAGACTGTTATTCTTACCAAGGTACAATATACTTTGCCTTTAGTTCCCAAGTAGTGTAATGCATGAAGTAGTTTCCGTTTCTGGGTTATTTTTGGCGTTCAGTGTTACAGAAAAGTGAGTGTGGCATGGGGCAGATGTGTTACAAGTGTGTGACTGTGACACAGTCTGAGAACTGAGGGTTCAAGGCACAATATTCAGCTTCAAACAAATACAAGTGGGAGATGCTACAACATTTTATTTACCAGCCTAAGCAGAGAAAGCAGCTCTGCACAGGATCCTGAGAAGGAAGGGGAGCAGAGCTGTGTGTGTAGTTCCAGTGGAGAGACTCAGCTTCATTGAGGCACCTTCAGAACGTACCTTGACCGAGCAGGGTCCTGAGCCTGTCCAGCCTCAGCATGTGGCTGGTGGCCAGACTGTGCTGTACTGGGAGCTGGCATGTTCCTTCTGTGGCCACGTGTAAACACTGTGTGCTCCAGGGGCACCTATCCAAAGGTTGATAGACCTTTCTTTAAAGTCATGGAAGGACACAGAGCACAGAAAGGAGCTCCCTTTGTCTCTCCATTTCTGCCCAAGGTGACCTTTGTGGGTGCCTTACTAAAAAGCTGAAATTCAAAGAGGAAAAGCAGGACTAAAGAGTGGGTGTTGATTTTTCTGGAACTCAGGACAGACCTGCCAGTTTTTACAAATATATCTCCCATGCAAAATGTAAAGGTTATGGTGACATTTATATGAACAAGCAAGTCTGAGCAACATGTTTCTTTCCACCAGATGGGTAAGAGACATTTGTCTATGTGGAGTCCAGTTCTATGAAAGAGCCATTCCAGGCATATCCTTCTCCCCAGCCTGCAAACAAGACTGAGGATACCCTACTGAGAGTTTAGTTCTATCCTGTAACTGCTTGAATATTGATCATTATTCCTGTGAAAATGATAATATGTATCCAGTTTGTGGTAGTTGATTCTTCTTACAAACAGTTCTCCATCTGGACAAAGCTTGCTTAGGAGTTCATCCTGAGTCTTGCAAAAGCTTTCAGAAACGACATTTAGTTACACTAAATAATAACTTCAGCAATTGTGTTTCTAAAGAAAGAGTTAATATAATAACTGCAAAAGACACTTAAAAGGCTAAAGGCTTTAATAGGTTAAAATGTACTTCCAACTAATTTGTCTCAGTGATTGCTGCCTTTGTCACTGGAAGAAGTAACCTTCACTGCCATGGGATGTGTTCTTTTCAGCTGGAGAGGAGTTGCAAGATGTTTCTTTTCCAACTCCCCTTCCTTCTTCTGTAGGCTAGATTTGTTCAGTGTTTGATATCCATGCTGATGGATCTTGGTTTGGGGAGATTTAATCTCACTGGACCACCTGGAACAAGGAAAGCAGTATTTGCTGATCAGTATCTTTCACATTGTTTACTTAAGTACCATTGGAATTTTTGGGCTGTGCTTTCTTTTGTTTATGTTTTTATTTGCCATTTCTCTTCCCTTCTACCACCTGTTTCCTTTCGATATAAACTTTCTGTGGTCCAGCAGGAAAATGTCTGATAAACTGAGGTGTAGAAAGTAATAGTTGTAACTCATTTCATGTGCTTCTATACCTTGATAAATGAAGCTGGATTTTGTGCTTCTGTGAATAGAATTTTGTGTCCTCACACTTAGGTGTGTTGGAGACTAAAGTAGACTAAAGGGGTTCTGTGAGGTCCTGGTTCCCTGGTGTCAAGGGTAAAACACTGCACCTTCTCCTTAGAAAAGTCACTCTCAAGCTTTGCAGTCTGAATTTTTCTGAATTAGGATTGACCCTGGTCATCAGAGTTCAGTTAAGAGCTGCTTGAGTGCAACCTGACTCTTCACCTTGTGTGCACTGTAGGTATGGAAACTGTAGACTTGAATATCAACAAGCGTAGATAAAGATACAAAGCTGAATTAGACCTTGCAAAACAAGTATCAGAACTTGTTCTCCCATCCAGAAGTAAGAAAAGGAAAGTAATTATAGCAAATATTTTCTCTGTCTCTATGAATTAAACCTTCCTTTTAGTGAGGGCAGTGGTGTCAGTTGATATGGAGCAAAATTGGTATGCTCAAGTCAGGGGAGTGTTTATCTTCCACTATCACTCCCTGCAAAAAAATAGATTTCCAGTGTGTCTGCCATATTTTATGGTTTTTTTAGTCTTGTAAGTCAGAAATAGTGCTCTAGGGTTTCAGAATACAAGGTGTCTTATTTGTATTAATTGTGAGGATATGATTCACATGGAAGCTGTAAGATGAAATCTTAGAAGGAAAAAATAGTTACACATGGAGTTGTATGTTAAATGGAGTAAATGGAAATAGGTTTTAATAAGGGAATGTTGCACTTTGTGCCTTCTTCAATACCTGAGTTTTGTAGAAAATGTGTAACAGATCCCATGGTTGGATTTCTTTAGAGAAATAAATGACTAAAAGGGAAAGAAAATGCTTTTAAACCAGAATGTTGTAGTCATATTAATCTTCATGGATTTTATAATGATGCCAGTCTTCATGGTTATTTATGGCAATATCATCAGTAAAAAGAAAACTGGTTAAATTGGAATATGACAAACTCTGGAGTAATTTTCCAGCCAGAATTGCACAGTATGGGCTGCATATCATTGGTTAAATTTCATCACATTTCTGCTGTCCTGACTTCAAACAGCTGTTTAGCATACCATTATGGGCCAGAAGAATTTCTTGTTGTGTGCTGGGAACTCAGCAGTTAGCTCTGACTAACTGGGAAGACAACCGGATGTGTCAGGGAATCACGTATTAATTACGTGATTTGAGGGAAAGGAAATGCATCCTCAAATGTAGGGGATGAAATAAGGAGTGTTGTGTGCTATTGCTTCAGGCACTGGTGAGCCGTGGGTTAGAGGGTAGAATTTGGGTTATCTGCTTAAGAGGGGGGAAAAAACTCAGGGAGTGAAATAGATACAGAGCTGGGCTTCAGTGTAATAATAAGTGCTGAGAAAGAATAAAGGGATTGCCTTTGTTAACCTGCCCAGATAAAAGCTTACTGTTTTGTTTTGGGTTCAAATTTCAATTTCATTGCATTTCCTATTCAGTAAATAAATTTGCTCTTTATTCTGTCTTACTAGGAAGAACAACATTAAGGAAGAAAACTAACTTGTCTTTGAGTACAGTGTTAGCACGAGGGTAAATAGTGATGAAACAGCTGTTGATGCAGTTGGTCTGGAAATGGGAATTGTTTTGTCAGCAGTGACATTCTGGACCATGGTCAAGGAGAAAATCTGATTGCCTTAAGGCAGAACTTGCATTTTAGGAAGGAATTAATGTATTAGAGTTTCTTAGAGAAGCAGCCGTCTGCACATGGTGACCTTGGAAGTCCCTTCCAATCCTGTGCTCCTAAAATGCAACGAAGAATTAGATAATAATGAAGATTAGTGTTAGATCTTGAGCTCTTAACTTACTCTAAGCTTATAGCTTTGTCTTGTTAAGATTTCATTTTGTTAGTATCATGTTAGCTTTTATAAGGTAAGTTTACACTGTGTGGGAAATCCAGGATGGTTTTTATCTGGACTACTAATACTGTAATGCAAGCTGGTTTATTCATTTTGGATGTCAGAGAGACTTCCTGGTGCTTTTTCTTCAAAGCATATAAAACCCTAAACAAAAAACACAAGAAGATCTGCCAATACGTTCCCTAAATGGAGCAGAAGGCTGAAGGTTTAGCTGAAAAGACTCAGAAACATAAATCTAACACATGGCCAAGTTTCCAAGTGCTTTGACTGTTAAAATGTTCATGTCCTTGAAGGTTTAAGTCCCAAGTTTGTGAAATACATTACTCCGATAAGCCACTTCATGTGGTTGTTGCAATTTAGGGTTGATGAGCATTGTGTGAAGTGGCATCATCTTAACATCTACTAAATTCCAAAGTATCTGTGATCATCACTTTGAACAGGCCATAGATGATACTAACCAGTATTGGCAGAATGAGTTCAGGTTTAGCCCATTAATTATAATGACAAGAACAAACACATTTTTCAGGCATTGTGGTCTGTCAAATATATTTATATAATGCCCTATTACTTTAATTAGGAATCCTGTGTGTTCAGGCTTTCAAGTGTACTGCATCAGTCTTTCGGACATCTGTTGTTTTCCCGACAATGGGACAGTAGTAGCCTTAAATCATCACTCAGAGAGCTGGAAGGGATGAAACCCTGGAAAGCTGAAAGAGTGTCAGTATCCATGGGACTAGCTTCATAATGGCTGTATTCAGAGAAGATATTTTTAAAAAGCTAAAATCATTTGTGCTTTAGTTGGATGTGAATTTCTTCGTATGCAAGTCTCAAGAACGGGTAAGATTAAAATGAATATCAAGAACTTTTACTGCTCTTTTACTTCTTACTGAAGTAATTGCTTAAAAGTTTTTCATATACCACCTCTTATTTATACGTACATATATTTTAAATTATGCACTGACATTTTTCCCTGCATTTCTTCTCATAGTCATCATTTAGCACTGAACCATGATCTCTGTAGCACAGTTGTTTGCTTCTTTAGGAAGGACATCTTTCCTGAAAAGTCCTGGTTTCACTGTTGTGGAACTCTGCACCTGTTACAGTGTGTGTTGACACTTGTATAACTAAACTGAAAAGAGTAGACTTAGATTTTCTTACCAGCTACAAGTGAAATTTGTTGTGCAACAGATAATAGTGCTTCCATAGCTCTGTGTTTCATAGGAAATATTCAGGCTTGGGGAAATGAAATGTATAGGTGTGAGTTAGTGTATAAACTCTTTCTGATGGAGATGATGCAGGTTGGAAGGTCAGCAGAATCTCTCCTCTTATTTCGCATGTTCTCTGTATTCAGATGGGATTAAGAAATACACAGACAATCCTTTTTCACCTGGCCTGAATATAACATTCACTAAGCTCCCTTTTCTGGAAATGATCCTCTCTGTAGCTGCCAGAATCTGTTACACAAAAGGATCTGGAGTTAAACACAAAGTAAGGATACCTGTGAAAAAGGTGGCCACAGAGAGGTTGTGGCTCCTGTCCTAAGCAACACTAAATGGATGAGGATTATTTAGTTTAGTTTAGAGACAGCTAAGGATAGTTTAGGTGTTTTTTCAAGGATGGCTAAAAGCCTGTAAAGCCATAACAGTATAGAAAATGCTGACAAGGGAAGGAATATTCTCTGTATTTTTTCATAGCTGAAAATCAACACGATACCTAGTGAAATGATTGAGTTCAAGGCTAGCAGAAGAAAATGGGTTGGTTTGTTGGTTTGATAGTTTGTTTCACGCAGTGAACAACTCACAACTCATTTTTAGGACTCACTGTCTTTAAGGTGTTTTGGAAACAGTTCATGGAATCAAAACTTGAGGAGGAAAGATCTGTGCCATGGCTATGAAATGGTTGCTGCCTTTTTTTTTTTTTTTTCCCCCCCTTCTCTTTGAGGGCTTTTTGGCCCAAGAAGCTTGCTAAATCGGCAGTTTCTGGCAACTGAGAAACTCTAATAACTCTAATAACTGTAACCCAGGGAAGAATTCTGTTCCAAATTCTAGCCTGTAAATGTCCCTATGAGCCACTGGCAAAGCAGGATTAGAAACTGTGATATAGACTGATACCAGTGGTTGTATGAACATAAATTAAACAGTTTTTAATTTATTATATTTCACATCAAACCCTCCTGCGTGCTAGGAAAGTAATGTTGTATGTGTGCTGGATATAGTTGGCAGATTCTCCTAATTAGTAATTTAACCTTCTAAGGAGTATTGTTTAAGCAAACTCTCTTATTCTTGCTTCTGTTTCCTTTGTGTTTCCTTCCAGTTTTCCCTCAATTTTTTCTTTTTGCCAGGACTGGAAGTTACAGAGAGGAGGGTAACAAGGGTGATTAAAGATACAGAACATCTTCCATATGGGGATTAATTGAATTGACCAGGACATTTCAGCTTGGAAATGAAAGGGTAGGGATGGTGGAAACAGCAGATGTCACCTTCCCAAGGTCATCCATTATTTTTCAGGCAAGGGAATGGTAATTACTGTCTGATAACACAAGGATTAACCAGTATCAGATGAAAGTACCATTGGCAGATCTCAATCATATGGCGCACTTAGCACTGTGTCAAATAAACAATGAAAGCTGTAGGAAGCTGTGGATGACAGGAGGTCTTGGATTCCTTAAATGATTAGAGATAGGTGGATTTTCCTTCTACTCATGAGGCAGTACCTCTGGTTCAGGAGCTGCACTGGGGCTCAGGAGACATCCTGAAGCAGCACCACTACATGCTTGGCTCAGATTGTCCCCCTGTGCTGGGATCTCAGCTGGGGGAATATTCAGTCTCTGCTGGAAGTACTGTTACTGTGTTTTCTTTCCTGAATTATCTCCTATTTTTATTTTATTCCAAGATCATTCAGGAAATGCCACTTCATTTTTTCTTCTCTCCCACCCTTCCTGTGTAATTTTGGGGGGATTTGTTTTGTTTGTCTGTTTTCTCTTTCAAGTCTGTATCCCAGTTCTCCATTGCAAATATAACCCATCAGCCTTCTTCCTGGTCCCAGACTTCATCCTCAAGTCTGAGAACCTGGAAATGTGGTTTTTACTCTGATGGCCAGATAGTGATGAGAACTACAAAAATTACTAGAAAGGACCTAATATTCCTGAAACAGAATCCTGTTCTGATTTTGTCAGTGTATGTCTTTGTGGGAGAATAATTTCCTTTACTGCACGTAATTTCAAGGTTCACTTTACATCTTCTTCCCTGGTATTTTTACTGCCTGCATTTCTCCTGGTGCAGAAAGATTTATTGGCTGCCACAGATGGAAACTCACCTGAATCTTAGTAGTTTTGCTGCACTCCACAGAGATTTGCTAGACAATAATTAAACAAACTGTTCTTTTGTAAATTTTTAATTAAGTCATAGCATTGTTTTGTGAATACTGGTGAGCAGCAGCAGCATAAAATATCCATTTCCAGGACTTGAAATGTTTTTTGTCTAAGCTCTGGTGATTGTTTTCCACAAACATGGTGATTAAAAAATTTTATTTTCCTCAAGGAAGGCTTTGATACTATACAGGTTAATGAGTTTACTTAAAAAAGCTTCTGACTTGTCCTTAACTGAAGGGTAAGCATCTCTTCCATCTTCTGTGTCAGGCTGGGAAGAAGGGCCATGGATTTTGTCAGCTGGAAGTTTGCTCACCTTGAAAGCAAAAGGAGGCAGGAGAATTTAGCAAAGTATGATTATATTATGCCATGACAATATTGTTTACTTGACCTTTTCATAACTTCCATTGGAAAGACTCTTGCTGCTGTGACTTTTTTCTTCTTGTCTTTCCATTTATAAAATCCATCCAAAAGTACGATTTGCGGGTTTAGGGAAATGACCGTTCCCCTGTGCTGGGCACTAGGGATGATGTACCTCAAATCCTGTGTCCAGTTCTGGGCCCCTAAGTTCAGGAAGGACACTGAGGGGCTGGAGTGTGTCCAGAGAAGGGAATGAAGCTGGGGAAGGGTCTGGAGCACAAGTCTGAGGAGGAGCAGCTGAGGGAGCTGAGGGGGGCTCAGCCTGGAGAAAAGGAGGCTCCAGAGAAACCACCTCATCCTCTACAACTCCCTGACAGGAGAGTGGAACCAGGTGGCCATTGGTCTTTTTTCACAAGCAATGACAGGATGAGGGGAAATGGCTTCAAGTTGTACCAGGGGAGATTTAGATATTGAGTATTGACTATTGTAAAAAATTTCTTTCCTGAAAGGGTTGTCAAGCATTAGACAGGCTGCCCAGGGCAGCGGTGGAGTCATCATCCCTGAAGGCATTTAAAGGAAGTGTACATGTGGCACTGAGGGCCGTGGTTTAGGGATGGGCTTGGCAGTGCTGGGTTAATGGCTGGACTCCATGATCTTAAAGGTCTTTACCAACCTAAATGATTCTGTGGTTCTGTGATTCTGGGCACAGGCAGAGCTGTCATTGGTTAGAAGAATGGGCTTGTTTCATTTGCTTCATCACTGTAACTCAGCAACTACAGCTGGCTTCACTGGCATTGTTTCTCCAGAATTAGGCAGAAAATAATTTTACATTAATTGCTGATATTGAATCTAGATCTGGCAAAGGCTTAGGTTAAGCCCAACTCTGTATGCCAACTTCTCCATGTAAGGAAAGGCAAAGTTAATTAACTTCTAAGAAAAAAATATGAGTTTACCAACAAGTGTTAGTGACTGCACTTTTTGGTGAGAAGTAGGAAGTTTGCTTCATTAAAACTTAAAAAAGCTCTGTTGACTAAATTGTCAGTAATTTTATAGAAAACTATGTAAAAGGTAGCATGTTAATTTGCAGTTCAGAATACTGTCAAGTTTATACACATTTCTAGTGCCCATTTCCCAATGTGCTTTTCCATTCGAGGAGCTTTAATAAAACTTTAAACCTATTTTTTTGTTTGTTTGAGTTTTTTTCAGTATTTTGCTTCCTTGGTGTGGGTTGGTTTTTTTGGTGCTTCTGTGGAATTGACAATAATTTAATTAAAAATGATCTTCTGAAAATGGATAGCCTTAATGAGCTAAAAGATTCTGTGGTATTTATAAAGTGTAGAAATACTATCCTGCTGTTACAAGCTGATAGTTTAAGTGCTTTAGAATAGTCAAGTGTGCTGTAGAGTTCAGAAAAGAATTGGATCTATACTGTTAGCGTGGATTACACTATTATGTCTCTCTAAATTGTTTTAGGGATTATACTCCTTCTAAAAGCGTGTATTATGTTTCCACATTGAGATCACTGTATGGCACAGTGTTCTGTGTTTTAATGTTCCTTCTTTATGGATGGATTTTGTGTATTAAAGTGGAGGCTGCTGGTGACAAGATCACCAGGTGGAATTCTGCACCACAGGAGCAGGTGGATAGTATAAACAAGATAAATGTTTGATTTTGGTGACCTGCTCAACCCAAATATCTGGAATTTCTGTGTATAATGTAAAGAATATGAATTGTACTCTAAAATGCCGTGTGTCTGCTGTTGCTTTGTCCACATTTCTGTACGTTTGCTCTTCAAGTAAACAAAATTTTCTTGGCCAAATCTTGTAGCCTTGCATGTGCTAGGCTACACCCACTATTTAACAACCTGTCTGAAGGTACCAGCTATTTTTTGATAATGTGCCAGAGATGCTTGAAAATCTTTAAAAATCCTCTTGGCTTCAATGGGCACAATTCTTGTAAATTTAGTGAAATTACAAAATTGAAGGAGAATCATGTTTCCCCCTGTGTTTAATATGCTTTAGCTTCAAGCTTTTCCTTTTAACTATGTGCACACAAAATGAAGTTTCTGAAGTTACAGTCAAGCACAGAAATAGATACCCTTTTCCTCTGGTAGCTGCCTTGGTGTTGCTTAATAAAAATGAGAACCTCTGTGGAGCATTTCTGGTGGGATGAGTAATTGGGGATTAATATATGTGTTGTGAAAGGCGATTGCATGTGGCTCCTGCCATGGCCTGAGATTGTGGAAGCTGGGAATAGAAGGTGCAATCCTCAAGGAAGAGCAGGTGATGCTTTGGGATGGACCCAAGCCTCCACAGTAGTAGTTCATAGCACATTAGCACATGTAAATAAGGATAAATGCTGATTATTAGTAATTTTCTCCTGTATTTGATATATAGAATCAACAGCGAAGGAGGGAAGCAAATATTGCAAACAGCAGTTAACACTGATAAAGAATCTCAAATTCAGATTAATGACTAATGGTAAAATGTCCTGTGTATTTTCAGACTCCTGGAGTGTTTACTCACCACTGAGCAAAAATTAGAAGTCTGATTCAACATCTCAATTGGGAGCATTAAATCTAATCTGTGATAAGTACTTCTGTGGTAAACTTATCTGCAAACACAAGAAGACTGGAATTATTAGATTTATCCCTGTATGTCCTAGACCAGACAACTCTCTGAAGGCTCCTAATAGACTGTAATATGCTTGCTCATTGCATTAAGGAAAACCCCTTGTTATACAGCTTAAGGCACGTTGCTGCATGTCTGTACTAAAATTTCCCTGTCTTTAAACGTAGGGATAAATATTTATTTAGGGTCATTATGAAGCTTCATGCTGGTTTTTTTTGATAGTTAAAGAAGTGGTGGTATTATCCTAATGACTTATATGTAAAAGGAATGCTCCTTCACTTTAGGTTTATTATCTCTGTGGAGGTAATTAACTTTGTAGGTTGTAGGAGCATAGGTTTTATTAGAGAAAAAAAAGAAATGCCTGTGAGTGATAAAGACATTCTGGAGAAAGTGAGAAATGTTTTATGGTTTTTCCTTATCAGTAATCCTGCTGTTCTCACTATAGCTACCCTTTGCCTATGAGCAGTACTAACCAGTGGCAGAAGTTCTACAGAGCATTTTCAAGTCTATTTACTTTTCTTCCATGACTCCACTTTCTTTTCTTCTCTCTTTTTCAATGGTGATTTACCATTTTAAGGAAAGAACAGTGTTTGTTTCCCTTTTGATGTTGGCAGCCCATCAAAGTAAATCCTTTATTTTATTCAGCAGGTTATCTGTCTAATGCAGTGTTGTAAAGACATTTCCGGAACTATCCTGAAATGCTGTGATCCTGCCATAAGCAGCCCTCCCTACTCTCACCTAGAGAGGTGTCTTTTACTGAAAATAAAAGAAACTGAAGATATCTAATCAACAGCACAGTCACTTGTTTCCAACTATAGAAAACAGAGTGCTACCACATTGAATTACAGAAATACCTGTTACATAGAAGTGAGGTCAGTCTATTTTGTCATCTTCAGAGAAATCTTGAGTGAAGTTCACAGCATGTTTAGCTTTGGGTATTTGTGTCTTTGTCATCCCACATGGACTTGCTACATGGGCAGAGTCCACATGTGATGTTGTACTCTTGGATGTGTTGTGGAGTTTTGGAGTGGGCAAGTAAAGGACTTTTCACTGTTTTTTTTTTGGTTTGGAATGGGGAATCTGTGGAGACATTTCTGGATGTGAAGTCCAGGTTTCCAGTACTGCATATTGAGAACAATTGCCAGTGCTGACATTTATTCAGTCTTCTCTGAAAGTACCAACCTCCTCTAGCAAAGAAAGAAAATTTGGCCTCTGTCCTCCAGAAGTCTTACTGAGATAGACTTGTGGTTTTTCATAAGCAAAAAGAGCAGGTGAAGACAGTAGTTACTCTGTTCCAAAGAAAGTCTTTGTGGGGAAGATCTGTGAAGTTCAGCATTTCTTGAGTTTTGATTCCTAAAAATGCAGGGTAGTCAAATACAGTGTCGGCTTCATGTATGAAGTTGTACGATTCTAAAGTAACCTCTTTTGAAGAATAATGAATTAATGAGATATCTTCTTGTTAGAGAGATTGTACTGTTTTTCCCCTCCAAAATTTTATCAGCTACAGGTGGGAAAAATTATTTAGATCTTGAAAATATCCAGGAAATTTAAACTGAGTCAGAAAAGTAATGTACTATTCATTGTCTACAGCAAAGCCTCTCATGGGAGCATGTAGTGGCAACAGTATTTTGATTTCTGGTGGGGAACTGATCTGTAAAAGTATTGTAGCTCACTGCTGCTTGGACAGCCAAAGGTTCAGCGCTGCTCCATCAAGGAGATTCTTTCCTCTTGCCCTGTGGTCAGAGAGGTCTGTGAAGTGCAGACACCTGACAGTTTGCTTTGTGATTCATGCATGACTTGCCATGAGCGAGGACTGGGGCCGTGTGGACGGAGAGCAATGTCTCTGTGCAAAATTCATTGCATCTGGTTTACAGTCAGAGATGTTTCTCAGCGCTGGAACTGAAGGTGTGTTAGTGCAAAAAATGGCTGAGCTAAGCCAGATAAGTTTAGATGACACATCTTGGATGGCAGGTGTTTGACTCTCCCTGCAGTTTTGCCCTTCCCAGGAAGGGAATATCTTCTCTTCATCACAGTTCAGCCTGCCCAGGACATGGTTGTGTGTAAACCACGCAGTGTAACTTTTCTCAGCAGTTGCGCTGAGTGTCCATTTTTACCGCTTGTGGTAATTTTGGAAGCAGTCATATTTGTGAGGATTGTAACATGATTTGATGGTGATGGCACAGGAGAACCAAGTTTCAGACTGATTTTGGCTGTGTTTTTGTGATGGTCCTGGTTGTACTATCTAGGTAAACACAACAATTACTTTGGAGAATGGTGTCGTGATGGGCTTTGTGGAATTGCCAAGACCTTGTGAGTCCTGTTACTGGAAGTGTTTATTTCAGGTAGACTGGTATGGCATTTTCAAACGGTATTTGGAGAAATCTTATTATGAGCTTTTCTGTACACAGATTTTACTTCTCTTAATTGTGTCACATCAAAATTGGGTAACATCAGAAGAGCTCTGAGCACCTGCTTAAGCTAAATATAAGCACTCAAAGTGCTTTAGCCTTCCCTGTTGTGCTGTGCTCTTTGTCTTGTTTCTGTGGCATATGGGATGGGAGTTGAAAAAAACAGTGAATCCTTTAAATAATAAGCGTGGGTGGGGTTTGACTGCATTCACTGTGGATCCCTACCAGAAGCACTGTTTTTTATTTTTTTTTTTTAAATTTTATACAAATATTTTCATTGTCTGACAGTTATTAACCTCTGTTGCGAAAACAATGACCTGTTCAAGTTCAGGTTGCAGATGACAGACACTCTCTCAAGAGATGTTAGGGTTAAACTTAATTTTCTGGGACTTTGTTCATTTACAGACAAGCACTAAAATTTCATTGTGAGAGCTGTACTGACTTAAAGGTGTGCTGTTCTCTATATCCTAATTCTTGCTATGAATATTTACAGTTTTAAAAATCTATATTTTTGTATATTGGATTTGAAGACTAATTTCATATTCTTCCATGCCTGTAAAGAAACCAGCAGAGAGCATATCTTTATGGAATTAATCACCAGAAAAATGAGATTTTCAGTCTCTGTCCTTAGGGAAAGGGAGGATCTTGTTCTTACTTTGGAAAATAAATTATTAGCAGGTTGGTGTTTTCAGGGTATATATTCAGTTCCCTTAAATATTCCCACAATGTGCTTTTGCTAATGTGTGTTTGTAGTTATCACTATTCCATGACAGCTGCTTGCACTGACTCACTAGGACTGTGGAAGGTTGTTGAAGCACTAGTTGATACAACAATGTGATTTTAGTCAAAGATTTCCTTTTTTAAATGAAATTTATACTTGCAAGAAACTTGGGGTTGTTCAACCTGGAGAAGGCTCCAGAGAGACTTTTCTGTGGCTTTTCAGTACTTAAAGGGGGCCTGTAAGAAAGATGTGGACAAACACTCTAGCAGGACCTGTTGAGATAGGAGAGGGGGTGGTGGGTTTAAACTAAAAGATTGTAGATGTCAAAGAGCTGTAAAGTGGAATTTTTTTAATGGGGGTGGTGAGGCCCTGGCAGAGGTTTCCCAGAGTAGCTGTGGCTGCACCATCCTGGAAATGTTTGAGGCCAGGTTGGATGAGGCTCTGAGCAACCTGACCTAGTTGAATATATTCCTGCTCCTTGCAGGGGTGTTGGACTAAATCAGTCACGGATATGGAACAAAAAGGACCTTAAAGATGTAATTCAGGAGGTAAAATGTGCAAAAAGTAGCAATCTTCTTGCATGTGTTAAGGAAGGCAAAAATGAGAATGAAGGGTGAATCTGATCTTGAATCACTTGTTAAATGAAATTTTAATCATGATCCATCCACAGGTGTGAATTTGGGGATTTGCTGACCTGCAAAGTTTTAAGACATTTGAGACAATGCTGTGTAGAATGCTGAATTTCATACTTGGAGGGGAAACATAATTTACCAGATAGTAAAACAACTCTTTGAATACGGAAATATGTTAGATTTTCAAGATTGCCATCTTCTTGCTTAATTTGTGACATATCGATCAGAAACTGTGCATATATAAACAAAAGTTGCCTTACAATGTAGATCAGATTCACTAGAGGGGCTATGGTGATTGTCATAACTGCAGTCAAGAAATTGTTACTGTGTTTTTATCACTTTGCAGCCACTGACCATGTGAATATATTGTGGTGGTCTTAATCTTTCTGTCGTCAGTTTTAAAAAGCCAAGGAATTTTGCAGCTACCTGCTTCAAAAGATGTTCAAAGAAGAGTGTCTAATAGAAGGAAAATGTAATGTTGTTAATATTTTGTTTTCCACAAATGAAAAAAATAGTTTCTCTGAAGTTGCTGCTGGCAGCTTTAGGAGCGTTTTTCCATCTGGTCGAGATAGATTTCTTTAAAGTGCTAATTTTGAGATACAAATGGGAAGTGCATAAAATGTGGTTATGATTATAGAAATTAAGTGCTGCTCTAATTTTTGCTATTGGGTGCAAGTTGTCCTCATTAGTATCTTACAGTAATACTTACAGTGCCCATTGACTTCCAGGCATCTGCTTCAAATTTACTTTATTATCGGTATCTAATGTAGATTTATTTATGCTCATTTAATCAGAGGGAAAAAGGGGGATGTTCTTGAAATGCAATTTCACATGTAACCTGCAAGAAGACTCTTTCATTGAGGCCACACTAAAAGAAAAACTTGTTATATCCTCAATCAGAAAAGAAAAACTCCAAATTCAAGTGTGTAGAGGTCGTATCTTAATGCCCTCACATCTTTTCTGTCATACATCTCCCCAGTGAGTTTCTGTTTTGTTTTGGTCTTTTTAACTATTTTATTTCTCTACTAAGGGGACAAGGGTAAAGAATTAAATCTGTACACATGCAAGGAGAAATACAGTTTTAATAGGACCTTCTTAAGAGGAAAGATTGTCTTTTTTTGGAAACTGTATTTGTGTAGATAAACACAGATGAGAGACGGTTAACATTATTACTGTGTCTGTATTGGAAAGCATATTAGCTCACAATTCCTTCCCTTTGCTGTTATACATTGAAAAACAGTGCAAAAACCTCTTGAAATTTTTGATATTCAAAGCTTTGAAATAAGATTTATGTAGGAAGAAGAAGCATTTTATGGTAACCTTTCAAAGTGCTGTGGATTTTAAAGCAAGTTTTTAATATCTTACTAGAAGAATTATTTATTCCCTTGACTGTCATTTAGTGAGCAATACAAACACTTGAACAGATTAACAATTCTTTAGAAGTAGTAATACTCAGCAGAATGTAATTTTAGAAGTGTTTTTCATGTAATAACCTTTTAATGCTGTTTTGAGTGGTTCCATTCAGAATTTTGGCTAATTCTTGTATTCATTGATTTGAAAAATTAAATATTTGTCAAGAACTTCCCGACTAAAACTTCCTCCTACTTAAAAAACAAACCAAATTATTTCTGGCAAGCTGCCTTTCCTGCAAAGGATGCACACCCTGACCTTTATGCAGCAGGTTGCAGAATTTCTGAAAGTCCATCTGGTTCTGCCTGATATTACCAGCACAACTCTGTAAACACAGTTATTCCCTGTAACTTCTCATTCCTACTCTCAGGCTGTAGCATTTTATACTTCATAAAGTATTGAAAAATGCGAAGTGGAAATTGCATGCTGTTTAAAAAAAAAAAAAACAGCCCAAAATGTCACTTCTTTGTCAGACAAAACCAAATTATTTTTGTTAGCAGTCCCAATTTTGCTTTTAGAGCGCTGGCAAGACAAGTGTAAGCCTTCTTGGCACCTAGAGGGTGTTAACCCTGTGCAGGAGAACCTGGGTGACGCTGAGTGCCATTTGTTCACCAGTGAGCCAGGGGAGTGTTTGGCTCACGCAGGGGATGGTGAGACACATCCTGCCCGGGCTGCAAACAATCAGCAGCGACAGGAAGCTGCTCTGCACCAGCTTGGAAGGACGACAGAGCTTGTTTGAAAGCCGAGGGTGAAGCAGCGTGGCTGGGGGATTGTCTCAGCTCGGCTTGCGCATCTGGGAAGCAGGTTTGCGTTGCATAACGTCCTTGCCAAACTGGTAGGAGCTGGGTGTGTCCACATCTAACTTTGTCTCTTGAGAAAGCCAAGCTTTTATTTTGCAAGTGATGTGCTTTATTTTTGGAAGTTTTCAGGCCATTTGGTTGTTCCTTGGTTTTTTGTTGATTTGTTTTGGGGTTGTTTTCCAGGAGGGCCAAACATATGGGCCATCACCTCCGAAGAGCGGGCCAAGCATGACAAGCAGTTTGATAGCCTTAAACCCACGGGAGGTTACATTACAGGTTGGTCTGAGGCTCTGCATTACACATTAACTTCTGTGTACACATACCTATCTCTGTAGAACAGTTTGAGAACTGCATCCTATTTCTAGCCCTTTGTTGTGTGACTAATAACCCTGTTCTTCAGGCAAACAGCCACAGGTTGTTAGTAAACTTAACAAGCTTTCCTCTGAAGTCTGGCACTGGAATGCTGTTATTTTTAACCCTGTCACTTCTGCAGCCACCTGGTGTGTGCTGCCATGCTGTGTAGTTTCAGAAACCAGAGAATATCAGGTGAAATCTGTGCTCAAATGGGAGGCTGCCAGGGAGCACTTAGAGTAGCTGTTGTGGCGAGTGACACTAGACACAGCAGAAATGGCTCTCCTCTCTGAGGAGAGAATGCTGTGCTGTTAGATATCTTTGTTTGAAAGGAGGCAGGGAGAAGGATGCTGACAGCTTGTCCTTGTTAGCAGCTGCTTGAAATTTGGGCTGTTGGGCCTTCAGCAAGGACTGGGTGGACTAATGGCATTTTGCAGGGGCCTGCTGTCAGTTCCAGTTGCATTCAGCTGCTCTCCTCTGAAACAACTGGGTCACGTTGCCATGCACTTCAGAATTTGCAGATTTAAAATTTAAAATCTGCTTTTGATATCAAGAAAGACCCAATTTCATTGCTAAAGATGTCTTAATTTAAGAATGCCCCACTCTTTGTAGGCAGATGGACACTAAAGATCAGCCCTGATGGCTCCTACTGGCCCAGCTATCCAGTAATGCCCTATCTAGTTGCTCCACTAGTCCTGCTTTTCCTCTTTTGGGGCTGGAAAGGACTGAGGAGAGAGTGGAAAGCTGTCTGTTTGGAACATGCACATCTTCTGGCTAAGTGGCACCTAACTCCTGCTTTGGCCAGACAGCACTGGGAGGTTGGTGTTTACCTCCAGCTGAAAACTGTGCAGCCCCAGGGACTACCCTTAGGCCATATCTGGGCTCTTACCTGCCTCTGAATCTGCAGGCTTTGTTATTTATGTGGCAAATACTTGAAATAAATGGTTGTGTATGAATATAAGAGAGAACTGAAAGAGTAACCTGAAGTTTTAGCTTTAAGCATCTGTAAATCACTCAGATGTACGCATAACCACCACTGTCCCTTTTGTATGTGTAGCAACTGATGTGGAACTTGGTATGGGATTACACAACAGTTCCCATTCCCTTCCTGAAATACTGAAATTGTGGGTGTTCTCTGACAGAAAAGAGTATTATTTAGAGCATGGTGTTCTCCTAGTTTTTCTAGAGACACAATACTGGCTTAAGTTAGATGGGCTAGAGAAGAAGAAAAACAGCATTCTTATCCTTTCCTGCATAAGTAATTGGGGCAGGACCAAATTTGCAGTCATTCTTTAATTCATGCATCTTTTAAGATGTTGGCAGCCGTTGATTTGTGACCTGTTAAAGTTTTTATAGCTGTCTGAAATCACTTCTCAGAGCAAAGATTGGGAATTATGGAATACATGGATGTCTGACAATCACTGTCACCAGTGTTAAAAGCTGGAAAAAAGCCCTGGAAAGCTTGGGGATTGCAGCATGGGGATTTCTTTCAAAAACTTGATCCACCAAGAGAGGGCTGAGCTCTTCAAAAATCTGTCTCTGGTATAAAAGTGTCTTTTTTTCCTTGTTTATCACAGGTGATCAAGCACGTACCTTCTTTTTGCAATCGGGTCTACCATCTTCAATCCTTGCTCAAATATGGTAAGGTATTCTTTATTGCTTGTTTTTTCTAAGATAGGAGATGCATAGCATTCAAATGCTACCTTTGCTGTGTTGTGTTGTTTCCCAAAGGCTTTCAGCAGTCAAGGTAGAAAGTGTTGTCTGAATCATTGTTTTCATTTTATTAAATTTAGGGGAAGGTTTCAGCCCATATGTGTACCAACAGATAATTAAAACTCAGTAATTTTTGCATCTTTCTTATGGTGTTATTTCAAATTGGATCATGCTGAACACAATTTTTTTAAACTGTATGAAGGGCTTGAAATACAAGTAAAGTAGAATACAAGAAAAAAGTCTAGAGTCACAAAAAAAGTTAGTAGAAAGTTATGATATGTGAGATACAGCCTTGCTTGGTAATACAGGAACTGGAAAAAGTGCTGTTCCTTGCAGCATGTATGTGGTGAGTGCAACACTTGAAACATTTTTTTTCTGTGTAACCCCTCAGTCCTCATTAGAATCCTGTGCTCATTTTGGGGTATTTGGCTGTTACGAACATATATGTGTGCTAAAAGACACCTACTTAAGGCTCATAATAATTAAGAACAGCTTAAAGAAAAAGTGCTAAAGAAAATAGCTAAATGCAGGTTAGTTTTTCCTTCAGACACACAGAATCACAGAATTGTTAAGGTTAGAAAAGTATTCTAGGATTATCAAGTCCAAGCGGCATCACCTCCATGTTCACCATTACACCAGACACCTCAGTGCCTAGAAAAGAAGGGCAAGGAGATTTTTCTATGGGGCCTTGGGGTTTTCTACTGACCTGTAACAGAATCACAGGAAAAATGAAGCTTAACATTAGTCTGACTTTTTTTCTCATAATTTTATTGACATTCTTGTGCTTGGTCCTTGCATGCTTAAATGTTAATAAAATTTCATATCATCTGTCTGACCAGAAATTTTGATGTTATGTATGCACTATTGCATATATTTCCTGTTGTATTTATTAAGAGCAGCTTAATTTGGAGAACTGTCAAAAGGAAGACAGTGTGGGTATCAGGCTCAGAAAACCTCACCATTGTGAGGTTAATTCACCACTGTGAATTAATGAAGTTTCCATAGCAGTGTATAGTGCCTTTAGGAGGTTTCTGCATCCTCCTGCATCCTGTTCCAGATTCTTGCATTAATTCCTTACCTTACCAAGGATTAATTTGAAATAATTAGTCTGGCTGGCAGCAGAAAGAAAAGCATAGCAGGGGCTTGCAGCAGAGGCAACAAGTATATCCACTGGGCAGGAGACTTCTGCTTTCCCAAATGTTTTCCTGCTTTCTTGGGAATTACATGTTTAATATATAACAACCTCAAAACTGAACTCTGCAGAAGTGGGTACTCAAACTTCTCAAAGGTATGAATGTTATCAAAAGTAGAAAATTTACTTTGCAATAAATTTCTTGTTTTCCTGTGCAAAACCAGTAAATAAATCTAGTAGGAAAGATTCTCACTGATCAAAAATGCTTCTTCTCTAATTTTATTTTGTTTTAAGGACACTCTCGGACCTGAACAAGGATGGAAAAATGGATCAGCTGGAGTTCTCTATAGCCATGAAACTCATCAAGCTGAAATTGCAAGGACAACATTTGCCTTCAGTTCTCCCTCCTGTCATGAAACAAACTCCAGTGTTTTCACCACTAATGTCAGCTCGCTTTGGTACTTATGAATATATAATTACTTAGTGTTCAGAGGTAAAAAACCACAGTTAATTGCAGCCAAATAAAAGCATTAATCTGTCCATGAAAGTTTAGTGGATCAGTGTCAAACAAGAAAAAAGGATATTCTGATTTAGGAAATTCACCAAGTCACTTTCTCAATATTTTGGTAATTTGATTCTTTGAAGACTTTTAATAAAGAAAAACATTTTTTCAATTTTGACAAGAAGGCCATTCACATCTGCCATCTGACTTGCAGGCTCTCATTTTGTACTGGTAGTCTTTTTTTGTCTCCCTCCTACTTAGTTACCTATGTATACTTGGGGGTTTTAAAGTTAAATTCAAAGGTCAGAGTTTTGGTAGAACAGCTATTTTACATATTTTTCAAAGTGAATCAGATTGTCTGTTTTGTTTATATGATTAACTGAATAGAGTTTTACCTTTTTTTTTTTCTGATGGTGTTTGGGGATTCAGTGCATGCTTGTTATTGTGTTGTTTTATAGCACAAAATATCCACAAGGACTTGAGCTGGACTACAAACTATGTGCACACTTCTATGCTGACATTAAATGTATGTGTGTATATTAGTTACATACATGATTTAAAATGTCTGCCCATCACCAAATCTCCTGTGTTTGAGTACAAGGGCATGCATTTACAGGGAGCTGTGGTTGGCATACAGTTACCTCTATAACTTTCCATCATCTCACTGGCACTGTTGTCTTCCACAAGGTGCAGCCAGTAATTCAAGTGCCCTACTTTGCCTCAGGTAGCTGCCTCTAGAAACCCTTTGCTAAGCATGGATCCCTAATAAGGATTGTTCACCCCTGTGGATTCTTCCAAGGCTGATACTTGGTAGAGACTTAGTTCAGAAACAGCACCAGCTTTTTCCCTGTGGAGGATTGTCACAGCTTTTGAGGTTGTAATTCTCTCTCAAGGGCCAGGCTTGTTGAAGAAATAGGTATAGCTGCAATTATAGAAAACCAGATCTTACTCTGTTGTGAAAATAGTAGCTAAACCTGCCTTGAGAATGAATTTGCTTGTCAAGATTTTTCTTTTTAAATTCCTTTCTTCAGTGTATTTTCCCCTATGAGCTGTCTTGCCTAAATTTAGAGAAAAAGTAAATATTGTACATGAGCATCTATTTTAACTCATTGTATTCCAGTTTCTTTGTGTAGTTTCTGCCTCACATAAGGGACCCAGTTTCTTGCTGAAGCCTCTGCCATGTTAAACCATGAATTATTGGATTTTGCTCTAGGAATGGGTAGTATGCCAAATCTGTCCATGCCAACGTCCATGTCTGCGATCACACCATTAGCTCCCATGTCTCTGACCTCCATGAGTTCCATTCCTCCTTTGGTTATCTCTGCTCCCCTGGTGCCTTCTGTCAGTACCTCCTCGTTGCCAAATGGATCATCCAGCCTTCTGCAGCCTTTGTCCATGCCTTTCTCCTCAAGTAAGTACAGCACAGCCCAGTGCTTGCTCCCAGAATTCTGAATCTTGTTTTCTCTATGGCTAATTTCACACAGGATTGCTAACACATGCATGAGAGTTAAAAAAAACAAACAAACAAACAAACAAAAAAAAACAACCAAAAAAACTCCCAACAAAACAAACAAAAACCCAACAAAAAAGCCCCAACAGAAAACCCTACAAATGGTTTTTCTCCAAAGTTCACATTTATTAATTCTGTTCTCACCAGTTAATCATAACAACAAGACACTGATTAGCTTTTCTTACTTCTATCAAAGTGAATGTTGATTATTAAGCACTTTCTTATACCCAGTTGCTTTACAGTTCTGGGGTTAATTTTTTGTTTCTTCTTGTTCCAGCACTGCCTCATACTAGTTCTTTAGGCCCCATGGCAGGAGGATTTGGTGGTTCCAGTATGCAGAAGGCACAGTCACTAATTGATTTAGGATCTAGCAGGTATGGAAGTTAAGTGTAGGATACAACCATTTTAAACTTAAGTATTATATCTTCCAAAACTTATGGAGCATTTCTGTTCTCAAAGTACTTTGTTAAAAATTAGTCTATCTAATATGACCTATCAAGTCTAAAAATAGATTTTGCTTTTATATGCACAATAAGTAATATTTTCAGTAAATTGACAAAACATCCAAAGTAGGTGAGGAGGTCAAATGAGCAGTGCCAAAAAGAAGGGAATGTACCTCATTAGTAAATGGAAACAAACCATACTAAGTGGTTGTAAAAGACTAAGTGGTTATAAAAGCCAATGTTTATGCATTATGTGCTCATTCATTATAGAGGGCACCATGTAATCAGCAGGCATGTAAGAATAGGATTTGTTATCAATATTTATATGTAAATTTGTTTTATGAATAATAGAAGATTAGGAATCTTTATAATCAGCTGCTCTGGTTCACTGATTTTAGAGCTTTGCCATAGACTAAAGTGAGGGAGTGAGGTTATCTATCCTGCTGGGCATCCAGGGATGTCTCCCAGAAGATGGTCCTGAGGACACCTCTGCCCCAGCTCAGTTCCAGAAGTAACTCAGAGAACTCAGAGGCTCTTGTGCCTCCCTGCTGCCTGTTCAGGGCATGTGGGGTGCAGGATCTGGTGGGCTCCTCACACACCTGATGTCAGCAGATGTCCTGGCAAGGCATGGCATGTGCCTGGAATCATCTTTTTCTTTTTTTTTCTTTGGTTTTTTTTTTTTTTTTTCTTTTTTTTTTTTCTATTGGAAAGCTTTTTGTTGCTGATCTGTACAAAAGGAGCCCTTCTCCAGTGTTATTGTTGGCAGCATTTTCACCATCATGTTGTCTCATTCCGTGCAGGGGACGTCAATCCAGCATTGTGCTGGAGAGGCTTTGTTTCCATCAGCATTCTGTATTGCCTTGGATAGCACTTCAAATAGTTTTTGTTTTTTTTCACTTGATAGAGCAGGGAATTACCTTAGACAAGGCAGGTTGGATTCGGCTTTCCTGAGTTTGTCCAATTTTCGGAGATGGGACACTGAAAATGCTGGGAATTTAACAGGAAGTTTTATGGGTATATCTAAACCCTCCATCAGCACTGTTCTGCAGAAACTGACTGAGTTGGAAAAGCTCCACTCAGTCTGTCATTGTCACTAACAGAAAGAAGAGGTAGAACTGCAATATGGCGATTAAAACAGCTTTAGAAGCTGCTTTTAGTTATGAGTTCATCAGATCCATTTTTATTCTCATGGTTATTCATTTTCATGCCTCTTAAAGTTACTTAAACAATGCCCCAGTACTCCTGGGATAGTGGAGGTATTTTTCTGTGGTTTTCTATACTATTATTTTGCAGTGGTAGAAGGATCAATTATGTGCATTAGTGCCTGTGATACCAAAGGAAGGGGATTTTCAATTCAACATGTTGTTTCCTTACAAATATATCCCTACTTTGAGTGTAAAATTCCATATTTGTGATGAAATTATTTATAGCAAGTTAGCAGAGGTAAAACTTTGTAGAAGATGTTTCATGTTACTGGAAGATTCTATGTATCTTCTGTTCCAATGCCTCTTTATTAAGCCAAGTGATTTAGAGTTATTTCTTTATCTCTTTTTCTCTTTTGGTTTTCTTTTAATATTTGGTTGGTTGGTTTGGTTTTTTGCTTTGTTTTTGTTCTGTTTTGTTTTGAAATTATATTGCAGTTCAAATTCTTCCTCTAGTGCATCACTGACTGGGAATTCACCAAAGATTACATCCTCAGACTGGGCAGTTCCTCAGGCTTCCAGATTAAAATACAGACAGAAATTTAACAGTCTTGATAAAAGTATGAGTGGATATTTATCAGGTGAGTGTGACTTTAGGTATGGACTGGGAAAACCAGAGTGCTTCCTGCCTCTGAACATCACAGGCTGAAGGATGGAGTCCCAGCTTGGGATTTGACTTGCATGTGAAATTAAAGCTGAAATGTTGGTGTTCAGACCTGTGCAGGAGAGAGAGTGGGTTCCAGCCAGCCAAGAAATGGGAGTAACCATCAGTTCATTGACTTGGGCTTTGTGTAAGACCTGGAAGAGCCAAATGCACTGGGGAAACTGCAGCAGATGTTGCAGGGAAGAGGAGAAGCCTGGAGTGGTGGGATCTGACCAAAGGAGCCTGAGAACCACAAGGCTATGGAGTTCAGCTCTGTAAAGTCAACAGGCATTTTTCAAGCATCACTCCTTGGACTGAGACTCTTTCTTGTGAAAAAAGACACATTCACCATCATTTTTGTACCATGTGCTCCTGTGTCAGTAAATNCTCTTGTGAAAAAAGAAATGAATTCACATTCATTTTTTCTTGTGAAAAAAGACATATTCACCATCATTTTTGTGCCATGTGCTCCTGTGTCAGTAAATGCTCAGATGCTTGGGCTTTATCTTTTGAAAGAAAGCAGCTTGAGAAAGGCACTGCAGAACTGCAGCCATTGCTTGGAATTTTTTCCAAAGTAATTTAAGAGAGTCCTTTTTTATTTCCAGTGACATCTGTGCTGGGCCACGGCATTTTGGTGGCTTCAAAAGACTTCATACAGAGTTAATACAAGAGGAGAGTTTTACAAAAGTTGTTAAAAAATGGGATTCCTCAGTGTAATGCAGCAAGTAGAGTGCTGGCCAAGCAGTCAGTAGGTGTAAAGTATGTGTGTCTTGTGTGTCTTAGATTTTCATTTTGAATAAGCATTGTGCCTTAGTTCCCTTGCCTACAAAAGAGGAGGAGAATTCTTTCTTTTAGGAAGGGGTCTCAATGCTTTTAATCTTGTTCAGTCAATTTTGGGCTGAAGGTTTCCTCGACCTGTCTAGAAATGTATCTGACTCTCTGCTACCAAGGAAAGCTCTCCAGGTGATAGCTCAAGGTTTAGGCAGTCAGGTGTGCCTTTGTGACAGCTGTGGGGATTACCGTAAATACCCATTTTTTCATGTCAGCTTTTCTGTTAAGTGCTCTGAGTGGAAAAAGGCACATGAGAATCCTTACATCTTCATTGTGTTCAGGTTATAATGCCTGTTGTTAAGCTTGGAAGTAAAACCAACTGATGAAAATGGATTAGATTAATATTAAAAATAAACATGTCCCAGTTCGTGACCCATTTTTTGCTTCATGTGAATCTTTGAATGAAATGTTTATTTTAATAAAAATCTTTTACACTTTCACTAAGGATTTCAAGCAAGGAATGCCCTTCTGCAATCAAATCTTTCACAGACTCAGCTGGCTACTATTTGGTGAGTTTAGTTACTGATTCAGTGTCTTTATGATGTTCAGAGAGGAAATGTATTTTATTAAATAAGAAATGATAAAGAGACACCACAGGTCTACAGTCATAAACAGAAACTGAGCTGCTAGTTAAACTGAGTTTGTTCACTAGTTACATTTCTGAAAGGCACCTTGAGATAATTCAGTTTTTAATTCTTTGTGTGTGTTTGTTAAACTCTATATAAACAGAAGAGATGCTAACTTAAATTTCTGATCCAGGGATGCTCTTGCTGAGCTGAGGGCTTGTTCCTTTCAAAAAGAGGATTCTGAAATCTAGGTTGTTAGTTTTAAAGTATGGAGGAAGATCAAAAATTAAGTAACTCTTCAGTTCTTTTGAGTTTTACTGCAGTTTCCATAAAGATATCTGCATATTACATGTTTGTTAGGACTTGCCTTTATTGTGCTGGTGAAAGTGGTGAGAGTTGTCTGAAAGCTTGAATGATCTGCTCTGCTAGACATGGCAGTTTAGGTTGCACCTTTAGACCTGACTCAGATGTTGTACATGAAATCTAGTGGTCCAGCAGAATTCACAACAGCTTTACATCTCCTCTTGCATTCCCTTTCTTCTTCCTCTGTCCCAGGACAGTAATTTGTGTCTTTAGCAGAAAAGCTCAGCTTGTTTGGGTTCATGGGGAAGATAGACGTGGAGTGTGGGGTTGAATTTGCTCCTCTCTGGAGTCTGGGGGAATAAATCAGGTGTGCAGTGGCTCTTTTCCTTCTGGATGTGTATCCTGAAGGTATCAGTAGCCAGTGCAAGGATCTCTGTGGGCCCCCATTGACAGAAATAACAGCCCAAATGGTAATTACTGAAATAAAGGTGCTGTTACGTGTGAATAGGGCTGGTTTGTGAACATAACAAAATATCATCATCTCCTGCTTTTGTTTTTCACTGTGGCATGTATGTGATGGGGTTTTTTGGTGTTTGTGTTATTGTTTCCTTTTTGTTTTTCATAGGGTTTTTTTAACCTGCTTTTTTAATGAACTGTGTTTTTACTAAGCATTTCACTTTTGTGAAAGGACAAATTTCAGCAATTCTGTCTCTGTAGATAGCTCTTTGAGAGAGGCTCCTGCATTCTTTTGCATTTCACTGGCTTCACACACACCCCCCTACCTCACCAACACCCCCAGTTTGTGGGAAGCATTTTGTAGGCTAATATGATCTCCTGCTCCTTAGAAGGGGTAGATGATCCTTTTCCTACTCACTGTGAGTTACTCTGCACCAGCTCATGTCTTCCCTGCACTGTCAAGGAGACACAAGGGGAAAAAAGAATTCTATGAAAAGCTTCCTCTTGCAGAATTTGATGTAATTTTATGTAATGTTTTCTTTGGCTTCAAAAAAAACAATTGAAAAAGTGGTTTCTAGCATTTTGAGCTGGTTAAGAACAGTCCTGGATTCACTTTCCAGCTCTTCTATTTGTGATGCAATAAAACGAGAGATACTGAAAAATGGACAGGAAATGGTAAGAAATATTTTATGGAAATGTAAGAAAATTGTGTTTGTTCAGGCTGGAGAAGAGAATGTTTCAGTGAGGCTGAAGAAAAAGCTTGGCCTGAAAGGAGCCTACAAGAAGGATGGAGAGAGACTTTACAAGGGCCTGTAGAGACAGGACAAGGGGGAATGGCTTCAAACTGAAAGAGAGCAGGTTTAGATTGGATATTAGGAAGAAATTCATTACTGTAAGGATTGTGAGGCACTCGAACAGGTTGCTCAGAGAAGCTGTGGATGCCCCAGCCCTGGAAGTGTTTATGGCCCAGCTGGATGGGGCTTGGAGCTGCTTGAGTGGAAAGTGTCCCTGCCCATGGCAGGGGGTTTGAACTGGATAATCTATAAGGCACCTTCCAGTCCAAACCATTCCATGATTCTGTGATCTGAATAGTTATTCAGATGTACAGGATTAAACCAAATAATGTCTCCCTTCATCAATTACAGTTTGTTATTAACTGTAAATATTTTTCCCAAAACATTCCACAGGAATTGTGAGTTTTAAAAATTAATTTTTCCACAGTGCCTTGTTTTGGCTGTAATTTGTGAGTGATTGTGATGTTTGGTTCTAATTGGTGCTGCTGTTGACCCCCTGCAGGTCCTTGGCTGATATAGATGGAGATGGGCAGCTGAAGGCTGATGAGTTTGTGTTGGCCATGCACCTCACAGACATGGCCAAAGCTGGGCAGCCACTGCCCCTGACTCTGCCCCTTGAGCTGGTGCCACCTTCTTTCAGGTAATCACTGAGGGCAGTGAAATGTAATAGGTTTAACACAACTATGCTATTTCTCTAACAATGGTGAGATGGGTTTTTTTTCCCTCCAGGAGTGGAAAATATACTGAAAATATAAATGGAACTCTGCCATCTTACCTACCTGTGCAAGAGGAGGAGCCACAGAAAAAACAACCAGGTAAAAACCAGGGTTAATTTTCTTAATGTATGGGGCTGTTTTTGAAAGGCACTGAAACCTTTAGAAAGTGGAAGAAGTAATCAAATCCTCAGAGAACTTCATTTCAGAAGCTAGATCCCTTTTGAGTTGGATGGCAAGAAGTTTGTTAAGTGGATGTAGTCAGCCTGTTACATCTAATAGAATTCAGAAGGCAGGGACAGGGGCTATTTTTAGCTGTAGAGAAGGAAAAGTGTGCTGATTAATAATGTATTCTGGAAAATAAACCCTTCATGGCCAGACACTGCTGTGCAACTGCAATTTTTTTTTTCATTTGAAAGTTCCTGGCATTACTTGCCATTCTGACAGCTAGGGGATCCAATGTAGTTCATTTCTCTGCAAACTGGAAGCAGTTTGAACATACCATAGATTTTGTTACTGACAATGTTACAAGGACACTGCATGACAGCACTTGCCTCTCTTTTTGGAAGGGTGGTTGCTGAGGGCCTAAACCATTCCTTTGTTTCTCTTCTTATCCTTGTGTGCAGTAATTGAGGTTGATCCTGTTTTGGTGTCTGAAAGTTTTAACTCCAGGAACTGCTACAGGGAACACGCTGAAAAACTAAGCTCTAATCTATGTGTTAATAATCCATGTGTTGAGAAGCTTTGCACATTGGAAAACCTTTTTAACAATCTTCTCCCAGCTTATAAAAGCTGTTCTTTTATGTTGTCCTCTAGCATTCTTTCATCTTTCATTCTTTAGAGTGAGAAGCTTTGCTGTAACATTCAAGTCATTTTTGTGGTCATTTTAAACTGGAACGTTTTCTTTTTTTGTATTTTTTCCCCCCAGTTGGAATATACTTAGGAAAATTTGGAGGTATTTTTGAACAGAAAAATAATACTTTAACAAATGGAAGATGCTTACATCATCCACGACTGAACAACCTGAGCTTGCCAAGAAGTATCTATCTTTAGTGGCATAACTGAGGTCCTTGTTTGAGAGCGGTGTTTTGCACAGGGCAGAAATAATGACCTTTCCTTATTTTAGTGACATTTGAGGACAAAAGGAAAGCCAACTATGAGAGGGGAAATATGGAGCTGGAAAAACGCCGACAGGTCCTGCTGGAGCAACAGCAGAGAGAGGCTGAAAGAAAGGCTCAGAAAGAACGGGAAGAACAGGAGCGAAGAGAGAGGGAACGCCAGGAGCAGGAACGGAAGAGGCAACTGGAAATGGAAAGGCATCTGGAGAGACAACGAGAGCTGGAGAGACAAAGGGAAGAAGAAAGGAGGAAAGAAATAGAAAGGCGGGAGGTTGTGTTCTTAACGTTACTTTTTAATGCTCTAGGGAATGTGCACGTGCATACAGCACCCAGGGTTTGAGTGCTGGCTTTGGTTCTGTCTCCTGGCCCGGCTGATGTCAGCCTTTCTCTAGGAGAGAACACCATTTGTGTCTGTTATAAATGTTGGTATAGGTTAAAAATTTTCAGATACTTCATAGGACAGATGAGATTTTCTTGGGCATATTTCTTGCATTTTTGCAAAAATTTGTATTCCAAACAAGACTCTACTGAATTCATAATTGATAACATTTTGACAGCCAAAGTTGAGACAAAATTGCTTCTACTTGGTGTCTCAGTGCATGCATCACACTTCCATATTTTATGTAGTTCTGTGAAATACTCAAAGGAGGTTACAAGCAGTATCTGTCAATGTGCTGTTAAATGGGCAATATTCCAAGCTGCAGAGGCTTTCTGAATTATGAAGCTTTTTTTCATCCAGAGTCAGGAGCGTGGCGTGAAGAATCTTGTAGGATCACTTCCTGCATTCTTTGATGCTGAAGTGTATAAGAGCACTTTAGAGAAGACATTATGTTGTGTTGCTGTTGTGCTGTTTAGAAATAGAGCACATTATATTAAATCAAGGTCTCTGAGTTCTACATCTCCAGTGTAATTTAAGGTAATGTAACTTTTCCTCAGGCAGCAAAGCAGGAGCTCGAGCGCCAGCGACGACTGGAATGGGAGAGAATCCGTCGCCAAGAACTTCTTAATCAGCGTAACAGGGAACAAGAAGAAATTGTCAAGTTGACCTCTAAAAAGAAGAGCCTTAATCTTGAATTAGAAGCCCTGGTAAGACTGGAATTTCACCACATATGCTGAAATACAGTATTTTAAATTATAAAAATATTAATACCTGCATTAACAGCCCACTAGGAGTTCCACTCTGTTTTGGATGAGGAATGTAAAGCAGCTATTTTTGATTGTTTTAGAGAACTGGTTGTGAACTAACCTGCCTACAGGCTTAGCAAAGAGATTTTTGCCATATGAGGTGTACTCTGTCTCTGCTTTCTTTCCAGACTGGCAAACATCAGCAGATCTCAGGCAGGCTGCAGGATATTCGTAGCAAAAAGCAAATGCGAAAAACTGAGCTGGAGGCTTTGGATAGGAAATATGACCAAGGAATCATGGAAGTCAAGCAACTACAGCAAGAGCTTGAGGTGTGTAACTTCGTTAAGCTTATGGTTTTCTTTTGCCATATTCTGAGTTTCCCTAAGGTTGTTGATAATGTGTCCCCATAGGGAGGAATATGGAGTCAGTTGGATTGCAGTGGAGGGAGGAAATGGGCAAGACTGTCAGCATTGCAGAGGCTTTTGGTGCTGTGTGTTGTTAAACAAATGATTATATGTACTAAAATGAGCTTAGAGTTAACATAACAGTTGTGAAAACCTCAACTATTCTTTTGTGGACTGATAATAGAAACTTCTCCTTAATTTTGAATTCTTCTATGGCTCCAGACTCAGATTTTTTTGAGGAATGTTGTCCTGTGTTCAGACCAAATTGGTGTTTAGGTTGAATTACCTTGCTGCTCTTTTATCTTTTTTTTTCTCTGTTTGAGTAACAAGACATTAATTATTTCTAATCAGTTGACTACCATAAATTATCCTCTGCTGTATTTTTATGTGATGCTTCTGCTCATCAGGGAAACTTCTTTTCATGTTGTTACTGTTTTATGTTAGGCTTGGGGCAGTCACCTTAAATGGTGTTGTGATAATATTTACACTTTTTAGCATGTTTGTTAAATATTTTTCCAGTTGTGTTAATGGTTTGGGGTCAAAAGCTTTCAACTGTAATATTATTTCTATTAAGAGTATAGAAGTATTTTTTTCTTTCTCTAGTAATGATAACTGCCTTCCTATTTAATTAACATGAGTTGAAGCTATGTTTGAAAAGTGACTCAGTTTTACTTAATGATTCATAAACAATATTAAAAAATTATTATGTTCTCTTTAACATCTACAGGATTATCAGAATAAACTAATCTATTTGGTTCCTGAAAAGCAGTTGTTAAATGAAAGGATAAAAAATGCTCAACTTGAAAACACTCAGAGTAAGTGCCTGCGCATGAGTTCTGTTCTTGATTGCCTTACTGATTTCTCATCCCTTGTAATCAAGGCTGAAGGGTACAGAGGTATTAATAACACCTACACCTCTACATCTTCCCAGTTAGTGCCATTGTCTCATCTGCATTCCATTATCTCCTTTATGTTCCAAATAAGGGGCAAACAAAAACATTTTGGCAAGGAAGCACAGATTTTGCTTAAAACTTTATTTATTCAGACTGTGTAGCTCACAGATATTATTACAATTTGTCTTTTTTTTTGGTAGCCTAAACTCAAGGGAGTTCATTTATGTGAAGGTTTACATTGGTCTTTACTTCAAGTTATGCTGGAAATTTCTGTCTAGAGAAACTTGGCATGAATTGGTCTGATATTAAAAAAACAAAACAACTTGCACGTTATTCTGTAGGTATTGCATGGAATGCCTGGGTGCCTTAGTTCAGTGCTGGGGATATTTCTTCCTTGTGCTGTATATGAATAGAAAGGTAAAACAAGGAATTTTTGTGAGGAAGGAGTTTTGGATTGTGTATATAATAATAAAATAACAAACCCAAAAACACTTGTAAAATTGCTTGTCTTTCCTTATGCAGGTACAGGAGTCAATTCAGTGCACCAGAAGTCACAAGAAAAGGAAGAATTATGCCAAAGACTTAAGGAGCAACTAGATGCTCTTGAGAAGGAAACTGCTTCTAAACTTGCTGAAATGGATGAATTTAACAGTCAGCTTAAGGTACTTGCATTATCTAAACATCCTACACTTGTAAGCACTGTATTTTATTTCTTCATCCAGTCATAAAGATTGGTGCCACTTTCACCAGGCTTCCAAAAAGTTTTCCCCAACTTCAATGTCAAACAAGAATTATCAAAAGTCTTGGAGTAAATAATACAATAAAAATGCAAACCTATTGCTAATGTACTAAAATATGAGTCTTTTACTAACTATTGCTTTGCATGACTCAACTATTGCTCACTCTCACCTTTTGCCTTCTAGAACTCATTTTGATTTAGAATTAAAACTTTTCAGGCCCTTGCACATTCTGTTCTTACAGTATGAGGTCATATTTGCTGCTATTTTTGAATCGTGTACTGAACACTTGACTTTTATGGATAGACCTGCATAGTTTCACAGTACACTGTGCAAGATCTGGTAGCAGATTTGGGTGTGATCCTAAAAGTGTAGGCCACTAATTTGTTAATACTCGTTAATTTGTTGTAAGCTAAGAGTTGTTGACCACTTGCTGTGAATTTTTGTTTCTGAGGCAACTCTTGGCCTGCCTAAAAACTCAGGCAGCTCTCACAGGGTAGCACACATCCATTTAACTTTATCTGCCAGCTTACTCCAAGTGGCACTGGTGGGAACTTTCTCCTTAAGTAATGGATTGATGCTGGGCCAGCACAAGGGCTCTGCACTGTCCAATTAAGAAAAAGCCACAAAAATTTGTAAACGTGTAAGGAATTTATTTTCTTTTTAGAAGTGGCTTCATGCAATGGGCATTTTCAGTTACTTGTTTATTGCATGGCTTGCTGTGTTCTGTGGCTGCATCCACAATTCAGTCTCCCCTAAAATATGTTTTTCAAAATACAGTGCAAAGATTAATTGGCTTTTTATCTACCTTATCTTACAGTGTGAGAATATGGATGATTCTGTTCTTCAGTGCCTTTTGTCTCTGCTAAGCTGTCTCAACAACCTCTTCCTCTTACTTAAGGTTATTTTCTAATCTTTGGCTTTTTTGTTTTTTAATTATTTCGCAATTTTTCTCTGCTTACCCTTTCTGTTTGGATGTACAACTTCTATTAAATGCATTTTCCCAAAAGAAAATTAATAGGCTGTTTTTCTTTCTGCTAGCTTTTACGTCCTCTTAAAGGCTTAACATCCTTACCTGCTTAGAAATCCAAACTGCAGAATACTGAGAGTAAAATACTGATTTTAATTTCTTAATGGACTGTTCTCTAAATTTTTTCACCTAAACATTTTTCCTTTTAGTTAAGGTAGCACAAATCAAAAAAGTAGTCTCAGATGGAAACAGTGTCTTCTCCCACTTTTCCATCTCTTGCCCTGTACCTGTATCCATCCATCCTAAGCTGTGTCAGGTATTTGAGTTCTTGTCCAAGTTCAAAAGTTTAGAAGTAGCTTCAGAGTGCAGAATATCGTATGGCAAACACAGTGCTGTCAAACCTCCAGATTAACCCAGTACTAAAACCTACTTGCTGTCTTCCAACTCTTGCTTTTGTCTGCTGAGATCAGAAATATTTTAGAATAATTTTTAAGGAAATAAAAAAACCAGAATTACTTAACTGAACTTTTCATTTTGCTTTGCATGAAGGTTTTTCTGTCCTTAAAGATATGAGAGTTTTTCTAATGTAAGTTTGCTTCCATAGTGCTCCTGAAATTATGGGCAAAATAAGAAGGAAATATATTCCCAGCTGAATTGAAAAGAAGAAATTGTAGTCAATTGCTTGATTTAGTTCGTTGCTACGGAGACTTCCAGTGACACAGCAGTCTTGTTATCTTGCCTATGTCACATCAATTGTACCATATCTCTTAGGCAACATGATTATTGGTAGAGGTGCATACTGTAGGGGGAATGATTCATTCTTAATTGCTTTATTTGTATTTATGAGATCAGATACAAAAAGTCAGGGTTTACCTGTTGCATTGCTCAATGTATATCAGCAGGATTCCTAGTAAAAAAGACCGAAGTATCTTAGATGTTTTGCAACATGGTTAAGTACAATCTAAAGTAATTTCTTATTGTTGATTTTTTTTGGTGTGTAAATTTAATTATCTAAAAGATTCATGCTGATTTTTTGCTTGCAAAAAAATGATTGTTATCAGAGGGAGGTGGAATAGGAATTGAAGGATGTGTTCAGAACGGAAAAGACTAAAATTGAGAAGTTTTCAAGTACAGGAAAAGCCCTGTCAGAGTAAGTGTCTTTAAGCTGTGGTTTCCCACAGTGGTAAGACTGCTGGGTATATTTATGAAGTTTTTCTGTTTTAAGCATAGGAATGATCACTCAGGAAGCATCAAGGGTGAGCACCCTACTTCAGGATGCTTTCTCAGGTTATTGGTACAGTGTTGGCTTTCAGCTGAAATCTGCCTCCTTGTAGTTATTTAAAATACAATTCACTGCCTTCAGTAATGTGTTTGAACACTCAGTTTTGTATCTTCCCCTCTCCTCTTGTCGTATTTGGCATTTCCAGCAGGTGTAGGACTGGAAGGGCTCTTTGAAAGCCCAGCTTTACATCACTGACTTTGCAAACCTGCCATCTCCTTTTATACTTCCGTTGATTTGACTTTCTTTGCAGTGACCTCCAAGGACTATTAATAACTTAATACCACTTTGGCCATTTGTATTAAAACTTGGTTGAAAAAGCATTAAATGCCTGGATGCTTTTCTCAAAGATTGGCTTTATTCCCTTTTATGTATTCCATTGTTCCCTCCCTAGGACCTGAGGGAAAGTTACAGCACACAGCAATTAGCCTTGGAGCAGCTGCACAGGATCAAACAGGACAAAATAAGAGAGGTACAAAAGAGAAGAGCTGAACTGGCACAGAAGAAGCGACTGGAAGATGAGGCTGCAAGGTAACCATGGCTGAGTGTATCAGCGCTGCAGTTCTTAAAACAAAATAATGTTGTTGTGACTTTTAAGATAAGATCTACAGTTTTAATGTAAAAGTACATCCTACTGGTTGCCTTAGAGGAAGCATTTTGTGTGGAGTACCACTCATGTAAGAAGGTTTGAATTTGAGATTTTCAATGATTTATATTTGATTTGACTAAAGAAACAGAGCTAGTGACCTTGTAGTGTGGGTGATTCATGGGCTTTGCTCATGACAGCATTTTTCTGTGTGTGGTGAAGTTTCATAACATTTGTGACAGTCTGTTTAAGAGAACCATGTGCCATATGTGTGGTGATAGCCTGTTAATTTTTGGTGGGGCATTGCTGCACAGCTCCTACTGGATCCTGCCATGTACTTGGAAACACTAAAATGCCCATCAGAGGAGTGCATGTCCCACAGAGAATGGATGAAAAGGTCTCATCTAGACATTTTTAAGAAGATGGCCCAAAGGGTTATGTCCTCTCTCTTCAGAAGAAAGGTCTTGACAGTTAAAATATTGTGTTGAGTTGGATAATAACTTCTTTAGACAGCTGAGGCTCAGGATAACATCTGAATAGCTATGGAAAATACAGTCAGGTTTCCAGATCCTGTCTGCTGCAGTGTGGTCCTGGCACAGATAAGCACATTGGAAAGATTGCAACTGCTGAAGGCAAAAATACCAAGCTGCCAAGATCAGTAGGCAAAGGCTATTTTTATCTATGTACCTGAGTGAAATTAATCTCTTTGGCAGTCATTGTTTCCAGTCAGGAGATTTGGATACTGCCTTGCTGGAGAGCTTAAATCCAGCTTGGTTCAATTATCAGATCAGTTCTTGCTCATCAGGATGCAGGTGGGCAGAAGTGCTCATGAAGGCACTGCCCAGGTGTGCCTTGAATTTTAATCCATTTGTAATTTTATGTGGAATACACTGGCATCCATGTTAAGCCATGGTCTGCAGAGCTGATGACCCTGAGAGCAGAGCGATCAATGTCATAAACTCAGTTAGGCTGGCAAGTGTCACTGATTACTGTAAGAACACAATCTCATTCATTTTCATATTGATGGTCCCTTACCCCTCTCATTCCTTTCTTCCAGGAAAGCAAAACGGGAGAAGGAGAACCGATGGCAGGAAAATATCCGAAGGGAAGAGGAAGAGAAAAAGAAGCGATTGGAGGAAGAACGAATGCAGGAAAAAGTCCAAGAAAAGCTGAAAGCTGAAGAAGCAGCTGCCATGATGAGAGAAAGGGAAAACAAGCAACAGCTTCTTGCAGAGGAGGAGAAAAATAGGCAAGCCACGATCCTAAGGGAGGTGGAACAACAAAGGCAGAGGCAACTGGAAGAAGAAAAAAGAAAGCAAGAACAAATAGCAAAAGAAGCTGAGGAGAAGCGCAAGCAGAATGAAGAGATAAAAAAGATAAAAGAAGCAACCAGCTCTCAAGAGGTGGAGAAACACACTTCTAAAATAAACATGAATGAAAAGTTTGCAGATCTGTTGAAGCCAACAGAAGGGAAAAGTCTTAAGCCACCCTGGAAAAATGAAGGTAATTTCAAAATTGTTAGACTTCTGGACTTTTACTTTTCTGAGTATTATTTCACTCTTCAGGTGTACTATTATTGATGTGACTCCATGGCAGACTTCTTGCCTAAGATACAATTAAAAAACCCAGCAAAGTTTCATCTCTTTTGTCAGTTATAAATGATCCTATAAACTAAAGTTACTTCTGTCAGTTTTCAGCACCTGTGCATGGGGTGACAAATCTTCCAGTGATCATGGTCAACAAACAGCAGTTGCTGGGAACAGTAATATTTTAGGTTTTTCCTAGGGCTTGCACTTTCTTTCATTAAAATAGAATGCTGAAATGGAGGGGGTTTGTTCATTGATGAGAGATGGGCAGGTAACACTCAGAAAAGTGATTTATTAACAGTGAAATGTAGTTAATTTTTGCATTACTCAGTGCCTCAGATAAAAAAAAACCCAAAGAACTGAATGACTTGACCTAACTCTAGCTGTGGGATTTGGGAAAAGAGTGCTTTAACAATATATTCACTAAAGGCAGATTTGATTTCATCCTTCATTAGTTCTTGTCAGTTTTTATTAGCCACTTTTCTCACTGAGTTCAGCAAGGATCAAATTAGAACAGGGCTGAAAGATATTTGCACACCTCAGCTAAACCTTGTAAAACATTCCCTGTTTGCAACATCAGTCACTGACTTGAAGAACAGAGATGCAAAGAAAATAGAAATTGTGATATTTTGCTATTATAGGTTTCTAAATAAAATCTTCAAATGTACTGCTGAACACTTATTGTTGCAACAGTGGGATCTTTCCAGCTTGGAACATTATAGTGGTGTTAAATGAAGCTTTATTACGGCACTGGCCTAGCCAGAGCAGTGTGGCAAGGAAAGAGAAGATAAAAATAACATTTTTAATGTCTAGTGGAAAGTGTCTCTGCCCATGGCAGGGGCTTGGAACTAAATGACCTTTAATGTCCCTTCCAACCCAACCCATTCTATGTTTTTGTGACTTTTTTACTGCAAAAGACAATGCATTTTGTTGTCTCAGTTACATTTCCACGATTGGTGTGTTAAACTGATGCCCTGGTGATCTCCTCTGTTAGCTGCACAGTGTCTGGGGCAAGAGCTGATATTCCTACCAGTTGCTTAGAGTGATAGGGCTCCAACTGAGTGCTTGTCTCTCAGCTGTGTCAGAGTGGTAACTGGTTTTCTTCCCTTCCAGGCAATGCAGTTGGTGCTGCGGAGTCGAGGAATTCCATTGCCTTGGTAAATTACAGAGCTTTCCATCCATTTGAGGCAAGGAACCACGATGAGATGAGCTTTAATACTGGAGATGTAATTCAGGTAAGATTTGCTGTTCACATTTTAAATTATAAAAATTAGCCCTTTTCTCTAGCCTTGAGATGCACAAAGTCTTAAGGGTCAAAAGCATTGCATTGATGTATTTTACGGTTTACTCAAAATTTAAATTGGATTGCTGCTTTCTTTATTTTTTTTAAACAGGTGAAATTAGGATTAGTTCAGCCAAAATATTTCTGAGTTTTACACATCCTAGATAGGTTGACAATCTCTTTGAATATAAGAATAGTGAATGCTAAACATAAACTTTCTAATATTAGTAAATCAGAGACCATGTAGTTGTTGCAGTTCATTACACACATACAAGTTGGCTTCTGAGTGTTTGCTTGAAATGTGAGCATACTAAATAGAGACATATATTATTTACTGATGGCATTTGAATTTTAATCAAATTAGTTATTTAACAAGTAGATGTGAAAGGTTCTTTTGAATGTTAGTACTGTTTTCCAGTGTACTCTTAGCAGAGATTTCTGCCTGTCTGAGCAACCTGGTCTAGTGGAAGGTGTCCCTGATCCTGATGGAGGGGGTGGAACCAGGTGATCTTTAAGATCCCTTTCAACCCAAACCATCCTATGAATCAGTGATTCTCTTTCTGAATGTTCATTTATCATTCCTCCCTCAGACAGACACTTGGAGTAATTAACTGTGTCCATTAATTCTAGGACTTTTCTCAGTTTGCTGTCTATAATATTACATCAGGACCATAAGATTGGAAATGCCTTGTGGCATCTCAGTTGAAATCTGTGTTATTTCATGTATATTAGTTATTAGCACTTGTTTGAAAGTCTTTGCCTGCAGGTGAATGTGTGAAAACTGATTTACAACTGTGGTAATACAGTTTCTAATGTGTAAGTACATTTAGTTCCTCCTCATTCAGAGTGTGATACAAGTAGGTGATAAGGAAGAATTTATAAAGCAATGTGGTACAAAATATTAAAACACTTGACTAAATTAGCTTTCAGTTTGAGTGTTAAAGCATTTATTTGCATTTTCATACCACTGAACCATGGAAGAGGGAACAAGAGAAGTAGGTTTTGCTTTGACTTCCCTCTCAGCTGTAATTGTATCATTTAACTGCTGATAACTGATTTCAGAAATAGGCTAACAGCTGCCACCTCCTCCTCCTCCTCCTCTTGCATCCCAAACCCCAGCTAAGCTAACCAGCTGATAGTATTTGATGGGCTGCTAATTTTTAGCCAGTTTTCACTAACTGGCTAATTGCAGCAAAATGGAAGCTTCAGTATTGCTGTGAATGTTTAAGGATTCTCTGTACTTAATCACATAGTAAATAACAGAATTTTTGGATGTGTTTTGGATGCAGTCAGCTGACAGAGTTAATTATATCTGTGAGCAGAACAGCAGCAGTTGTTTCCTGCTTTGCTGGGCTCACCAGCCCCTGACTCTGGGCTGCACATTCAGCAGAATCCAGCACAATGTGCCAGCATTTCTGGCAGGACAGAGTGGCTCAGAGGCACTGCATGATCCCCATGTGCATGTCTGGGGCCTGTTTGAAGGGTGCAGGGTCCCTGAGGTCTGTCTGTATCTGTGTCTGAAACCAGTGCAGCTGCATCATCACATGGCAAAATCAGCTCAGTTCTGCCAGGGCAGAGTGAAAATGCTGATCCTGGTGTGGGCACTGCCCCTGTTCAGGTCAGAGAGCCAGCAGGTGCTGACACACCAGGTACCCTGAGTGTTTCATGCTGCTAATTCTGTTTTCTTTGTATTTCTGCTACTGTCCATAGGTTGATGAAAAAACTGTGGGAGAGCCTGGTTGGCTTTATGGGAGTTTTCAAGGACATTTTGGTTGGTTTCCGTGCAATTATGTAGAAAAAATACCAGAAGGAGAAAAAGCTTTATCTCCTAAGAAAGCCTTACTTCCTCCTACAGTATCTTTATCTACTACCTCAGCTGCTTCAGAGTGAGTTGTTCTGTTTGTGTTTAAATTGCTTTTTCTAAATTTAGCTAGCACATAATGTGCTGTATAGTTTCACTTGGTGTTTGTTTTAAAATATAAAGGCAGAAAAGTTATTGAAGAACCTTCTTAAAAGTCTTAGCTTGGAAAATTTAAGTATATGATAGTCTGCTTTACAAATATCAGTTTTATAGACGTTAAAAAAGTTCTCTGTTTGAGGTACTTTCTAAATAAAAGTTGTAATTTGGTATGCTTTGTGTTCAATTCACAGACCACTTTCACCAAGTAAATCTGCAGAAGAATCTGATTACCAAAACATCTCCTTTTCCAGCCTGAATGTTAACACAGCCTGGCAGCAGAAATCAGCTTTTACTCGCACTGTGTCCCCTGGATCTGTTTCACCCGTTCATGGACAGGTACCTTGTGCAGAACTTGCTGTATTTCAGATTCTTGTTGATGAAAATGATTTAAAGAAAAACCAGAACACCACACAACTTTGCTAAGGCTGGGTGCACCAAACAGGCTGGAGAATAAAGGAGCTCATCAAATATTCCATTAGTGTTCATTGATACAATTCTGTATATTTCCAGGGACCGCTGAGCAAGAGGACTCATCTTTTGTAATTTTAAAATAATTTCACCTGTAATTAGACACAGAAGATACTTCTAACAAATAAGAAACTGAGTTGCATGCATGCATGGATGTAAACAAAGTTATTCAGCCATCACTTAGGAATGAAGCTGCTTAAACTTCAATAAAAGATACACCAGTGTTTTTAACAATTGAACCAGTTTGAGGCTGTGTGGTCAACCAGCATCACTTTGTCTTACAGGGGCAGCCTGTAGAGAACCTAAAAGCACAAGCACTTTGCTCTTGGACTGCAAAAAAAGATAACCACTTGAATTTTTCAAAGAATGATATCATCACTGTCCTGGAGCAGCAGGAGAACTGGTGGTTTGGAGAGGTACACGGAGGAAGGGGTTGGTTTCCTAAGTCCTATGTCAAGCTCTTACCTGGGAGTGAAACCAAGAAAGAGGAGTAAGT
The DNA here is from genome assembly GCA_013397195.1 of Hylia prasina. NCBI lineage: Eukaryota > Metazoa > Chordata > Aves > Passeriformes > Sylviidae > Hylia > Hylia prasina. Next base: position 788,914 of record VYXD01005452.1, read on the forward strand.
GTGACTTTTGCTGTTGTTTTATTCAGCAGTTTGCAAAAAGAGATGGTTTAGAGTGCAAAATTCTTACAGTGCTTTAGTGTGCTGAGCATAAATGCCATTTAGAATTTACACCATGTCAATTTAAGCTTTTATTATTTCATTATGGCAAGCCAAGTAATGTTGGGCTTACTGCTGTGTAACTATAGACAGTCTTGCTAGACTGAGTACTGTGAAACATCAGTGGTGTTTGATTATTCATCAAGTGCCAGACTTTTTGTTCATTACCTCTTGCACTGCAGTTGCATTCTGCCTCTAAAGGTGCCAATTTTTAAGTGACCCAAAAGTAACAGTAAGCTCTGCACAGAGCAGTAGTGTGTTTTTCTTCACTTGAAAAGATCATTATACCTATTCTAGTGCTCCAGGGTAACTGTTCAGGTAAAGTCTAGTTACTGCTGGGATGGCTGCACCACTGTGTGTAAATTGTTCTGTTCATGCATTCTGCTAAAACTTCTTAGAAATTCTTTAGAAGATAATTTAGTCAAAATCTTTAATTTACTTCTTTTGAATAACATAATTTGTGAATGTATCTCTTTGCTTTTATCACATGATATTTTTTTCAAGTGGTGTGCTCTTGGGTGCCATAAATATATTAAATATCAGTAACACAGGACACTGTTTGCTATTCAGGGAAGTCTTAGCAGTTAATTCAGAGTCAGCACCAGCTCTGATGTAACCAAAGTAATCTTAGTCTCATGTGAATTGAGAGATTTGCTCGTGATCAGCCTCTTGTAACACAAAGCTTTTTTTCCCTTCTTTCTGCAGACCAGAAGCTATTTATGCAGCTGTAAACAAAAGGCCTAATACCCAGATTTACCCAGCAGGAGAGGGTAAGACAGCATGAAAAATGCCAACTAATGCTACAGTCTGGTTCTGCTTAATGACTTGTAAATATAGTTCAGTTAGTGAGGCGATTCTGAGCAGCACTTTGAGTGCTTGTCCAAAAGGCACAGTGCAAATGTTCAGCTGTTGATACAAGAGTTCTAAAATATGAACATAAGGTTATGAGTAATTCAGGTTGAGCATAGGCCTAGGTTCTATTATTAAGACTTCTTCCTGAAAAGCCATAAGCAGAGTTCTCTTGCTGCTGTTCTCTACTGTGTGTTATGCTGTTCTGTAAAGACATGAGAAAGGATTTTTAATCTCCTGAATGTAAATCATTCTCTTACAATCAGTAAGAAATAGAGAAAACAAGTATTACTGGAGAAAAATTTCTAGTGTATCTCCATAATTTCCTGATTATATTTTAATTGCACCTCTGTTTTTTCATTACAAAGCTGTGTACCTGTAAGAGTAAATGGGGTTACAGTCAAGCAGGTAGACAGGTCAGTTCACAGACTTGGGAAGGTATGATCCCTGTTATGAACACATTGCTGTGATCCCTCTGTGAGCACACTGGAGAATGCTGGTATCCCTTTATCTGCATCTGATCTTCCTCCATGCCCATCTGAAGCTGTTCTCTCTCTCTGTGTGCTCTTTGCACAGAGTACGTTGCCCTCTATCCATACTCAAGCTCTGAGCCCGGTGACCTGACGTTCATGGAAGGTGAGGAGATCCTGGTGACCCAGAAGGAAGGGGAGTGGTGGACCGGGAGCATCGATAACAGGACTGGAATCTTCCCCTCCAATTACGTCAGACCAAAAGATCCAGACGTGAGTTCATATTCTGAGAATTAACACACGATATTTTCTCAGTTTTATTCTGTTGGCACCCAGCTCTTAGACAGGGATTTTGAGCAGAGGTTCATGGGCTTGACAGAAAAGAAAATCTGTAGTAGCTTGAGTGCTAAATCAGAGCTGTAGCCAGTGTCACACTGCCTCTCTCTCTGTACAGGATGGTGTTTTGTTGAATACAGTTTTAAAGTTAAAATATCCATGTGCTTTTTGTGTCAACTGTACTGGTTTTACTGCACATTAAAGGTGGTTGTTGTTTTGTCTTTGTAGGCTTCTAGCTATGCTGGCAAAACTGGAACAATAAATAAGAAACCAGGTAAGTGTGTGATAACCTTTTAACATTTAAGGCAGTTTCTTAAGTAACTGTGAGCATTTGTGTTCATAGCAGTGTTTTAATGGTGGCTGATGTTCTTAGCTGCAAGTCATGTAGGATATTTCTGTGGATCCAGCTCTTACTGCAGTGAAAAAAGAACAAATGCAATTACTGTTTTCTTCCCAGAAATCGCTCAGGTTACTACTGCCTATGCTGCATCAGGAACTGAACAGCTCAGTCTCGCTCCAGGACAGCTGATACTTATTCTGAAGAAAAATGCCAGTGGATGGTGGCAAGGAGAGTTGCAGGTAGTGATTCAAGGAGAAATAATTGTGACTTCATGAGTGGCAATGAGATGCTCTCGAGTTTAATTCAAAAAGGCAACTAAGTCTAGAGTTATATAAAAGCTGGTCAGAAAGTTATTTTCATCTTATATAAACCAAAGGGGAAGAAAAGCTGTGTGGTGGATTTTTTTGTTTGTTAGATTGGTTGGTTGGCTTTTTTAAACATTAGGTTGCTGGGGTTTTATGGTTTTTTTAGAGTCGATTTTCTTGGTCACATAAAATAGTAAAACTGTTGATTAACATGTGGGAGGAGGAAGAGACAAGTTGACAGTTATTTAATTGGTTAAGATTTAATTGGTGAAATATTAAATTATTCTAATAAAAGAACAGGTGGGTTTGGAAGCTGGAGTTGGAAGCTTGTTTAATGCAAAGGTGCTGTTCCCACTTCTCTCCCTTCCCCACCTAGATTTAAGAATGTCCTGTAAAAGTGCCCTTGACCTCATTAGAGACTCTGGATATGATGCATAGGCAGAATATTCATAGAAAGAATTTTCAGCCCTACAATTGAGTTGTGCTCTGAAATCTCACTTAAAAAATTTGGATGAACATATTAGGGTGCAGCTTTATCTGAATTGTGTTGTTTTATGCTTTAGTCAATTTTTTCATCTTTTGAGATTCATTTAGTAGCTGTTTAGAAGCCTAACTTCTTGTCTTTTTTGGCAAAACTCTGTGACATTTGTTGTGATATGTGTGACTCTGTGATATTTGTTGCATTTTTTTCCAGTCTATGGACTATTCAGTTTTTTAATTGTGTAATAACCATTATAAACATTTACAGGCAAGAGGGAAGAAGAGACAGAAGGGATGGTTCCCTGCCAGCCATGTGAAGCTGCTGGGTCCAAGCAGTGAAAGAACCACTTCAGCTGCTCCCTCAGGTGAAAAAACAACAACAAAAAGGCTTTGTATTTAATTTAGAATTTTATGTAACTATTTCAATTGTTCATGTATCTGTGAGGGTCAGCATCCATCTTCTGGGCTTTTTAATTTTGATGGTTGCTCTGAAGAGCCATACTCTTCTCATCTGGAAATTCCATGCTTCCAAGTGCTAGCAAAAATCTTAGAGCTAGCAGACATTGGCAAACCACGTGGAATTACATGCACTGCTCCTTACAAAGAGGGAGCCTAAGCAAATTTTCAGGTTATTTCTAGGTTTTTCCATTTGAATGGTTGGGTACAAATGAGGTTATTTCAGAGAAAAGGAGCTTTTTTTGCTTCTGTGTGCTTAAATTATGCTGTTCTCCACAGCTATGAGTTGCTTATACAACAGTTTCCTGGGTTTTACTGGACAAAACTTCCCTATGACTAAAGCAGCAACCCATGATTAGCTAAGCATATTTCCTCTTCCTCTGCCTCATTTTCTTCACAAGTGTCTGTAGTAAGATAATCAAATACACTCTCTTTTCAGCCAGTAAAAGAGAGAAGCATACTTGATTGCATTTTAAAGTTTTTAGAAGGCAAATAGATGCAGTCCATTCATTACAAAAGTTCACAGATATATGAAATGGAAATAAGAATTACTGTCTGGCTCAATTTTAAAAAAGTAAAAGAAAAGGGAAGACAATTCTGTATCAAGATAAAATCGTGTGGCATTTTTCTTATGCAACAGTGTATGTGAAACGGTTATTTCTTTCCTGTAGTTTTGTAAAACACAGAGAAAACAGTTTTAATACTGGTATAACTCTATTCTACTCTTCTTTCCTTCACAGTGTGTCAGGTGATAGCCATGTACGACTACACAGCAAACAATGAGGATGAGCTCAGTTTCTCTAAGGGGCAGCTGATTAATGTGCTGAACAAAGATGATGCTGACTGGTGGCAAGGAGAAATCAGTGGTGTAACAGGTCTCTTCCCCTCAAACTATGTGAAGATGACTACAGATTCCGATCCAAGTCAGCAGTGTAAGCAACCTCTATTTTTGATTAATTTTGTTACTTTATTTCAAAGGTGCATTGCTGTTGTTCTTCTCTGTGTTTGGAACTTGGAGTTCCAGGCATAAGCTGAATTGATTAGTACTTCAAGTACTCTTTCTTTAAATACTTTATTATAGTACAAGGTACTTTAAACCCGTTTCTAGTTAACCCACAAACAGCTAACACATTATCAACCAGCCAGTGTAGGATAGCAAGACTGCTGTAGGGTGTGCTAAAAATATTGGATTGGGTAGGAGTTCTCCTTCCAACCAGGTGCTGATAACTAACGTGGACTGGGAAGCAGTGCAGGCACACTGCAATTACAGAACTTGCTCAAGTTTTGTAAAATAAGGAAAAGTGCTATAGTAATTTTAACATACATATCAGTTAAGTAAAAATACCCATTAAAAAGATAGGAAAAAAAATTTTGGCATTAGCAAGAGGTCTGTCCTGTCCTAAATATGCTTGTCCTGGCTCCCAGCATTCCAGCTGTCATCCAGTCCTGAGAAACAGGATATATGTCAGGACATAGGCTGAGGTGAAAATTACCAGCAGCAGGCTGAGAACTGAGTCCTGAACTGTACACCTGACAGTCAACATCTTTTGCACATAAACACAATAAAGGTTTCTGGTGTCCCCTACACACACCCTGTTTTTCTGCCCCTGTCCCCAGAGAAAATCCTCCTCCCAGAGAAATTCAGCGCAATTTTTACTCCTTCAGCTTTTCATCCCGTGATTAAACCAACTTTTAGATCAGCCCAGTGGGTTTAGGAACACACCATGATGCCAGAGGTGCTCCTTTGACACAACAGGCCTTGTCCCTTCACTTGCTGTTTTTCTCTAGACAATGTTTGGACTTCTCTTGGGATAAAGACACCCACCTGGAAATCTGGCTGAGCCTCCCTCTCATTAGCCTATAACTACCGTGTAGGATCAGTCTGCACTTCAAATATGATCACATATTTGTGTTCTTACAGAAAAATTCACAAACTCATAATGAAGGTACAGCTTGGGCTGGAAAATTAAAATATTTTCCCTGGGTAGCTTGTTATGGTTCCTGGGCAAAAGAGAGAGTGTGCACCATTCTTGAGGTTTTCTTTTTAGCTACATTACTGCTGAGCTTATATTTTTGGTAACACATTATTTGGCTTTTTTTTTTAATGCCTCTGGCCAATGTGGTTGGAATGTCAAAAAGTTCTGCATTTAGATGGAACTTAACATTCTTTGATTAGACATAGCTAAATCATTAAAATGGTCCTTTGAAAGCTTTAATTTGTTTGCAAATTTCACTTTTGAAGAAACAGTATAGACTCCACAAGATGGGCTGTAAAATTAAGATTCTGGCTGAGTATTAAAACTTAGGAATTTTCAAAAATTATAGAGGTAACAGCTTGTCACACGAGGTGTGTTGTTGCTTCAAGTTATGTGGTTGAATGTAACTAGTGCAAGGTGATCACATAAACCACTGATTTTCAGCAAAAGGTGTGCTAAGACCATGCTGTAATTGGAAACTTTCTGGATGATGAGTAGGTTTCCCTCATTGTTTGCTGCTACATCATTAAGTTTTCCCTCAGATTTCAGTGATGTAGAATAAGAGTATTTCTATCCACATCAAACTGGCTTTTAACAAAGGTTAATTATGTGCAGATGTGCACCAGGTCATCTGTACCTGGCCATTAAACTTTTCCCTAAGAACTACTCTATGAAGCAGTTGTACAAAATCCACCTACTGGTGAACAAAGAGTGTGTTGAATTTATTCTCATTTTTTAAAATTCCCTCAGTATTTCAAATAAGCTAACTTACAGCCTAGTTTTGTGCTGGGCTTTGCCACTCTGTTGTGGTATAGGCATTTGGAAACTTAAGGAACAATCCTGCCTCAAGGCCAGAGCCTGTACAAACCCAGCACAGCTCAGTGGCTCCAGCACAGCACTGTTCAAATGCCATTTTCAGATTTCAGCTGGGCTGCTCCTGCTGGTCAGCTGTGTGAGCAGTAAGCCACTGCTCTGTGCCTCTTCTGTAACCAGAGGAATGTTTAAACATGTCATGAATCAACTTTCAAACTTCATTGGGTTTCCTTACAATATTTTTGGCTCTTGTTTAAACAGAGTACAGAAACTACCACGAGTATGCTTGCGAAATCACTAAGGAATTGTCCCACAGAACTGTTGATGTGGGCCTCTACAGAACAGCTTAGAGATACGACAGAATAAAATTTTAAAAATGCATTGTTCCATTTTAAAGAACTGCTGATCTGAGTATTACAATGCCTCTGTTGAATAATAGCAGTTTTTCCCACTGTTCTTTCTAGAACAAGTATAATGGTATTGGAAAGGGAGCAGGCATATTTGGTTTACTCAAGTAGGTTTGTGGCTTAGGAAAGTTCTGGTTTTCCCCCAGATTTAAAGACCTTTGTACCTGGAGTCTTTTCTGGGAGTTAGTAGTTGTAGTTGTAATGGCAAACCTCCCTAGCAAAGAAGGAACTGGGGTCAGTGAGATGTCCTTTCTTTTAAGTTGCTGACATAGCTCTGTGAACAGAACAAAATCACTTTTCCTTTTGTGTAGCTGAATATCCTGGCATAGGACCCCTGCAAGGAAAGAAAAAAGAAAACCAAAATGACTTCAGGGTTTTGTAGGTTTGAGAGTTTGTCTCTTAAACACATGGAGATTGCAGAACACCGGACAGTTGAGTTGTGTTCCTGGTGACTGTGGTGGTGGTTAGACTTGCTTCTGTTTTAATGACATTTTAATAGTCTTTTTCTAATGTTTGCACAAAAGCCATCATAAATAATAAATATTATACTCAGCAGGTCTGAAAATATAGATTTAAAATAAAGAATCAGTCTTCTGTTCTTTGAGTGTTTGCACAACCATGCAGGGTCAGATCTTGTGTTGCCAGTACCTGTTTAGTGCCAGGTTCTCTTCCCATCCTTTCCAAGGTGTGTGTAAGGGGGTAAGCATGGTGCTCTTACCACTTCATGGTTCTTCCCATTGTCCTGGTCTGGAGATAATTTTATTTTGGCCAGTCTTCATCTGCTCTGCATTTGGAAACTTGTTCTCTTTTTTGTTGGCTTTTTCAATGAGATACCTTTTTAACTTTGTAATCTTATCCATGGGACCAGTCTGAGCTTTGTCCTTTTATTTTCTTTAGTTGAGATATTCTCCCCTCAGGTAAATCTCAGCCATTAAATCTCGATGGTCAGATCTTTTCTGTGTTACCAGGATCTGACAAGGACACAACTACCAGGTTCTCTTTCCATTCTTCCCAAGGGATGTTTAAGGTGGGATAGGCAGGAGAGAACTGTAAGGAGGGAAGACAACTGCTCCAGCTATGTCTGCATACTTGTTTGCTAGATGTCTTCTAATGTTAGAGATCAGTTCATCAGTCCCTCAGAGATGTTCTTGCTGAAGGCTGGACAGCTCAGCCAGGTGGGCACACCTGTGCTCCATGTGCAGAGCGGCTTCTGGTTCATCCTGATGTGTCTCATCCCATGAGACTCACAGAGCTGAATGTTGTGCCAGTTCTTTCTACTCTAATCTATGTGTAGTGACTGTTTTCTGTTCACTCTTTCTGTTTTCCATACCCAACAGCTGCATTTCCTCACACATCAGAGTTACTCCTTCAGGTGCTCAGACCTGAGCTTCAGGTTGCTGTTTGTAGTAATATCTCTAGAGCTACCTCATTTTTGTCTTCCCCAAACATTACTTGGAGATGTGACATGTTGGAGACATGAGGCAAGTCCTGCAACAAGGATCTGTATTTCCAGAAGTTGATTTCCGTGCACAAAAGATCTTTAGTAATTCCTGTCCACACTGTCTGGTGGATGAAGCTGACTCACTTTCGAGGGTGTTCACAGTGAAAAAACAACTTCTGAACTGACGTGCTCGTGGCCAGTGCATTTCTGTGTCTGTGTATGGACAATGCATTTTGAAGTTCTCTAGTTCTTGCCAAGCACCTTCTCTTTGTGGAGTAACAGTTCATGGTTGCAGTGGCTTTGAGGTGTTGCCTGTTATAGTTCCATGTTGATATTTTAACACATGAGGATTCATGATTTATTCTAAGATTTTACTCAATGGCTCCAGAATTTTACCTCTTTTACCAAAGATCAAATATGAAATCAATCCCTTACTTCATAGTGACATAGTGACTTTGTATTTCTAAAACTATTTGGTGAATGTCAGTCAGACTTGATAACACTTCCAGTTTGTAATTCTGGGGTGTGGGATAGTCTCTGGATTACCAACAAGGTGTGTCCCTCTTCAGACCATGTAGCCCTTGGATTCTGAGGGATGCGGTACCTCCTTGTGTGCTCCATGGACATGTAAGACTAGAGACAAGGTTTTAATTTATTTCAGGCTCAAACAGAATTGAGCAGGTTAATTTTTATTGTGCTGATATGAATAAATTCCAATGAGGTTCTTCTTTACAAGTTTAGTTTTTATCTGATTTTCTAATGTCCAAGTAGAAGTTTCTCAGGAGAGATTCTGGTTTTGTTGAAATCTCAGGGAATTTTTCCACTGCCTTTAAAAAAAACCCCTTAGGGCATGACCTTGTGTTGAGTCTACGTGACAGAAGTTTTCCTTAGGAAGAAACTTTTTCTTCAAATGAATGAGCTGCAGGGGTTTTCAGAGTCAGCAATGGCTGGTCACAAGTACTTAATTCTGTGTGTTTATAAATATGAAACTGCAAGGGTGGAAGCTTGTGATGTCTGTTTTCAGAAAGTTGAATGTTCATCATTCCTTTCTGACCTTTTTGGTGTTGTTCTGTCTTTGTCCGTAGAATTCATATGTTTCACTCTTCAAATTTATGTTCATTTTATCCTTCATTTTTTTTTTTTTGTTTTTTTTTAGGACCCAATGTTGTCTTCCAGTGTGAAAGCACCTCAGAGACCCACTATCCAAGTCTGACTAGCGTGGAGGCAGGGTGGCCAGCCCTGCTCACGTGTCTGACACAATCCTTTTGCTTCGTTTGAACGTTAGATCCAATCAAGAAATTAGGTTTTTGTGGGTTTTCTTCTAATCTACAGTTTCAGTTGATTGTAAAAGGATAAAGGATAGTGGGTCTTTGTGTGGCTTTCACTGCTGTTCATTCTTGTTTCCTTTAGTATTTCCTTTGGGGTTGATAACCGTAGTCATTAGCATGCATATCAAGCTATTGTTTGCATGGTGGGATTGCAGACACACAAAGACCCACTATTTGCACAGTTTATCTGGGCTGTTTTGAACGGGCACTTGTGTTCTTTTAATGTTGTAATGTACATATTTTGCAGAATTAAAATGTTCATTGACTATTGTTCTAATGGACTTGATTTAATCTGTTACATATTGAGCTTTTAAAATTGATGGCCTTTATGGCTCATCCAGAAACAAACCCTACCTGTCTGCTGCTGATAGTCACTGTGATTCCAAACATGCTACAGGATCTAAGGGTTAGATCTGGTGCACTCCATCCAGCCTTTTCACACCCTTTTTAATGGGGCAAAGAACTATTAGGCATAGAGTGGAGGATATTTTAATTTTTTTTCTTCCTTCACAGTAGTACTACAGCAGGAATTCAGGTTCTTTTGGCTCAATGCATTCTATCCCTAAATGGCCTCCTTCCTTTAAATTCTGTTCATATTTGCTTTCAGTTTTGGCAAACATGCTTAGTTGCTGCAGTAAGTACTTGCACAGCCTCTGTGTGAGCAGGCCCTTCCCCTGCCCCTTCTCTTCATTAAACAGTTCATGGTTCTGAATTGTTTGTCTCTGGCTGTGGTCTGCAGTGATTTTAAAGTACTGTCTGGAAGCTGCTGCTCTTCCTCCTGGTAAATGGAGCAGCAGCCTAATGCAGAGGTAACCTCACTGAAGGGTGTTGCCAGGAGAGAGACACTAAGAGAACCTGGAGTGAGGGCAGAGCCTTTGGCTTTAGGATGGAACTGTGCTCCTTAGTCCTGGCCTGTTGGAAATACGGTGCAGTATGAGCTGCCCATGTCTTATTATAATGTTTGAAGGGAAGGAGGAACTTGTAACCTTGATTCCCCTTTAAGTAAAAGGATTAATTTAATTCTGGACTACTTCTCTGATTAAATAGTTCTGTGCTCTTGTAACAACAAGAGATCTCTAGACACAGTACTTAATTTAGTTGGTTTCCTGAACTTGGTTATGAAACAGCAAAGGTCACTTATGCAATCAGAAATGTTTACAAAACAAAATGCGTGTTTACTATATAGACATATATATAGAGAGAGATGAATGTTGTGAAGGTACTATCAGGAAAAGGTTAATCCAATTGCAGAGATTTAAAAGCCTTTCTCCAAAATCCAATGTTATGTATTTAATATCCTTGATCAAATAATGTATATGTGCCCTTTAGTTCAGAGATGTGTCTTCTGTGCAATACGGACTACGCAATGTGCCTACAGAAAAGTACAAATGGATTTTTATTCTGGGTGTATTTTGTCTGAACCAGTATTTTGTTATAGGATGAAATCATGTTGTTGTAGGCAAATAATGTACTAGATAATCCTTTCAGATGACTTGATTTCCTTCTGAAACCACATTTTAAGTGTTTCTACTGAAATACACTACTCGCCCAGAACTGCCTTCTCTGAATTTCTGTCTTGGAAAGCCTGTTTAGCACAGGCTGAAATGTGTTGTATGGCATCAGTGGCATCGAGCAGCCACTTACTGTAGTCTAAGAATTAGGTGATCTTCTAAATGACACAATTTCTAAAAGGCAAAAAGGCAGTGTTAACCTGTGGGATTTGAGCAACACTGACAATCAATGTTCAGTCAGATTTCCTTGAGTGCCAGATTACTACTAATTGTCTTTGAAAAATTAAAAACTTCACATCCTCACTGAGTTATTTGAGGATATCCTTATGTGGAATTTTCTAAAACCAACTGGCATTCTACTATTTTTTTTTTCTTTTTGGTTTTTATTGATACATTTGGAGATTACAGTACTGCTGGCAAAGTTTCACACAGGTAGCCCTGTGTTGCTGTGTAGGTATGAGCACTGATAATTATTGAGACTGCTGCCTCTAAGTCTGAACTGAAGAGTATTGGAGTGAAGCATTTTGTGCTTTCACAGCTCTTTTCGTGTTTCAGTGTTACCTGAGTACACTCTAAATTCTCTTAAATGTAATAATAAATATAATACTAATAATAAAAACACACCTTAACAATGCTGATTGAGAGAGACTAAGTCCCTGCCTTCAGTATTTGTCTGTACTGCTAAAGTCTGCCTAGCACAGCTCCAGCACAGTTGCCTGAGAGCTCTCCTCTCCAGCACAGTGGTGCAGAAAGAGGTGGATACACACATCAGACCATCCAAAGCAAAGACTGTGCCAAGGATGTATTTACAGCAAGAGTATTTAAAAATAATATTCTGTATCAGTGAAGCAGTGTGGCTATTGGAAGTTGCATTTAAATCAGACTTTTACTTTTTAAAATGCTATTTTTTCTCTGGTTGTATGCAATCCACAACTTTGTTGATAAAAGATCGTAGAGTTGAGTTCAGCTGGTCATCCCAGCCAGTCAAGTAAAATCACCCTTATCTGGGTGAAAAAGGCTGGTGGTGGAAAATAATCCTTTGTTGAGCTCATGGTTCCCAGGCAAGAGCTGAGAGTATAAATGTTGCTGAGAGCCAGACAAGGTTAAAAAGTAACCCTGAAGCCAACATGGAAAGCAAAATACACTGTTTGCTGTTGCCTGCAGTGTAGTACTTGCTAAATGTTGTTTCCTTTGGGCCAGCAGAGAATAGGGGCCCTGGTGTCACTGGGGGTGAGAACCAAACAGTGCTGTAAATGCACAAAAACAGGTACCAAAACGCTATTGCTGTAACTGTCTGGTTTGCATAATGGACTAACAAACTACAGAAGCCTGGTTTGACACAAGCTTAATTCCTGATCCAGAGCTGGATCCGTGCAGGAAGGTCTTGTGTCACCACTGGGACCAGAGGCAGGGCTGGGTGTGTGAGGAGCCCGTGGTGGTGAGGGCTGGGAGCATCCAAAGCGCTTTCTTCACATGGTAAATGGTGCAGTCAGGAGCAGAAGGCACAAAGCTCCACCAGAAAGTTGCACACTAATAACCGAAAGGTCTCCCTCTGGTCACGGAACATTTCTGCCATCTCAGTGCTTTGTCAGATTGTATCCTTGTGTGATTCTCCGGGGCGGGAGATAAGTGTAATAACACTGTAAATAAGTGTGCTCGTAGAAATGCTGACACTCCCTGGCCTGCAGCGGGAGCTGCTGCAGGCTCCTGCTACTTCAGTGTAATGAACCAATAAAACTGCTGCGTTCTGGTGTGTGCTGCCTTAAAACCCCTCCTTGTCCTTCCCAAGCTTGAGTGTCACGTGTGGGGACGGTTCTTGAGACACTCGAATGCAGGCTGTGCTTAGCATGAGGCAATTGTTCACCTTCGAATTTGAACAAAGTTGTAAGATAACTATGCAAATGTGTTTTATTAAAGGGACACATAAAAGGATCTAGTTTGTCTGTTGTGGTTTTTTGTCCATCTGGGGAGGATTTTTTTCCCAGCTGAATAATAGCTTGGAATGAACATTGTGTCACCTATGATGGAGTGACTTGATTTTGCTTTTTACCTCTTGAAAATTGATTCATAATTTCCTCTGTTGCAACACAGTATCCTGTGTTTACTGATTAGGGGATACTGGATTAAAGTTATTATTTCTCCCAGGGCCTCCTGGAAACTGCCTTTTCCACAGTAGCAGATTTCTTGGATTGTTCCTTTTGTGGGTTTCAGAGGCTGCTGGAGGCTCCAGGAGTGACAGGAGTGCATCCCAAGTGCCTTGGCCTTGTGTGTGCCTGCAGAGCTTGCACCTGGCTGTGGTGGTGTCCCCCATGCCATCAGCTGCTCTCTGGCTGTACTGAAGGGACTGTGCCAGCCCATAGTCCTCAAGGGGACACGTAGTCTTTCTATGGCAGGCTGGGAAAATGGAAGCAGGAAAAATACCCCAACCCTTCCCTGTTTTTCCCAGCCATGTCAGCTGGCTTCAGTCAAACAAACAATTAAAACAAATAACCCCCTTGACCCCTAAACAAACCAAGATACTTTCTTTTAAAAAGCAGTTTATATAGAATTATAGAATCATTAAAGTTGGAAAAGACCTTTAAATCAAGTCCAATCATTAACCCAGCATCAATAAACCACATCCCAAAATGCCATATCAATATGGTTTTTTAATACTTCCAGGGATGGTGGCTCCACCACTTCCCTGGGCAGCCTGTTCCAATGCTTTATAACCCTTTCCATGAAGATTTTCTTTCCTAATATCAAATCTAAACATCTTCTCTATCCCTAAATAGTCTGCACTGGTCACCCAAAGCAGTTAGTGGATCTGGTGTAGTTGCATCCTTCTAGATGAGTGAGTGCCTAAGCTCCTGTTAGACAGTTGAGATGTCTCTTCAGAGCTGTCACTTTTAATGGCTTTTTTCCCCTGTCCATTGAGTGGGGAAGTCTGTTGGGAAGGTAGTGATAGGTGTTATTCATCTGTCTTTCATTGGAGAATTCCTTTCTTCAGAAACTCTCCCTCTTCCCCTTGAATGTGCTCATAACAACAAAGTCAGTAATAGGGAAGGTTTTCTCCCCCAGCCCCCATGTTTTTCAGGGCTTTGAATCTCCTGCAGAAGATCTTTTCACTGTGAAACTCAGTAGTTTTTCATGCAGGGGTAGTTATGTTAGTAGGAAAAAATACTCCTTGTTCAGGTATATTTGGAAAGTAGAATTTTAAATACAACTTCAGAGACTGGGATTTCCTGTTTATAAACTCCTCAGGTTGTTTTATCCTGGCAGCTGCTTCCTCAGCTCAGAGAGCAGGATTTAGCCCAGAGGGCCCCACACTCAGTGTAGGCATCTCTCTGTTGCTGTGCCCTGAGTTTCCAAGGTTCCAGACCCCCCCTGCTTGCTCTGGTGAATGTTCTGGAGAGGCAGAGGCAGGCTGGCTTCCCCTCCAGAGGGCAGGTATCCCTTTTGGTCAGCAGAGCAGGTGAGGAGCTGCAATTTCTTGCTGCAGGCACTCCCAGAAATCCCACTGCTCTTCCTGAGCTGCCTGGGGAGCTTGAGATGAAGCTTCACCACATGGAAGCCAAGCCAAGAGCTTTCTGCTGCCAAACAAGGCAGTTTTGCTGCTTCCATGCACATTCCTGGCTGTTAAACCAGCAGAAAACTACTGTTTTCTTTTTCTCCCCTTGGGATTTGTTTGCTGCCAGCATGTGAGCAGGGAGGCAGATAAGTGCCAGAATTGATGCAAGGAAAGGAGGGAACAGCAATGTGGGAGGAGAAGGGTAGAGATGTAGCTCCACCCTGTTAGCACCAGTGATCCCATGGGTTACTGTGGCCACTTAAGAAAAACATTGGCAAATGCACTCATTAGGCTGGTTTATTCTCTTTTTAGTTTTTGTTTTTCCCTTCAGACTCAAATGCCTGAATTCACCCTCTAAAATCAAATGTGGGGATTGCATAATGTATTTTTATGCCAGTATCATCAGACCTATCAAGTGTTTTCACTAGTAAATGCCAGTGTTTAAATAAAAATATATAAAACACAAAATACAAAATAGCATTCGTCCCTTCATCCCAGAAGGTGACAGTCCAAACACAAGGTTAGCAAAGGAGCAAGTTAATGTAACTGCATTTTTGCATTTGCTAACAGATTTATAAACCAAATCTATTTTAATGCATAAAAAGGCCCATTTTTCTCTCAGGCTTGGCCCCAACTTTCAGTGGTCAGCATGAGACAGACTCAAATCCCATCGTGGATTATTCCAGCAGTTGGGACACAAGCCAACAGGAGGCTCAGTCCATCCCTGCTTCTGTCACAGGAGTGCACCTTGCAGTAGGAAAGGGAGCCACTGGCCAAAGGTGAGACTTCCAAATCTGGACAATTAATGCCAGTTACTTGGATTATCTTAAAATTTCATGTCTTAGTAACCAAGTGGGCTTAAACTCAGTCCTGGACAGACTTAAGAGTGACACAAGAATCCAGAAGTAGCACATTGGCCACAGACTGTCTCAATGGACTAAGATATCAAACTTAGTGAGAATCACTTTTATCTGTAACTTTACTCCTTTTTCTTGTCTAATTTTGGCCTGGTTGTAGCTCTGGGGATAACTAAGGCCAGAAGGAGCATTCTGTGTGATCAGAAGAGCTGCAATCCCTCATCTCTTCTAAAAAAGTGGTGGTTTTTTCAAACCTTGTCAGAAAGCTTAAGATCTGTGATCCTCCTTAGGGTGCAAAACAGAACTGAAAAGTCCTGGTTTTCAATCTAGCTGTTGTCTTTGCTGTTTTACTTCTTTGTGTTGTTCAAAGGGTTTCCTTGTTATGGTGTCCTAAAATTTCACTTTGCAAGAGTTCCTCTTCTGCTGACAATTTCTCTTTCAGAGCATCTTGATGCTAGTGTAGCCAGAAGCTCAGGGGCCTGTGAGGTTCCAATTAGGCCACTGTCACATCAAGTTCAGCCTAATGTTTAGTGTTTCTTGGGTTTTTTCCTCTCAAATTTATTACTAACTCACCTTCCCATGAGCAGATCTATACCTTGGCAGTGAATAGTCACATCCTTTTGTGCCAGGAGCGTCAGGCTGACAAGGGAGATGCAAACCTTCCTGCTGTAGGTCATTCTGCCTTTCACAGCTCCTGTAAACCTTCATGAAGTATTGTTCCTCTAGAACTGCTGGATCTAAGAGAGTCCCTGCGATGTCCTCTCTGCTATCCTGCAAAAGCCACCGTTCACCTGGTATTGCAATCCGATGCCATCACATCCAGCCACAGATGGATGTTCTCAAATGCTCTGTAACTGTTCCTTTTTTTTTCCTTTTCCCCCACCCTGCTGCTTTGCAATACTCTGCTGTGTGATGGCTGACAGAGGGATAAGATTGACTTTCTGCTCTCTCCTTTACCCAGCTAAACACATTCACCACTCTGGTTTGACCAGTTTTTGGTTTGGTTACTAAAGTTTGAACACAGTTGTCTTGTTTACTAACATCCAGTAGAGATAGAGTCATGTGAAGCTGCAGGGGCTGCATGTTCTGACAGAAATTTGGGGTTTGTGTCATTGACTGTTGGTGTGTTCCTGTGCATGATTTTGATTCTTCCTCCTTGATGCATAAAAATAATTCAATATATTTCCAGCTCATTTTGAGGGGAAAAAAAAAGTAGTGCGGTTGTGAAGTTACACAACTACAAAGTTATGTGTTACAGCTTTACAAAATTGTACTGGTGTTTTGTATCATAAATTAATAATTAAGGCAGAGAACTTCAGAAATGGGGTGTCGTAAGTCAGCACCAGCCATATTTTCTATTACTTCATCTCACAAAAGACAACTTAGAATCATAGAATCATTAAGGTTGGAAAAGACCTTTAAGATCAAGTCTAAAAAGACATTGCTGAAGGTAAGAGAAAATCACAGTTTCAAATCAGTGTGGCAGAAAAGACGAGAAAAGTCATGAGACAAATGGAGTGGCAAGAAATCAGGAACTCTTATTCTGCATCACAGTATAAGGGGTGTAAAAAGAAATAAAAAGGTGATAGACTGAAAAGTGACACAAAGAAGGGAGGGGGTTGACTGTTACACCACTTGATCTTGAAACACACTGCTGCTGCAGAGAGGGTTTACCAGTGCCTGTATAGTCTGAGCCATAGACAGCTGAATGCTGGTGCAGTTTTGTTAATTTTTCAGATTTTGTTAATTTATCTGATGCCTTGAGTGGGATCTAAACTCCTGACTTACTTCCTGCAGGGTGTGCTGATCTCCAGAGCCTTGACACCATGCAGCCCATGGAAAGGAAAAGGCAGGGCTACATTCACGAACTCATTCAGACAGAAGAAAGGTACATGGATGATCTGCAGCTCGTCGTAGAGGTGAGATGTCTTGGATGTGAAAATGGATTTGGAAAAAGAATGCCTCAATACTGATTAATAACAATAAAGGGATTCCTATGAATTGTGAGATGATGGAGGAAGAAAGGTGTGTGAGCACCTCCCTTTCCGGTGAATGAGATGTGGTTGCTCAACAGGCCAAAGCACCACTTTGTGAAACCCATCAGCTTACAAAGACCTTCCTGTTTTCCAGATCCTGTTCTTAGGGGTTCGGGCTCAGTGAAAAGATGACAGGCTGGGGCCAGGTGTTGAGCAGAGCTGTAGAAGCACCATAAAAGCTTATCACCTGCCTTGTCTCCAGTTCTACTTCTGAAAGCAAGACCACCTCCCTTGGCAAGGCAGGGATAGGCCAACATTAAGTGCCCTTGGGTGTCCAATTTGGCCTCTGTATAGAACAATGGTGTGGTGAAGTGGCAGATGTTGAACAGTCGAGTCACAGGGGTGCTCTGCTCCCCAGAGATGAGGTGCTGAGGGCCCCTGAGAGCAGCTGTGGTTCTGCAGGGGTGACCCTGAGTGCTCTGGGTCAGGGGAGAGGAGCGAGGAGCAGAGCCTGAGTGTCATTTGTGCAGTGATTGACTGCAATCACAGGAATGCTCTTCTGCTGAGCTGTCAGCCTGCAGGTCCCCGTGCTTGTCCTTGCTTTGCAAGTGCTGATGCTGGTGTCAGAACGGGGTCACACGCTCAGGGGAAACAGCTGTCACAAGTGCTAATAAGAAATCGCTTTTAACTGCTCAGAAATTAGACACTGAGCAGTCAAAAAAAGTCACTGCTGGGCTAAGCAAGAGGCTGAGCTGTTTCTGTTCTCTGAAGAATTGCTCATTTTTTGGCTGCAGGTTTTCCAGAAACCAATGGCTGATTCAGGCTGTCTCACAGAAGGAGAAATGGGGCTGATCTTTGTTAACTGGAAGGAACTCATCATGTCAAATACAAAGTTACTGAAGTGAGTACTTACCTGCAGTCTTACATTTTCCTTTTCATTATTCTTTGCTCTTTCTCCAGGAAGCTTGCTGTCAATGTTCTGTCCTTGCTGATTATTTCCTGTGGATGCTTGCATTCAGAACAGCTAAATGCAGTCAGACTGCTTCAAAAGGAATTGTAATAAGAGAGAGGGAGAAATAAACAGCAAGAACAAATGTACCTTTGCTGTAATACCTTAGAAGCAGACCCTACACAAAAGTATATGCATGGGAACTTTTCTTCTCAATTTTCTGCAAAGCAACCTTTTATTCTCTAAAAATAATCTTTAGAAAGATACAGTGGCTAGTAATTCACTGAATGGGATGGTGGTTGAATGTAGAGATTGATGCTGATTGTCCCAGAAACCTCAAAGGAGAGTCCCAGCTCCCCCAGACCCATCAGGGACATTGTCCAGCTCAGGGTGTTGTGTCAGTGACTTTCTGCGGTTTCAGGCGGGACTCGGGCACCTCCTGGAAGTGCCTGTGCTGTGTAAGGAAATTCACCTGCCAGGTTTGTGTCCTTTCAGAGGTGGATCTGTAAGGGCTGTGATTTAGGCTTGCAGAGGTGGCAGAAGGTTGGATGGTGATCTCTTTCCTCGTCTGCAGAGCCTTGCGGGTGCGTAAGAAAACCGGAGGTGAGAAGATGCCGGTGCAGATGATCGGGGACATCCTGGCAGCTGAGCTGTCCCACATGCAGGCCTACATTCGCTTCTGCAGCTGCCAGCTCAACGGAGCGTCCCTGCTGCAGCAGAAAACTGATGAAGATGCTGATTTCAAAGACTACTTAAAGGTATCTGATTCAGTAGCTTTTGTGCCTTCTCCTTTCCTCAATGACAGGAGCCCGTCTAACCAGCATTGACCACATCAAAATAATCCAGAACAGTAAAATCCTGCCAAAACAGCTAAGAAGCTTCCAAGGTGTATTTACATGGTGACCATGGCTAACAGTGTGTGAGCTCTTTATTTATAGTACTGTCTTTCTCTCCAGTTAATTTACTTAGGCCAGGAAAGGAAAATCGTCGGAACAGTTGGCATCAGACATTTGTTTCTTTCATTGCTTTATTCCTTTTCGACCTGAGTGGAGCCTGTGGTGTCAAAATAAAAGCTAGAACAGTTTTGAATGTAAGGATTTTGCATGAACAATGTCCCTGCTGGCAAAGCATCTGGGTGCAATGACACTGCCAGCTTTCCTGTTTGTTCTAGATACAAGTAGTGTTTGCTTACTGAAAAATCCAAGATCTCTTGGAATGCCTGGAAAAATGAATCTGATCAGAGAATTTTCAGTATTCAGTGCCAGTGATGCAGCTGTTTCCTGATGATTAATGCAATGTCTTTGCTAAATCTCTGGGTTGCACCACAGAAGCTTGCCCTGGACCCTCGCTGCAAAGGAATGCCCCTCTCCAGCTTCCTCCTGAAACCCATGCAAAGGATAACACGCTACCCTCTGCTCATAAAGAGTGTGAGTACCCCAAGTGAGGTTTTGTAGCTGAGTGCTTTGAGTTTGATCTCCCTAGCAAAAGCCAAGTAAAAGCTTGTCCCTTTATGGGGATTTCTCTGACAGGCACCTGTGCTTACCTCTTTTTTATCTTGTTTTCTCCCCTCTTTGATCCACTGCAGATTCTAGAGAACACTCCAGAGAACCACCCTGATCACAGTAACCTCCGGCTCGCCCTGGAGCGTGCAGAGGAGTTGTGCTCCCAGGTGAACGAGGGCGTGCGTGAGAAGGAGAACTCGGACAGGCTGGAATGGATCCAGGCCCACGTCCAGTGTGAAGGCCTTGCTGAGGTACCTGCACTGATGCAGGGCTGAGGCTTTTCAGTCATTTCAGCAAGGCTGGGGAGGGAATGGGAGTCCTTCCTCACATCCCTTGTTGGAACATGAGCCACTGCTGAGCTCTAGGCAGGAAAGCTTTTATTGAATTCAACTCACAGCCATAACATGATAAACCATCGTTTTTGCATGACTGTAGTGGCAGAGAAATCTTGATTTATCAGCTTAAAAACTGGCACCATTTAGACCATCACACAGACAGAAATAATGCTTCTCTCTGAAGTCCTGATCATGATGCCACTGGGCTAAGTCAGGTGTTACTATGGAGGATTTCACTTAGTGTGTGTTTCCCAGGGTTTTCCTTCAAGCAGGAAGGGAACAGCAGCTCTCAGTGCCAGATGCTCAAGGATATGTGGTATTCAAGCTCCTGTACCTTTCAGGACAGCCTTCAAACTGAGGTGTGTGTGACAGTTCTCCACTGCATAAGGAACCAGGGCTTGACAGACCCAGAAGGTCTGTCCTGGTTCCATCACCTAATCACCTGTAAGAGGTGACCTGACTGCAGCCTGTGCAGCCTCTTCTTAAACACAGCTTCTGGACAACTCAGAAGTGGCCATGCAGTAAATGCCTCCATCTGGTCATCCCTCTGTGGTTTTGGTAAAGCTTAAATCTCTTAGGTGAGAGTTGTGTTGTGGCCATGGCTGATCACAGAACAGTTCCCTTCTCTTCATTTATAATGGAATTCATTAAACAAAACAGAAGAACATTTTCAGCAGCTTGGTCAGTCTCCACGGTGAAGAGGAGCAGGAGCTGATGTCTGCACAGACCTGCTGCTGCTAATGGGTTTTGTCTCTTTCCAGCAACCCGTGTTCAACTCCCTCACAAACTGCTTGGGACCACGGAAACTGCTGCACAGTGGGAAGCTCTACAAGGCCAAGAGCAGTAAGGAGCTGTATGGATTCCTTTTCAATGACTTCCTGCTGCTCACCTACATGGTTAAACAGTTTGTGTCTTCCGCATCCGATAAACTGTTCAGCCCCAAATGCAACTCCCAGTTCAAAATGTACAAAATGGTGAGTGAATCAAGGTGCTCCATGATCATGTTGGTAAGTGGGTCCTGGCTTTTGATGAGGAATGCTGCTCTCCCCCTGGGATTAGCTGTGTGGCTCCTTTTGCTGTCACCTGGGCATGTTCTGGCAGAGAAATTGCACAAATGGCATTGGCTTAGCCCCCCGAAAAGGTCAGGCTTCTGCATCTTGGTTTAACAAACACTTCTGTCCACTCTGGGGAGAAAGGGCAGAAGTAGCATCATGCCTGAACAGCTGAGTGGGATGTTTAGAAGCAGGAGCCTTGATTTCAGTTTGTGCAGGCTCCTGCATCCACGAGAAAATTCCTGTCCTTCAGAAAACTGTAGAAGGTGGAAAATTTTAGCCTCTATGCCCACACAGTGTGTGTCCTCAAGATTCTGAAACTAAAGACATAAATTTAAGTATCAGGGCTGCTTTCCCACAGAGAACCTGAGAGATTCCTCTCAGGAGGAGAGGATTTCTGAGCTCCATGCTGCAGCTCTGCTTGCACACCCTTGCCCCTTTCACAAAGCTCTTTGCCTAGGAAAACAGAATGGGGTGAATCGTCAGAGTAGTTTTTCTCTCAGCCCTTTCTTGCATCCTTTACACAGTGATCTCATTGTTTGTCCTGTGTCGTATGATATTCATTTTCCCTACAGTAAAACAATGTATTTGAATATGCTTATAGAGTTTCTGCCTATTGTCACAGGGTGATGCTGCCACAGTGACATCTGCTTTTCTTTCAGCCGGTTTTCCTTAATGAAGTCCTCGTGAAGCTGCCCACAGACCCTTCAAGTGATGAGCCAGTTTTTCACATATCACACATTGACAGAGTTTACACACTTAAAACTGACAACATTAACGAGCGGTGAGTGGTGAAAATGCAAATCTGAGCTTAAACTTGTTCACTGATGCTGCAGGCTGTGTTTCCAGTGAGCAGACACAGGGGCTCTGAGCTCAGGAACAGAGCTGTCTCTTGGTCAGGAAATAAACTCACTTGACTCTCATTTGAATGAGAAGTTGTCTCTGATTTTGTTCTGCTTCTGCAGCAGCTCTTGCCATGGCATTCAGCTACATCTGCTGCTCCTTGATGTTTCAGTTGTATTGAAGAACAGTTTAGGGCTGGCAAGTCCAGCATTCCATAGGACTCTTCCCCAGTCCTGGGCAGTCTTTAATGTGACCCAGCAGTCTTTAATAAAACAGCAGCTCCACATCCATTTATTTAGGCTGATTTGGAATGTGGCATAAGATTAAATCCAAAAACTCCATTGCCTTAGTCCATGAACTGACTTGATTAGTGATGCCTCTAAAACTTGGGCAGGTGGGAATGGGGAAAGAGAGTGGGGCAGAGTCACTGAAGATTTTGCTGCCTGTGGGATGACCCTGACTGCAGGGATTGCTCTTTGCAGGACTGCCTGGGTCCAGAAAATCAAAGCGGCGTCAGAGCAGTACATTGAAACGGAGAAGAAGAAACGTGAAAAGGCTTATCAAGGTACCCACTGAGCTCTGTATTTCCCTCTCATCCACCTGGATACAGGGGCAGGGCATTTCCTGCAGGATGCCAGCGTCTCCTTCAGATCTATTGCCAGTTCTTACAGTTCCAACCAATCCCTTTATTTCTGACCTCTGTGTTCCCAGCTCGTTCACAGAAAACCTCAGGAATAGGACGCTTGATGGTGCACGTGATTGAAGCAACAGAACTAAAGGCCTGTAAGCCCAATGGTGAGTGAGGGAAACAGTCTCAGAGCACTTTTATTCCTGTAACATTTGGAAAGGCTTGCTGAGAGGAGTTGGTCATTTGGGAAATACTGTGATTTGTCTACAGTTTCTGTATGACATAGTCATTTTTTAGCTTTAGAGGAATGAGTGAAGAACCAGCTCTGTGCTACTCTGGGATATAGGGATTGCCTGATCCACACTTTCTGGCAGCAGCACTGATGTGTGTCCAGATGGAGGGGGGTTCTGCACTGCAGAGGGGTTTCAATCCCTGTTCTGTGTTTAGGGAAGAGCAACCCATACTGTGAGATCAGCATGGGCTCACAGAGCTACACGACCAGGACTCTGCAGGACACCCTGAATCCCAAGTGGAACTTCAACTGCCAGTTCTTCATCAAGGATCTGTATCAGGATGTCCTGTGTATCACCATGTTTGACAGGGATCAGTTCTCACCTGATGGTAAGTGTGAATATTTAGACAAAGAATGCTTTTTTGTTAGCTGAGGCACCCATTTCCTCAGCAGCAGTTTCAAGAGCTTGTGGGTCTGACTGCTGCCTGAGAAACGTTGGGTAAAAACAATGCCTCAGTACTCAGGAGGTTCAATAGCTTTTCCAGTAACTCCAGGCAGTGAGATTTGATCCCAGTCTGGCTTTTGTATCAGACACAGAATTATCTTCCTGTCAGACTGAGGAGACAGACCAGTTGAAAGCAGAAATTCTACTCATGATAGGTGCTCAAAAATAAGGTCCTGGGTTATATTTTCACAGCAACAGCTTGATCAGCTTTCTTGTTGCTTGGAAACTGAGCACGTTTTTGGCAGTCAGTTGCTTCTCATATTCTCTAAAAGGCTAAGTGCTTTTTCAGGGCTCTGACACAGTCAATTATTGCAAATTTGCAGGGAACTGCCTTGACCTGAGATGCCTTGTGTGTAACCATAGCTCAGTCTTTTCTCCTGTGAGATAATGTGAGCTTGGCTGGCTGCTTCTCCCAGCTGGACAGCTGAGTCTTGTTTTTCAGTCCATGGTGAACCTTTTAATGCACACACACACAAAGATGTCATGTAAGAAATAGCCACACAGAAGATATATGATTTCTGAACAGGACTGTAAACCTACTAGCAGCAGTAATTGTTGAACATCATTGTTCTTGTGAAAAGCATGATTTATAGGCCTAATTAAAAGTTGGCTGAGCCAAAATAGTTGATTACTTATTGTCTTTGAGCACCTCAGCTGATTTGTAAACAAGTTCCGTCACCTAACTCTGGCCAGCCAGCTCTCAAACTGAAGAACACTTGAAATTGTGTTTCTGAAAGGGTATTTTCTAAGGGTATTTTTAAAGCCCTTAGCTCCAACTGTGACATCCTAATTCCATAGCATTGTTCTCTTCTGAAAAGACCCTTTTTTGTCACTTCTGGCTGGTTTACACAGGGCTGGGGTCCGGTCCAACTGGAAGCCTGGGAGCGATGCTCTGGAGCTGAGCATGTACCCCACAGCACTGCATTAACCTGTCTCAGATTTGCTAAGGTCAATGTCTTTGCCTGATGAAATCTCTTATTCTTTGCCCAACAGATTTTTTGGGCCGTACTGAAGTTCCAGTAGCAAAAATCAGAACAGAACAAGAGAGCAAAGGCCCCACAACTAAACATTTACTGCTGCATGAAGTTCCAACAGGAGAAGTGTGGGTGCGCTTTGACCTGCAGCTCTTTGATCAGAAAACACTCCTCTAAGAACACTTTTTTTTTAATTTATGAAGGACAATTGAAGCTGACAGCCTGAACATCTTTTGGTAAAAGATTCTTTGTCCTATGCTGGTTATTAAGCAAGAATTCCTGCTGCTTCTGTATCTCCTCTTAGTTCCTGGTTGCTCTTAGTTCCTTGCAGTGTTCCGAGTTGTTGTTGATCTATGCAAACACAGATGTTACTGTAAATACAGTCCTATAGCTCAGTGCCTTTTTATTATGTTGGCATATCTTGGGTTTGATGCCAATGTTTCCATTTTCAGGGCCATAAAAAGTATTACGTAGAAATGTGGCACCAAGCTGTTTGTATATTTTACCACTTAGTCTGACAGACTGAGGAATGGTTTAAGCTCAGCACTAGAATCATTCCATTTGAAATCTTAAAAGTGATATCCACTGGAATTTTCCCATCTCAGGATGATAGTTTTAACGGTTAAATGCTGAAGAAGCCTTAGCACTGGAGAAGTCTCCAATATATTGTATATTCTTTTAAGAATCAAATGTAGTTCTTTACTTGACTTTAGTTCTGCACTGGAATCAGTAACTGCTACTTGATTTTTCTTTCTGCTTCAGTTTGATTTATCATTCTCTGCTGAGACAATGTGGTTGTGAAGAATAACTAGAAAAAATACTTTAAATACTGTGACCCACAACAATGTGGCAAAATACTCTTCAGCTCTTTGGGTTTTTTCCTAAATATAAGTTATTTGTGTACATTTCCTTGGTCTTGCAGACCTCCATGTGAATCTTGAAGCTTTGACATTGCCAACATGTATATAGAGAGTAAAATATAAGTTTATTAATTTGTCTACAGATGTTTATTGACGCATAGTGATTTTTAAAAAGTATATTTTATTGTACAGGGGAATGTGAAATAATGAGATAAACTTATAGGATTTGTTCAAGGAAAGTTTATTACAAGTTTAAAAGGTTTGCTCTGGGGAACTGTCACCCCATTATAAACAGGTAAAATGAGCTGGTTGAAAGCAGAATCTTTCTCTTGGCACCAAATCAGGGATGGTTTCAAAAAAAGAAAGTTTGTTTATAAATATTTGATACATTGTAACCATTTTACTGCCTCCTTTAAACTGCTTTGTCACAGAAGCACAGCATGCAGTTCTGAGCAGGCTGCGCCCTTGTTTTCCACTGGTGCAGAAATCCCTCCTCAAGTCTGGCAGCTTCCCACCCAGCCGCCATCTGTGCACCTCCTGTTACTGAGTCAACCTCTGTTACATTTAACAGTTTCTGTGGTTCAGTATTTCTAATCCTAAATAAAACTCCACTCTTGGCAACCCATGCGGGATTGTGTCTGTGCAATGGGCGTTTGGAGGACAGAGAAAATTCTGTTTCCAGGCTTTGAGCCCAGAGCTGCTGAGCAGCCACGCCAGCAGGGAGCTGGGACTGCACTGGCACAGGAGAGGGACAGGTCTGAGGGCACTGGCAGCAGCTGCTGCTCAGCACCAACTCTCCAAAAAGCACCAGATGTTTTGTACACCACTTCCCATCTCCTCTCCCCTACTTATTTCCTGCCTTCTCAAAACACCTACGACGTACATTAAAAGTTTGATTTACTGCTTGGACACTGTCTCCAGCAGTGAACACCAGCACTGTCTTTATTGAGCTTAGCCCAAGTTAAACATCCTAAGATAGCAGGTTTTAGCCTGCAGAGCATTGAACTGGATCTGGCAAGAAGAGGAGCAGCATCTCAGACATTTCTTTGGCTGCTGGGTAACAACATTTCAGAACTACCTGTTTGTTTTTAAGACAGTAAGTTTATTGCAGTTTGCCCAAAGACCTGGCCTGTTCTCACTTGCTTTGGCAGTGCATGTAACCTATTTTGTAGCGGGTACCTTTGGTGGCTGTGCTTGCTGCAGTGGTCAGCTGGAGGCTAGGTGACATCATTGGGTCTCTCTCTCATTGTGCTGGTTCATGACTTTCATCCTTTAAAGAGAAGGAAAAACTGCTGCCATGCTTCTGTAAAGATCAGCTGAGCTGTTAGATTATTTTCTTCTACACAGCACAAACTGAGCTTGCCTGGGAACTCTCCAACCCTCCTTAGACAGGACACCCCTGGTATTGCCACAGTGGATTTGAAATGAGGAAAACAAACCACCCCCTGCCATTGCTACTGTGCCTCAAGAACTGGGCTTAGTATAGATCCAGACTGTGTTCCTGGTGAAAATCATGTTCAAACACCCTTAAATGCAGTGGGAGTGAGTTAGTAAAACTAGAATGTGCTCCTCTAGAGCAGCCCCCCAGCAGCACATCAGTGACTCTCGTAACTTCCTGCTGGTCAGAGTGGGACTCCAAACCTCCTCACACCTTCCAGCAGCCTGTGCACGTCTTCTGAAGAATGGATCGTACTCTGATGGGTCATAATCATCCAAAAACACGCAGCCCTGTGGGAGAAGCAGGTACTGGGTCAGGTCTCAGAAGCTCCTGGTGGTTACAACAGTGAGAGCAGCCAGCCTGGTGGGACAGAGCCAGGCACCAGCACCAGAGGTGGGTGAAAAAAGAATTCCCAAATTTCCGTACATTGCACCTCAGAAAGAAAGTGACTGAACTGTAACAGGAAAATTCCTCCATCCATTTTAATTTATCACGGGCATAAATACATAAGAAATTATTTCTTGAAGCATCCAGAAAGAATTACAAGCTAAAAGGCTAACCTTAACTAGGACAGTCAAGACAATGGATTTTTTTTTTTTATTGGAAAATGTTTTTCCAGAGAAGGAAGCCATGAGACTGGCTCAGTTGGTCAGAGCATGGTGCCAGTAACACCAAGGTTGTGGGTTTGATCCCAGAATAGCCCACTCACTTAGGAGTAGGATTTGATGGTCCTTCTGGGTCCCTTCCAACTCAAAATATTCTGTGATTTCAGCAAAACAGATATTAAAAGAAAAGAAAAAACAGGAGTGGGTGAGCCCTCACTAGCCACAGCCTTAGGCAGGTCACTGATCTGCAAGATGCCAGCCCCAAGTCTGGGTTCATGAGCTGGCCTTTCCATCTATACATTGGAATAAAGACCTGAACCCACACCTCATGGTCCAGGCTGCAGCTCCAACTCATCAACAACCCTGCCACAGGTGAAGGAGAAGCCCGGTAGCAGGGAAGAGAGCAAAAGAAAATGGGCAAAAAGAAGGGAGGGAAGGGAAAACACATCCAGAATTAACCACATTAACTAACCCACACAAGTGTCTCAAGTTCTGCAAGATTTATCATATGCTGCCACGGATAATGCAAACTTATATAAGTAAGTTTTCCTGTAAATATGAAGGGCCTCAGCCTGCTTTTCAGATGTGCTGGTGACAGACCTGACACCACAGAGCAAGGAGAAAAGGTAGAAGCTGATCACTGGTGCTGGTGCTCCCCTTCAGGCAGAAGGACACATCCCAGAACATCAGCCATTGCTTCTGGAGGACACCCAGCAAACTCCTGACCTGGCACAGCAGCTTGCAAGATGGACTGATGCAGACCCAGATACGTACAGTACACCCAACACAGCCTACATCCCAGGACTTCAGCAGGACTGGTTCAGTTCTTTGTCATTCCATGCAGTTTAAATGCATGGGTCTGTCACATCAGGCCTTTGAAAAAGATAGTTTGGTCTCTTTAAAACAACACATATCCCATGATATTTTCATTTCTGGATGAGCAGGTTGTTTATAGTCTCACGACTCCACTGTGCAGTGGTTTCCACTGACAACAACTACCTGCTCTCATAAAGTATTATTTTTGTGGCAGGTTACATAACTGCTTTTATTTTTCTCTCTTTTTTTCATTCCTGAGATGCAGAAAGTTTAGTTGTAGGATCTGATACTCAAGAGTAGTGTGAAATTAAGAGCAAAACAAAGAAAACTAACAAGTATTTTCTACAGTGACTGCAATTTGCAATTTTGCAATTTTTGTGAATACTGAAACACACGGAACTACAAAAGCCTTAAGTTGGATGGATCCATAACCTGCATGCAGGTTATGCACAATTTTAATTGTTTGTATCTCCCTATTCCCAGCATCCAAGGCCACAAAATCGTTTCACTCATGCTCTGCCAACAGAGTGCAGTAGTGCTGTAGCTGAACTCCTGAGACAGGCAAGTGCAGCCCACTCCCTGCTCACCCAAGCCTTTGGTTTCAGCTGACAGAGCTCAAAGTTTCCCCACTAAATGTTCCAGCCCACAGAGGGAAACACACCTCAGTAGGGTGTCTCATCATATTCAGACCCCAGCACGTGCACACTGCACAGAGCAATGCTGCTGTTCATACTGCTGGTGACAGAAGTCCTTGGGAAAAGTAATTACAGGCAAGGTACATCTGAACTCCAGGTTACCCAGCAGGCAGGAAATAACAGCTACACCCCTGATCTTGTCCACAGTGCTCTGTATACAACCATGACAGAAATGTGTTTCTCATTGATACCTTCTTTGTTGAGTAGTTTAAATATTGAGAGAATTGTTCTCGTATCCTTTTCTGCACTTCTTCCCGTGACTGGCTGTCCATTTGGTCCTTAATTTTCTGCATAAATGGCTCTGAAACATCCTCAAGATATTTTTTGTACAGAAGCTCTGTCTTTCTCAGATCTAGGAAATCACTGTGCCTCAAATATCTTTCCACCTCCTTAAGTAAGAAATGGAAAATAAAAACCACATAACTATTGGCCAATGACAGTAAAGATTCCACAGGTGAAGGTTTGCAGCTTGGCTGACCTGACTGCTCCCTGCTCCAAGGCACCTGTTTCCCAGCCCTTCCTTCTGGCTCCTCCCTCTCTCCACTTCCCACCACTTGTTTCCAAGCTTGCCCTTTCAAGAGCTTTGGCATTCAGACCCTTAGTTTTTGAAGCTGTGGTGCAAGATTGGCAGAAAACGACTCACTTTTCCCCATCAGGTTACTGAGCTGGAATCACTGCAGAGCAGGGGGCTGCAAGCAGCAGACTGTGCAAGACAGGCAGCAGAAGGACCTTCCCTGCAGCACTGGCAATCTGCTGGATCAGATCAGAGCAGCCCTCCTGCCCTTTGCTCACAGCACCACTGTCACCAATTACCCACAGAACAAATATTAGGTGTAAACAAGCAGTTCAAGTCACCTGGGATTCACATTTAGGGTTACTACTCCAGCCCTATCCAGAGGAGACTGAAAAGATCAGAAGCTCATAACTCTAGTTTTTCAAAAATACAGGCAATTAACATTATCTCATGAATCACTGTTTAGGAACTACAAATATTGACATGCAGGAAAGCACACAGCAAATGAGAAAAGAAGTACCACTTCTTACCTTCCCAAAATTTTCTCTGTCCAAGATGCACTGAACAGAAGCAATGATGTCTCGGCTTTGATCAGGTGCTGCCTAACAAAACATGAAAAAAGCCCACATGAGGTGAAAGCAGGACTTAAGAGTAGGAGTTAGATTTACTTTTGAATTCAAAATAATTACTGGTGTCGTGATTAATGGCACATTGTATCACAAGCCAGCTGGCAAATCCTTGCAAGATTTGCTCTGAACAGTTGGGTTAAGTAGCAACAGGAAAGCGTTGGAAGAACTGGAATGAGAACTGCAAAGTACATGCTCAGATGACCTTGGCTGCTCCTCACCACAACCAAACACCATTTCCTCCTTGCCACTGTTCCTCACCTGTGCCAAACGTGGCTCCTTAACTCCTGCACTCCAGACAAGGAGTACAGGCAGCGCAAATCTATCATTTAGGGATGGAATGCATTTTGTGCATGGAATGGAATATTAGCCTGCTTCTCCCTGTGCTTAATACTGATTTTTAATTCCAATTGACAGTGTAGTTTTCAGTCATGTCTGCCTTGGCCCTGCTGACCAGCTCCACACTCCTAAAGGTTTATTACACTGAGATGAGCAGGACATCATACCTCAGAGCAAGCAAGGAAGAGACAAGAAGTATTAAAAATGCCACCAAAAATAAATAACAGGAAATCTAAATTTCTGGCATGTTTTGAGACCCTTTCATCCTACTATTTGAAACAACTGGTATGTTGTATTCTGCCTGATGAATTTACTTCACATAGTCACAGACCCTTTCTAAAGCCAGCACTGTAACAGCAGCCCAAAGACATGGCCATCACTCCAGCTAAGAACCATCACTGGTGAACAGGAGAAGAGTTTTCCTTCAGGATGATACATATGTGAAGAATCCTTAAGAACCAAAGGAGCTGGATCTCCTTTGACTGAAGGAGTAAAGTCTCTTCTCCCTGAAAAAGAGCAGGCCCAGGGGCAGCCTCATCACAGTATTACTTGGAGGGCAGCTACAAAGAGGATGAAGGCTCTCCCTTTACCAGAAGCCACAGCAAGAAGACAAGGGGTAAGAGGTACAAATTGCATTGGCAGTGGTTTCATCTCAATGTAAGAATGAAATTCTTACAGTGAGATCTATCATTCACTGCACAACCTCCCCAGGGATGTGGTAGAGTCCCCATCACTGAAGATTTTCAAGGTGCAGTTGGACAGGGAGCTGGATACTCCCATCTGGTGTCTCTTTCCCATGAAAGGCTGAGCCAGATGATCTTCCAAGGTCCTTTCCAGTCTGGACTGTTCTATGAGTCTGTGATTCTAACTAGTCACAAGCTTGTTCCAGGTGTTATGGGAAACTTTTCCACACATCAAACTGCAAGTAATTCAATAAAGCTGCCTCAAAAGGACGCATGAGCTCAATAAAATCCATTGAATCTGTTGCCATTTTCATAATTCTTTATTCTTCTTCTCCATGACAAACATCTCTCAGATTTTACTGAACCTTGCAAATAACGATTTTTCATTCTTCCCTTCATAACTTCCATTTCATTCCTCCACTCACACCCTCACACAACAGAAGCCCTTCCTTCTGTGTTAGCCAATCTTTGGCAATATTTTCCTTCCCAAAATGTCTGCTGCAATCAAAATTATTGGCTGTGCCACTCTGCTGGTGCTGAGGAGAGCCTCTGAATAAATTTAAGGAAAGGAAAAGGTCTGCATAAAAGACAACCTGCTTTACAAAGATCAGGTTCTCATCCAGGTTCCACAACCAAGCTACAAACTGGGATGGAATGGTAAGAAGTAATACAACTGCAATACCCATTTTTGAGGAGGGACAGACTGAAGCACAGAGCTCCTGTTCAGGCTCACAGGTGAGTTCAGGCACATGCCAGGGATAAGTCTGGGAGCACAGACAGACCAGAAAACACTGTCAGGATTTCAGTGGGATTGAGTGGCCAGTTCCAATACAGGACCCTGTTACACACCTGGGATCCCAGTTACAGATCCTGCTCTCCTGGGTTCTTTGCCTACAGCTGAAGGAATGCTGGGTGTCACTCACCGTCCAAGGCTGTTGCCGCTTTGGTTTTCTCACAGGTTTCCCATTTGCAAATCTTTGTAGCCAGGGACCCTCTGAGCCATTCACACTGCCCATGGTTGGATTAGTCTGGGAAAAACAAGAAAACTGTCAAAACCATATAAAACTATATTGTATAAACAGCAAAACCAAGATTTTTGTACAATTCCTACTAATCAATGAAACAGATCTCTGAAGGACACTAATTGCTGATACCTGCAGCATTTTCCTGTCACAGTAAGTAAAACAGAGATGAAGTATCAGGTTTACAGTCAGATACTGCCTCTGGTGGGACTGTCTGTCCCCATCTCCACACACCATGGACAATACTTTTTGTTTCAAAGAACAGTGATTGACAAATTATTTGAAAATGCCTGTCAGCTTTGGAAACATTTCAGTTATCAAATTTCACCTCCAGACTATTACTTCTTTCCTTTGTGCTTTTTTCAACCGCATGAAAGTCTCTTTCAAGTAACTGCCACATCCCACTCCAGGGATGGCTACATTTTATTGGTTTTTACAAATGAAGCTTATGCTGAAGTGCTAACTCAGCTCCAGTCAGAAAATTCCATCCTTTCTCTTGTATGTGCATCAGGGATCTGGATTGATTTATAACAAAGACAGCAGAACCACAGAAGCAAAATGCCCTTTACAGGACCCTCCATTTAAACCCCTATTTATTTCGGACTCACTGGAGACACACTGCTTCCTGGAAACAATGGATTCACAACATTACTTAGGTAAAGAATGGGACAAAAGAAAAGCTTATTTCTGCAGAGATACTGACCCCAAGTCTTCAGAGAGATCTTTCTGTTATAAAAAAAATAAAAATCTGATATTATTTTTTGCAATATCTAGTTAAAAGAATCTGCAAGGAATCTGGGTATTCATAGAAGATAACATAAGTTAATTCTGTCAAATCCAGCACTTTAGTGACAATATCTGACTCCAAACTTAACTCTCTGGTGAGCAGATTCAAATTTCTTACCATCTATTCAAGGTAAAGTCTGTAATCTACATCTTTATTTGTTTCATTTCATATTCCCTGCTCTTGTGCACTGACAAAAACATCTGCTGGGATATTCCTGAATCTTCACAGCACATGATATGGATTTGGCATTAGACAAATCCAACACACCTTCCTGTGAGCAATATACCCCCCCTACATCCACAGGTGCCACAGACTCCTGTGTCATGCCACCATTTACAGATTTCCTTCAACTCCAAGCTGTTTTGTTCTTCTGAGACAGGGATGCTGTAAATCCCTGGACAAACTTGAGATAAGGAAAATATATACTTTAATATTTCTAAGCTTGTAAAACAAGTAAAACAAATAAAACCTCAACAATTACTCTCCTTTCTATTTTTAGTAGGTAGTATTAAGACTCCATCCACCTCACAAAGAAAGACTGAGCACAAAGCAGAGAATGTGTTTGACCTCCTCAGAGAATTCTGATCTCTTCAGAGAACAGAGCAAACACAGAAAATCTGCCTCTGCAGCAATCTGCCTTCAGGAACCCAAAAGTGGTAAAGACTCTAGCTGCAGATTCCCCCCCGTTCCCAATCTTCACAGCTCAAGCTGCTACTGAATCTTAATCCTTTCTTTTTCTGCTTTTTTTGGACTCTTGCTAGGAGATGCCAACCCTCCTCACTGCAAAGGCAGGGCTCACTGATACGAGACAGCAGCTGTTTTGCAGGTTTTGAAACTACAGGTTTAATCACAAGCTTAGACAGAAATCGAGTAAAGGATTTCCAGAATCTGAGTGGATAAAACAAGTATTTAGTCAATCCATCAGCTGCAGTCTGCAGATGCCAAATCCCATGAGCAGGTTGGCTGTTCTGTATTAGGGCATTTGTTTCACTGTGCCAGATCCCTGCAAGTGTCCAAGGCCAGGTTGGATGGGGCTTGGAGCAACCTGGTCTAGGGGAAGGTGTCCCTGGCCATGGCAGGGAGTTGGAACAAGATGATCTTTAAGGTCCCTTCCAATCCAAACCATTCTGTGATGATTAAACCTGAGAATAACCATGCCTAAAAATCCTTGCTGGACAAACACGCATCCTTCTCTGCTGTCAGCAGTGTAGCTCTGTATCAGTAAGTTTTAAAGACAGGTTTCTCTTCTTTCCTCAGTAAAACAAGGTTCTTCCCTAAACACCCACCTGCTAAAATTCACACTCTCTGTGCCCAAACACGAGGCTTTGCAGCAGCTTTGTGGAAACCCATTTTATTCACTCTGTAACAAATAAAAGCACCCTCACACATGCCTCAGTACTCTCCAAATCCCGTTCAGCCGTGTAGGCTCACGTGTCACTGCACGGATGTCACCCTGTCACTGCACCGCGGGCTGCCTTTACTGGTGCCTTGGTTCCCTCTCGTTGCCTCAGGTGCAGGGGCAGAGAATGGTAAGAGAACCAGTCTCTAGTGCGAGCAGCGCAGCTCTGTGAACAGAACTGTGAATGCTGAGCTAACAGGTAACGCGTGTATGCCCGGAAGGCCCTGGCCCGCCCTACAATTCGGAGGCAGCGATGAGATAAAGGCCGGCGAAAGGGAAAGGCCAAGCTCCCTCTGGTCCCGGCTTGCCCCACACTGTGCCCAGTCCTGAGGCGGGGCTCGCAGGCCCCAGGGAAGAGGAGGCGAACACAGATCCACACGCACCACCCCCGTGCCGACGTCCGTCACTAGGGACGGTGAGCACTGCCCGGGCGTGGCAGGACAGGGCGGCAACGGGAGCCAAAGCCACCCCGCACGGCCCCGCCC
Source organism: Hylia prasina (assembly GCA_013397195.1). Lineage (NCBI taxonomy): Eukaryota > Metazoa > Chordata > Aves > Passeriformes > Sylviidae > Hylia > Hylia prasina. Next base: position 823,394 of record VYXD01005452.1, read on the forward strand.
TGCTGAGGGGAAAATGGCGGTGCGGTGCGGCGCGCCTGGATGTATTTCACAGGTCTCTCACCGCCCCTCCATGACCTTCCGCCGAAAACAAATAGTCCCTCACCCATCACCCACAGCCCCTCGGGACGAAGAGATGCCGCCCGTGGGGACAGGAACCCGGCTGCCCGCGGGGACAGGGACACA
>VYXD01005452.1:823642-836997 GCA_013397195.1 Hylia prasina
GGTGAGTGAGCCAATCAGAAGCGAGGGAGCCGAAGCGAGCGGGGCCGAGCGGGACCGAGCCGAGCCAAGTCCAGTGGAGCGGAGCCGAACCGAGCCGAACATGGCCGAGCAGAGCCGAGCCGGCGCAGTCGTGCTCCCTGGGTTATTACCCAAAGTTCATTAAATCGTATTACAGGATTTCACACATTCCCCTGCAGTGATAACCATGACACTGAATTTGAAACTGTAATTAGCCAAAAACACCAACAGATGAGGGAAATGTCAGGGCTCTTTCCCCCAAAAGTGCTGCACTGACACACAGGTCTCACAATAACAGAGACGGAGTGTTTCCTCGAGCCCTTTACACTTTTTTTTTTTTTTTTAAGATTTATTATTATGATTGATTTGTCAGCGCCCCCGGTAAGACGAGACCCTTGTGCCTAGCAGGCTGCCAGTGCCCCGGAATGGGGATCCCCCTGCACAGCCCCCTGTGCCCAGGGTGGGTTCATAACCTGTCAGGGACTTGTGACAGCAGCATGTCAGAGTCAAATCCCTTATGTCAGTGTGGAAAGAAAGACCCCCTCGTGGATACCCCACGCTCTTAGTCTCTATGTTACTAATTTTGTCATTTTTATCCATTGCCATTGTCTGACACCACTCTTGAAGGATTCAACTTAAGGAATAACTCACTTTATTAACAAATACACTGATCACAGAAGACTGTCACAGAGTTGGGGCAGAGATTGTCATTGACAGTGCACTGACTGAGTGAGGAAGTCTGAAGTGATACACAGGCTCTGATCAACAGTGAAAGTTTAAGTTCATCAGCGTGCACAGAGTAGAGATCCTATCCAAAAAGTGTGCCCACGGGGGAAAATCAGGATCAGCCCATCAACCGAATCCAGAGGTTATGTGGAGGCTTTCCTAACTTGTCACCCTCTTAACTCAATGTTACACTATTTACCCTCAGGTGAAGCTTGAGTGACTCTAGTCAAACATACTTTTGTTCTCGATTAGTGTAAAATTCCCTCACTTTGCTCTCAAAGATACAGTTAATAAAATAAAGAGCATGTGCTCAGGGAGGGGTGGTCACACTTTGGAGGTGGGTAATTTTGGGATGGAGGTGTGTCACACCATTACAATGAGAGTATGAAGAGCGGGGTTCATCTGAGGAGAGCGATTTCCCCACGGTTGCTGATTCAGGAACAGGACCTCTCCTCCATCCTGTGCTTGGCAGCTGCTGTGCAGTTTGTCGGCTGTGAGGTACCACCGAGTTCCCCTTCCTGCAGCGATCACAACACAGCCTGGCTGTGGGGTCTCCATCCCACTCCACCTTTCATTTCATCCCTCCTTAGCATCAGCTTCAGCCTGCTGGGGGTGATGCATGGGGAATTATCACGGAGTGAATTCTGTGCTTACCAACCACTTTTCCTCTTGGAAATAGCAACTGCATTTTACCCCAAAATTTCCTAATGTTACAGCTTCTGTTGGAATGTGACTATAACTTCAGCCTCAAGATTTTTCCCCCGATGTCTCTCATTTTCCCTCATTTTCCCACTTAATCAACCCCAGGACTGTAGTCACTCAAGCTTCCCGGTATCCAAATGGAGTTCAAGAGTGTTTCATGCATTTGTATTGCATGGATTATCTGATGTCTGTAGGGATGACCAATAGGCTAATTGCCTCATAATAATACAACTTTGTTGCAGTGCATTTCCACACCCAAGCAAATGATTCTATGTAAGGAAAAGAGTTTCAGTTTACCTCTAAATATGTAAGGAATTTAGGTCTTTCACCCTGGGAAGGAGCACATTTGTGTTTTCACAGCAGCCTATCCATGGCAATCCTACTGACTGTGCCAATTTTCTGTCAGGTAAAGGTGGGGGGAGGGTTTCCTTGAGCCTTTTATATTTGATCAGTCTGTCAGCACCCCAGGACTGACAGACCAGTCTGTAGCCAGGAAAGATGAGAGCTTTGTGCCAGACCAGTCTGTCAGTGCCCCAGAATGGGAACCCTGCTGCACAGACCAGTGATTGGAGGGTGGCTCAACTAACCTTCAGTCAAAATCCCTATTTCAATTTAGAAAGAGAGGCCCCTCCTGGACTCTCCCTGATCTCAGTCAGTGTGTTATCAGTTTTGTCAAGCACGCTACCCATGCTGGAGCCCTTAAAGGACTCACACTAACAGTTTATGGAACAACACAGTTTCTAAATGTAACAGAAAATTGTGACAGGTTGAGGTTTGAGGATTGCCAGCGATAGTATCTGACTGCAAAAACGTATTCAAAGGAACACATGGATAATCCCTAGCAAAAGCTGTCTCAAGATAATCAATGAGTGTGTGGAGAATATGGTTCTTACCCAACAGATGTGCCTGCGGGGCCTGCAGGAAAGAAGACAGGTTCAGCCCGATGACTGACCCCAGAAGTTACAATGGAGACTTCCCCAACTTCTCCCCTTTCTTTAGGTTTAGGTGGAGCTTGAGTGACTCTCCATTCACACAGCAAGGAGTGGTTGTACCTTGGGGGCAGGTAACTTTGGGATGGAAATGTGTAACAGCATCACATCTCAGCTAACCTTGGGATGGAGGTGTGCTCAGTGTTACACCCGAGGAGAGTAATTAGACAGCAGCAAGACATCTCCTATCTCCCTCAGTTTGTTGGAAATGATGCAACTTTTTTTTTTAATGTAACTTTAGTCAGTTTGTTTTGTTCACCTTTGCAGAGGAGGAGAACTGAAATTTCTCTTCAAAAGACTCTGTTCGCCAAGTAAAGCCTGATGAGCACAAAATCTACTGGAAGTAGCCAGAAGATACAGAGGAGATAAAAACATTAACAAACATCACCCCCTGGAGTGGTTGGAGACACCTGGTCTGGGGAAAAGATTGATAAGACAACCAAAGAATGAGGTCCTAATTAACACTGAAGGTGAAGGAATCAATAACCAATAGGATATCAAACACTAAGGACTGTATAATTTAAGTCAAATGAACATGAATTTGTTTGGGGTTTGTATGTATGTGAAAAGTCTAGTAAAGAGCCATGTGTGATGGAATAATTTTCACTGTAGAACCTAGGTGTGTGTGAATGAAATAATTTCTACTGCACATCCTGGCCAGAATAACATCCTGGCCAGAATAAAGTAATGCCTTGATTCTCTAACGCTGAAAAGATGTTGTTGGACTGCCTAATTCTGGAGCATAGTTTCAGTGATAATGTGACTATAACTTTAGCCTCAAGATCCTCCTCAGTTTTCTTTAATTTCCCCCCAGTCATTTTCCCACATTGTGCTAGTGCTGATCATTTAAAAAGAAAATAATTTTTGGTTTGGGTCAAGCCCAGCCCAGAAAACACCCTCAGCCCCCTCCCTCTGCTCTGATCTGATCTGATGGTTGTAGCAAGTTCTATCCCATTTCTTAGTGTTTTCACTGTGGACTGTTTCCTCAGCAAGATGAAAATTTAGTGCCAGGAAAAAAAAAATCCAGAAATACTTACACTGTAAAAACGTAACTGGGACTTTTATGGCCTTTCTAGGAAAGAGGACCATTTTCCTGCTGGTCAGTTCTAGTGCCTTTGTTGTTGTTACATCGCTTATCTAAGGCCTTACAGTTCTTCTGCTGAAATTCCTGAATTTCACATGGAGGAAAACATGTTAAAAGGGAAGTGGAATGAACATTTATACATTTGTCTTTTTACAGAACAGAATGAAAATGAACCAACTTCAGGCTTCTTTTGTCAGCAGAAAAAGCATGTGGAAAATGCAGTATAAAGACAAGTCTCTGCATTGACCTTTGGCTTTAATGTGAGAGATCAAGAGCTTCCTGGGAAGTGACAGCAGAGGTAGAAACTCTGTGAACCCAGAGCACAAAGCAGCAATAATGGTAGGGAGCACAGTGCTCTACTAAATCCACTTGTTCTCTCAGCCTCAGAGCCCAGTGTCGGGGAACAGCCCAGCTGGCTCACAAGGTGATTGCTAATTTCACATCTTTGATTTTTGGAACAACGATACCATTTAAGTGGCATTTTGAAGGAGTCCTTTTTAAGCACTTTGTGCTCAGTGATCCTGATGGTAAACCAGATGGATGTAGGTCCATTCTCTGTCCTTGAGACCCTCTGGAATGGAATGTGCCATGCCCATGCTATAACCCCAGAGCTGTGGCTGAACCAGGATGCCTCTTGGGAACACAGATCTAGATTCAATACCAGGATACAGAAGTACTTTCTGCCTAATTCTGGAGAAACAATGCAGTGAAACCACCTGTAGCTGCCAAGTTACTATCATTGATACAGCACACTAAAGAAGGCCATGCTACTATACAATGACAGCTCTGTCTGTGCCCAAAATCACAGAACCACAGAATCATTTAGGCTGGAAAAGACCTAAAGATCATCAAGTCCAGCCACTAACTCAGCACGGCCAAGCCCATCACTAAATCATGTCCCTCAGTGCCACATTTACATGCCTTTTAAGTACCTCCAGGGACTCCATGGTGACTCCACCACTGCCCTGGGCAGCCTGTTCCAGTGTTTCACAACCCTTTTGGTGAAGAAATTGTTCCAAATATCCAATCTGAACCTCCGCTTATGCAACTTGAGGTCATCTCATCTTGTTATATCACTTGTAACTTGAGAGAAGAGCCAAACCCCCACCAGGCTTCACCCTTCTGTCAGCTGTACAGAGAGAGAAGGTCCTCCCTGAGCCTCCTTTTCCCCAGGCTGAGCTCCACCAGCTCCCTCAGCTGCTCCTCATCAGACTTGTGCTCCAGACCCTTCCCCAGCTCCATTCCTTTCTCCAGACATGCTCCAGCCCCTCAATGTCCTTCCTGGATTGAAGGCCCCAGAACTGAACACAGAATTTGAGGTGACCTCACCAGTGCCCAGCACAGGGGACAGTCACTGCCCTGGTCCTGCTGCCACGCCATGCCTGGTACAGCCCAGGTGTCTTTGGCCTTATTGCCCACCTGGGCACACGTGGCTCATGTTCAGCTGCTGTCACCAGCACCCCCAGGTCCTTTTTGACTGGGCAGCTTTCCAGCCACTGTGCCCCCAGCCTGTGGCACTGCAGGGGTTGCTGTGACCCAAGGGCAGGACCCAGCACTTGGCTTTGTTGAACTTCAAACAAGTGACCTCAGCCCATGGATCCAGCCTGTCCAGATCCCTCTGCAGAGCCTTCCCACTCTCCAGCAGGTCAACACTCCAGCCCAAATCGGTGCTGTCTGGGAACCTACTGAGGGTGGACTCGGTCCCCCCATCCAAACCATCAATAAAGATATTAAACAGAGCTGGCCCCAGTGCTGAGCCTTGGGGAATGAGATCTATTAAATCTAACAGCAAGGCCTTCCCCTATAAGCTAACTTCAGACTAGCTCTATCTTATTATTTTCAGCAGGACTACACACTGAGCTGGAGCAGATCCAAAAGGTTCCATTGTGTAATTTAGCCCCAAGTCTGCCTGGCTGGCTCAGAAATAATTCAATAAATTCAGGAGCCATATCATATTTGATGTGAGGTGGTGTGGTTTTTTGTTTGTGGTGTGGTTTTTTGTTTGTGGTTTGTTTTTTGTTTTTTGGGTTTTTTTCTGCTATGGAAGGCAGAAAGTGAAAAGCTGAAAGATTGCAAAAAATGCCAACACTTTCAAAATCCTGTAACAATATCTGCACATTATTTATTCTTGCAAATAGTAACATTGTTCACAACCAGCCACTGTTCCTAGCAAAGACTAATGCTAAGATTTTCCAGGGCCAGATTTGCAGTAGTTATTCTTTGGAGTTTATTCTTGCTGTCATGGATGATTTCTTTGTAGGGGGAAAAAAATAAAAAAAACAACAAAACTTTTCTTTGCATGTTACAAGAGATTTCTGAAAATTATTTAAAGTGCTGCTCAGTGTTTATATTCTTTAGAGTAGGTAATACCTCACAAATATAGGTATTTTTAATTTTCAGATAGAAACAGCACTGTCGTGTTGAGTGCAGTACAATGTGAGGGGGATTTGAACTTGAAAAAAGCATCTCCATTGCAGCAATTCTGTATGTGACTTTTATAATCATTGATTTAATTTTTTTTTTATGTCCTTGTGTTATTATAGCAGATTACTTTAGAGGGAAAGGTAGCTGAATCAACAGAAAACCTGGACTTCATCAACCTCAAGGGTGTTCATTAGGACATAAAGTAATGAAGTTCAAATCTTTAAACAAGAAACTGCTGCTTTACAACATTCCATCTGCTGAGGTCCCTTCTGTTTTTTCAAGAACACTTGTGGGCTTGCTGCTCATAAAAGGACTACCCCATGCATCTGCCCTCTAAGTTTCTTAACTGAATTGAAAGTGGTCTTCCATATTTGCTTTAAGATGCTCTGCTTTATCTTTCTAATGCTGTTTTTTAGCCTTTTTCCAGATAACATAGTTATTAATCTCACTAAGCAAAGTAAGTTCTCTAATGGCATTACAACTATGCAGGGGCCCACAGACACAAGGGACAAAGGAAATGGATACATCAACACATTTTCCGACTATCCTGTACATCCTTGAATAATAAAATATATTTTTATCATGTGAATTTGCATTGTCAATGACTGCAATAAAAAGTTATTTTAAACTGCAGTGGATTGCAGAGTTCTCTGGGGACAGTGGAGGAGGGACAACGTCAGTCCTGGCACTGCATCAGGATGTGTGTACTACAGACCAGGCTTCATGATCTTTTCATCTTCAGAAACACATCAATTATGAGCTCCTCAAGTCACATGAGAACAAAAGAATTCTTAGCTATACTTGATTCTAAATTTGTTCCATTTCGAAGCAGAGTTTAAAAGCCTGGATACAAAAATCTCATTTTTACAGGAAAAAAAAATCTACAGAAAAATCCCACACATATGAGTTACCATTTTTAAATAGTCTGAAATGTCAGTTTTATTCCCTGACAGCTCAAACACTCAAGAGCTGGTGACTAGGACACAAAGGCATGATCTGATCCTTCTGCAAAGCTCAAGGAGGTATCATCAGACTTTTAGAACAGTACTGATTCTGATTCCAAACCATCAGGTAGAAACACACGGGGTTTAAGGGCGTGAACCAGCGAGCTCTGAACGCCGCTGTTCCCACGAACAGAGCCCAGGGCAGCCTCCCCAGCGCGTTTATGGCATCGGTGCTGGCGCAGCTCCCACACCCTCCGTGCCGGCGCAGTAAATCGAGTCAGAGACGCTCAGAATTCCGAAACCCCAGCATTTGCTCACCCCATCACACACACACCGGCACAGCCACGGGCAGCAGGCCAAGCTCCCCGTGTGTGGGGGCAGCGGCCGAGCTGTGCCGCAAGGCCAAGCGGGAAAAGAGATTTCTGTGCCAGCCCGGGGAATAATCCAGGTCGTTAGCAGAAATAATGGTGAGCTGTGCTAATGTTTTCGGCCCCTCATATCTGTCGCTCCAAAGTAGAACAACCTCGCCCTGTTCCTCCCCTGGACCTGCAGGGGAGTAGCCGAGTGCGAGGGCAGAGCTGGGAGAGGAGGAACTGGGAGCGGACTCTGTTCCGAGGACAGGCTGGGTTTGTTCCGGGGCACAGACTGTCCGTTCTTCCTTACAGGAAAAAGGTGAGCTCGGAGTGTGCTTGGGAGCCACGCAGCTTCTTAAAATTGTTGTTTTCAGCCACTGCTGGCAGATCCGAGAGCTCGAAATGGTTGCAAACTTGTGTCTCAGTTCCTGTGGTTTTCTGTGCATTTGCGAGCAATGTAAATATTCAGATCCTCTTGATTTTTTGTTTTTGTTTTGGGGTTTTTGGTGAGTTTTTGTGGAGTTGTTTTTGTTTGTTTGTTTCTTTTGTTTTGTTTTTACATTTTTGTGGGCCTGCTTCTAGCAACAAAGACAGTAATTTATAAAAAAGCAGGTTAATGAACTCTGATGAGAGAGGGACAAAAATTTCTTTCACATCTTATTTTTAACTCACTAAATTTGGACCAAATTAACACAGCAGAAACAATTGTTATGGGGTGGCATCAGGTGGGCTTCCCATTGAATTTTTTTGCTGATACAGGCAAGTTTTGTGGGACTGGATTAAATAATTGAAAACAACAAATAGACAGGCAGCATCAGAAAGAAAAGCCTTTAAACTGCATTTTATACAAATAATTGGAGTGCTTATTCACCATAAAGTAGCATAGAGCACCACCCTGTGGGGATTGACATCCCTGGGGTTTCAAGCTGTTTATCATTGTGTATTTGCAGTCCTACCACCAATAATTAGGTATGCACTTAGCTTTTCCTGGGCAGAAATCCGTGATTTTTACAGAGGGCAGGGTGGTCTGTCACATAGTGCTGATTACTTGAAGAGGCTCTGGCCTGCAGCCCATCCTCTGCTGGACTCAGTGCAGAACCAGCTCTCAGGAAGTAACACAGTTGTTCCTGTTGTGATTGCCTCTCCTTCTCATCTCCTTGCACCCGGCACCCAGGGAGCAGAGAGAAGACTGTTCCACATTTGATTTTACCAGGCAGTTGGAGGCTTGACAGCTCAGCCCATCTCAAGAGCTGCTGGTGCCAAAAGGATCCCAGGAACAGCATCTGAGGAGGTACCTGAAAAGACTCCTGCAGCAGTGAGATCCTGTACCACAAATCAGGCACATGGGAATCACCTCCTGAGGCAAGGGAAATAAATAGGAACTTTTAAAGCCATTTGTTACCTTTCATTACTGAGATTTTTCTACTGCACGTTAAGTGTGCCTGCATTCATACAATGTTTTTTCAGTTTGGGGTTTTTTGGGTTTTTTTTTTTTTTTTTTTTAGACAAAATGTTTGCAGCCTATTTTGATTGCCCAGGAGGCCCAGAAAATCTCTATATGAAAGAAGTGATGAAACCAGATCCAGGAGAAGGAGAAGTTCTTGTGAAGGTCTCTGCCAGTGCTCTGAATAGGGCTGATTTACTCCAGGTATGGGTATATTAAACAGATTTGTGCACCTAAAACCAACACATTCTTTTTGTGCCCCTCTGTGAAGTCTTGACAGATCTGATGAGCTAAAAGAGTTTGAACCTAGTGAACATTTGGATGGGAGAGTTCATAGGGCTGAAAGAAGAGTTGTTTGTTGATTCAGCAGATAAATGTTTCTATCTGAGTTAGTGTAGTGCTGGGCTGGTGTGGAAAGGCAGCTGCCTTTCAACAAAACATATAAAACCAAAGCTCTGGCCTTGCTAGATCTTAGACCCTTTTCTGGACATTTGAGATGAAAAGGAAATGTTCTAGTGGCACAGTTCCAGTGGGGAAAAAAATTTACTCAAATTCACATTCAAATTATTAGTTTGAGCTGCAAGCTATGTTCTGACCTCCACAGCAGGGATTAGCCTGGACAAAGGGGACTCACAAGTATTTAATTTCTCCTTATTTTAAGAATAAAACTTAGTAATAATAATACTTAGGGAGCAGAAGTGTTTCCAGAGGTTAGAAGATCCTCAAATTACTGCAACATATGCACAGGGCAAAATCAGGATTAAACAAATAGTAATTTAGGCTGGAGATGTGTGAATGAAATATTGCAGGTCATTACATTCACTGATGTTTGGTTTTTCCTTCCTTGTCTTTTTTTTTTCTAATTTATTTTAGAGGAGAGGGAAGTACCCTCCCCCCAAAGGAGCAAGTGATATTTTAGGCCTAGAGGCAGCTGGGAGTGTGGCTGGGCTGGGTCCTGGCTGCTCGGGCCGGTGGAAGATCGGCGATGCAGTGATGGCTCTGCTCTCCGGGGGAGGTCAGGCACAATATGTGACTGTGCCCGAAGGCTTCCTGATGCCAATTCCCAAAGACATGACTTTTATTCAGGCTGCAGCCATCCCTGAAGCCTGGCTAACAGCATTTCAGCTGCTCCATTTTGTAGGTGAGAGGTGCATTTGCCCATTTATCCCACCAAAACAGCTCATCTTCCCTTCTGTTACAAAATCCTCTCCTTGATGCCTCCATTTGAATGTTGTTTGCCTTCAAAGAACCTTTTCACTGTCACTTTGCTCTTGTGGGTCGGAATCCAGTCAGAATCCTTGAATCTTGATCACCTCTCCCCAGTGCCAACATACCCTGCTGATTCCATATTTACAAGGAAGGATATGAAAAGATGGTCAGATTTCTTTTCATCTGTATTTCTCCATTTGAATCACTGAATGGTTTGGGTTGAAAAGGATCTTAAAGATCACCAGTTCCACTGGAATTCCACTCCCCTGCCATGGGCAGGGACTCCTTCCATTAAGACTAAACCCTGAATTTATTCCCATGTTTTCCACACACCTGAAAACACATCTTACTTCTAAGGATCTGGCTTCACTGCATGCATGACTATATCAAGATTATCACTAATTGTTTGTGGTTCTACAGGCAACATCTTGTACCGTGTTTAACAGAGATATTATTTGTAGGCAAAATCTACTCTGAGCTGATTTAAAATAGACAGAAGCCCCCACTCTTCATTTTAAAAATACGCTGCCAAGGTAATAAACAGTAGCACTTGACAGGGTTTTCCTCAGGGGAGAAATATCTGTCTTCCACACTCTTCAGCAGTAGCATCTAAAAGATCCAATAAGGAACAAAAGTTCCAAACATAACTTCCCTACAGACTTGCTTCAATCAGTGTTGCTTCCTGGGAATCAGTGAGAGGCTACTGGTGCCTCATTTTCAGGAGCAGTTGGTGAAACACAAGATAATGCAACCAATAGATGGTAAAATTACTGGTAGGACTGCTCTTTAATGTTACCCAGCATTGCTGATATTTCTCCATTGCTGAGTACCTGATTTCTCAGTATGAACATCCTCCAAGTGTATTTCCTGCTGATGGCACTCACTTACGCATCTTAGTCACAGATGCCCAGAACTCCACATGGCCAAGACAAAGTCCTTCCACTGAGGCTGCTAAAATTATGTCCTGTCAGCACACTGCAACCTCTGATACTTCTGGATTTCTGTCTTTTATGAAGGCTATGAAGATGCCCAATTGTCCAAAGTCCAATCAAAGGCATCTCTTTCAACCTCCTCTGATATCTTCGAGACTGCTCATGTTTTGGTCCAAAGGTGATGCCCAAAGGGTGACCACTTTCCTTATGCCCTCCTCCAGGAAAAGTACAGGAGGGTGAGAAAGTGTTGATCCACGCTGGAGCCAGCGGGGTTGGCACGGCAGCCATTCAGCTGGTGAGACTGGCAAAGGCTATTCCCATTGTGACAGCAGGAACTCAGGAGAAACTGGAAGCAACAGCAAATGCTGGAGCAGCTGCAGGGTTCAACTACAAGAATGAAGACTTCAGTGAAAAGGTCTTGGAGTTCACCCAAGGTAAAAACCTTCCTGTGAAAGTGTGAATGAACCTCCCAACATGTGGACACACATTCAGTTTAAGCCATCATTTGGTGAGGGAGCAGACAGTAGTGACCCTGTAAGCACAACCTGATGTCCTGTTCAGCCCAGATCAGGCCTTTCCTTAGTTTAATTGTGCTGTTTTCTGCATGGGCTCTCTTTCATTTGAGGCACAAATATTGTGCCTTGTTATTGCTGCCTACCCAAGGAATTCCTTGGGGATCAAATCCTTGCATTTTGGTTTGAATCATCACGGAAGCATAGCATGGCCTGGGTTGAAAAGCACTTTAAAGATCATCTAGTTCCAGCAAGCTGCCATGGGCAGGGACACTGTTCACTAGACCAGCTTGCTCTGATCCCCATCCAACCTGGCCTTGAACATTTCCAGGGATGGGGCAGCCACAGCTTCTCTGGGCAACCTGTGCCAGTGCCTCACCTCACTTAATTCTTGAACTGTTACAAAAATGTAGCTTTTCTAAGCATTTGGGGTCGTTTATGCCTGAGTCTGCTTATGGGTAACTGATGATTTTTTTTTGTGCCTGATTCTGTAATTCCTTACAAATCACAGTACCAATTCCTGATTTCAGGAGAAAGATTTAAATAAGAATTGCAGGGTTGATCCTGTACCAATGAATAACGAGGTTTTAGTCTTGCTTGAAATTATCCTACCCTTAATGCAGCTTGACTTCATTGCTGAAATCTCTTCTGTTTCTACTTGAGGCTCTGGAGTAGATATTATTTTAGATTGTGTTGGGGCCTCATACTGGGAGAAGAATCTCAACTGTCTGAGTACTGATGGCCGGTGGATTATCTATGGACTGCTGAGTGGAGGTGAAGTCCATGGAGATTTGCTGGCAAGGCTGCTTTCCAAAAGAGCCAGCATCCACACGAGCCTGTTACGGTCCCGAGACAAGGAGGCAAGTACTGGATATAAGCAGTGTATTCAGTTTGATCTTAAAATTTATGATAGCTTTGAGAGTTTTCTTTTAAAACCAGTGGTAAACACATTCTTGCCAAAAAAGCCCCTCCTTGAACTGATACTTCATACTTTGGAAAATGTCACAAGTGAAGTTATAATGTCTTTTTTCTATTTTTATCAAATTCCTCCCTGAATGACAGGAATGACACCCAGGACTTCTTAATGTGCTTCATGTATACCATGATTTAGATATTTGGCCCTAGAAGAAATAAAACTCCAGTGATCGGGCAACTTGATCAAGTATGAGGAAGGGAAAATAAAAATCTCTGTTAGGTCAATTCAAAGTAGAAACCAAGGCCATTTGGATGCCCAGTTACCAAACAAAACTCATTTTATGTAGAATATTCTCAGATATAACAGTAAAAGACCCACAGTGCAGAGCCCTAAGGTGGATTCTGTGCATGGTTTAAGACAGAATAGTTACAAGAACTTCATCAGTTTGGTTCAAATGGTTCTGCACTGAGCTCACACCACTTGCTTTGGCCAATTTCATTCAATTAAGATGTAATAAATCTAAAAGGTTTCGTCTTGTTTGTAATTTAGACCTGTCAGGGACTTTTATCTCCATTTCACATTCCTCAAAGAATGTCAGAAGTTGTCTCCTTAGGGCTGTGTACATTTTAATCGCCGTGTTCTAAGACACCTCGGTGAGTGAAACAATTGGAAATAACCTTGCAGGTGTTTGGGTTTTTTTTCCCCAGTACAAGGAGCGGCTGGTGAGAGCCTTCACAGAGCAGGTGCTGCCCCATTTTTCCCGAGGGGCTTCCCCGCGTCTCCAGCCCCTCGTGGACAGCGTTTACCCTCTGCACGCCATCGCTGAGGCACACAGGGCTATGGAGGAAAACAGGAACATTGGCAAAATCGTCATCGAAATTCCCGTTTGCTTCAAGAAAGGGCCGCGGCAGTAGCTGCTCTGGGACAGTCCCTGCGGGGACTGCACTGCGGCCATCCTGCCGCTTCTGCTGCGCACCGGGACCGATTCATGGGGGTGGCGAGGAGGGGGGAAGGATAAGGAGCAAGAGTTCATTAAAGAGGTTCTTGTTGCAATTCTGGCAGCGGATCGAACGTGTGGGGCCGGGACTGGGCGGGGACTGAG
>VYXD01005452.1:837047-875586 GCA_013397195.1 Hylia prasina
AGAGGGCTGGCCAGTCTGGCGCGCTGCCGCTTCCCGCGCGGTGCACGCCGGGATAGATCCGGTTCCGCGAAGGGAGCGCGCGGTGCCTGCTGGGATAGATCCGGGTCTCCCGCCGCTGTCTCCGCTCCAGGCTCCTTCCCCCCCGGTGTTTCTGTCCCAGGCCGCGGCCCCCACTCTCCGCCTGCCGACATGGCGATGCAAGCAGCCAAACGAGCCAACGTGAGTGCGCTGCCCGGTTCCGTCCCTGCCGGGATGGGCTTCAGCTTCGTCCCGTTCCAGGCACCCCACTGCTCTTAACGGGAACGCCGCAGGGGGGTGGAACTGGGTGATATTTAGGGCTCCTTCCAGCCCCAGCCGTTCCGTGGTTCAGTGATTCCATGATTTGGCCCGTAGGCTGCTGGATTTAAGGTTTGCAGCGCGTTCCTTGGGTCTAACACACCGCCTGTCCTTCCTCCATCAGATCCGGCTCCCTCCGGAGGTCAACCGGATCCTGTACATCAGGAACCTGCCGTACAAAATCACGGCCGAGGAGATGTACGACATTTTTGGGAAGTACGGGCCCATCCGTCAGATCAGAGTGTGAGTATTTCCAGTTTCTTTGGACCGTGAAGGGTTTCACGTGCTCCAGTGGCAGCTGGGTTTCACAGCTGGAAAGGTTCAATGCTCTGGAGCAGCGCCCCGAGTGCCAGAGTGGGATGTGATGATGCTCCTAACACGTGGATTTGTTAGAAAATGATTCTGCTGCGAGGTGCAGAGAATGAGCTTAAATTTGAAATGAGCTTGGGGAAGTTGATAAAATATGAGAGACTTGTTTGCTTAAGTAAGTTTCAAATACAGCTGAAGGTTTACCTTGACTTGAGGTAAAAATAGGAAAGGCAGAAACAGTTTTCCTGTTTAATATGTATCCAGTAATTAACCAGTGGGAAAACAGGGATGTTGCTGTTGCTGGATCTGTTCACTAGAAACAAATACCAGCATTAACCCCTGCGTGTCAGAGGCAGGATGTCCTCAGGCCATACCATCTGGATGGTGGAGATGTGACTGTGCCTTTGGTTCTAAAATGCATGGAGATTGTACAAGTCTGCAGAGACTCTGATGTTCTCCTGGTTAGTTCAAATGCTGAGGACCTGAGCTTTGGTCACTATAGGAGGGTTTGTGTTGGAAGGGACCTTAAAGACCATTTCATTCCAATGCCCTGCAGTGGGCAGGGACACCTTCCACCTCTGAGCCCCATCCAACCTGGCCTTGAACACTTCCAGGGATGGATTATCCACAGCTTCTCTGGGTAACTTGTTTGATTGATTATTGTGTAGAGTAAAGTGAGTTTTACAGAATTGCCCTCAGTAAGCAAAGGACACTAAGGGGACACGTGCTGCTGGTGCCATGCTGGGATTTGACACCAGGCAGACCCTTCTCGAGCAAGGAAGGGCAGTGGATGTGACTGGAGAAGTGGCTTAGGAAACAAGGGGCAGTGTAAACATTGCCTGGCTAAATGGGTGGAATAAAGGAGAGCCAGTACTTAAGTTTTCTGAAAACATGCAGGCCAGAACAGCATGGTGGTGGGATACAGAATTAGGATATACCTGGGGCTTTGCACTGGGGCGATGCACTGGTGCGTGCATCCAGCAGTTTGTTCAGAACTACTAATTCATGTAATTTCCCACAGAAATCCCAACATCATCAGTGCCAAGGCATAACATGTTTGTAAAGGCTTTTATGCTTTGTGCAGTGTTTATCCCATTCTCCTCCTCACTTTTGCACCGATCCCAGTGTGGATATGAGTGATACCATTTGTCCTCAGGAGTTCTCAGAAGCACCTTAGAGACACTTGTTCTGACTGTGAAGTCTCCATTGCTGTCCTGTAGTCGAGACCTTTGGGATCTGTGAACTCTGCAGCCCCTCTGGGCTCATTACTGTTATGTGCCCAGACGTGTTCCATCCCTCAGGCAAAGGACATGGAATTGGTGCTCCCGTGGTGATGGCTGTGCTTCAGCACTGGCCTTGCACCAGCAGGGCTATTCTTCCTCTTAAATTGACTTTGTGACATGCCAGGAGCCCTGTTCCATCCTAGGGACATACCTGATCCAGACAGCCACTAACTGACAGCCAAGTATTGTAATATTAAATAAAAGCTAATTGCTATAATAAAGATCTAAATTATTTCTAGACACAACATGGTAGCCCTGACAAAAGCTTCAACAACCCAGTTGTAGAGAGGTGCATTTCCCTTATGGAGCAAAATACAGCACATTTTCCTGTTGTCTCTGGCTCTGAACTTTTTGGTGTGGAAAGCAGGGGTGTAGCTTAATACCTAGAAAAATAAGTTGCAGCAGTTTATCGAATCTCAGTCACTGTGAAATAAATAACCTATTTCTTGTTCATTTTATTTGATCTGGATTCTGCCCTTGCTGTGCAGTGGAAATACCCCTGAGACCAGAGGAACAGCCTACGTGGTCTATGAGGACATCTTCGATGCCAAGAACGCCTGTGACCACCTGTCAGGGTTCAACGTGTGCAACAGATACCTCGTGGTTCTGTACTACAATGCAAACAGGGTACGTGCACCTGGGCTGGGGAAGTCACCTCTGAACAGAGCTGTCACCAAAAAACAACCCCAGCATCAGTTTGTAATGACAGTTGCTTGGGTATTTTTAAGAAATAATATCCAAACTGTTAGGGGGAGTGAACGGGATGCATGGTCAGAGTTTCATATTTACTGGGTGATTTGTGTGCAAAAAAAGTACCTTTGGACAAAGGGTGTGAAAAAACACGTTTGTGGGAAGTGTACTCTGGAGGAGAGAGTGCAGAGGCCTCACAATTGCAGGAGGTGAGATCTTTTTTATGGGTAAAAAGTCTCCAGTTCTCAGTGTCCTCTTGATGCCTCAGTGAGGGCATCCAGGGCCCTGTGACATTCTCCAAGGACAAGAATCAAAATGCTCTGTGTGTGTTGGTGATGGAGTTCACAGTGATGCTTGTTGCACATACTGGGAAATAATAACTTCATAAGATGAGAGGCTTCTTTCATCTTCTTACATGTTTTATTTTCCTAATTACAGGCATTCCAAAAGATGGACACAAAGAAGAAAGAAGAACAGCTTAAGCTTCTCAAGGAAAAATATGGAATTAACACAGACCCACCAAAATAAACTGATCTTTTTTTGGAAAACTGTTTTCAAGCCCTGCTGACGAGTTCTTGGTCTAAACATAGGAATTCTTAACAAAGTGTAACTTTTGCTCTTACAAATTTGATAAGATGCAATATGAGTCTTTATATCTTCACATTAGGATTAAATAAATGTGGAACACAGGGAGATCTGCTTTAAGATTAAATCCCCCCAAGGTGACATGGCTTCTCTGTGTTGAGGGTGACCTGGTAAAGGTTGCATTTACCTGTTTCTGGCAGGAGCTTTCAGGAAGGGACTGAGCAGGTTCCGTGTTTGACTGAACAAAGCAAGCCCAAGCCCATGTTTGTTACAAAGTTTCTTCCACAAACTGTAGAAGATAAGAGCTTTTAAAAGGATCTAGCTGATAAGGAGACTCCAGTCCAAGTACATTGTTTCCAGCGGTGGTGCCAGCTCTGATCAGCTGCAGTGAAACAACCCAGCTCTCAACAGTACAAAAAAAAAAAAAAAGAATATGGGGGNGTGTGAAGAACACATGACCAAATGAGACAGTAGATGAAGGTTTTCATTTTGATACCTATAGTGTGATTGTTTTCTACTTGGCATAGTTGAACTGTAACACATTTTCTGTACATACATATTTAGTGTAGCATTTGGTGGAGGAAAAACAAATTTATATTTTTTTGGCTCTTTTTTTTCAGTACTCATGTCCTGTGTATAAAAATGTGCGATCCAGAATGTGTGTAACCAGTGTCTTTTGGAAGTGGGAAAGAATAACCTCTGCCTGTGTTCTGAACCAGCTGGAAGTTGTGTGAATGTGGGTAATATCCTGCCTTGGGAGGATTTATTTGCATGGTTGTGATCTTCCACTCCCTGATTAGACAACTTCCAGCCAGTGCAGAACAAGGGTATGTAACAATATACTTTGCCTGGGATTTGTAATTCAGTTTTGTTTTTCAGTGCATTGTACTGTCAGAAAGGAGTGTTTCCATTTTCTGAAGTTACTTTTTGGTTGGAATCTGTCACTTCAGGAATGATGTTGTGTCCATTTGGTGAAAAAATAAATGCATATTTTGCTTTTTTTCATCAAGGCTGGCTTCATGCTGTGCTCCTGCATGTAACCTGTGCTGTTAGGAGTAATTAATCACCTGAGTGCTTGATGCAGGCAGGAGCTGTAGCACATCCATCGCTGTGGGGACAGGGATGTCCCCGTGTGTGAGAGGAGGGTGCCCAGCTGTGGGAACAATGCCCACATCTCACCTGGAGGAGATCCCTGGCAGCTGCCCTGTGCTGTGCACCTTGTCTGGCAGCTGGAAGGGGCTCACAGCAATACTCACTAGCTGGAACCAATGAGAAACGAAACACTCGTCATTTTGCACTGAATGGTCCGATTTTCTTCATTCCTCAAAGAAACTATTACAAATTAATAAATCAGATGCTGCAAAGAAAAGTTCAGTAATGGCTCGTGCAGAGTGAACTCCAAGCCAGCTCTGGGGGAAAGCAGCTACGATGGCTGAGGTGTGATTTCAGCTTTGGGTGCTTGAAGTCCCATCGTGTGCCTGACCCAGGAGCCTCCCCCTGGAGGAGATCGGCCCTGCCTTCCCTTGCACACGGGCACGGGGATGTGAGCCAGAGCATGCTGTGTGTGCTTAGGGCACCACTGCTGCATCCATCCCTTAAAAGTGAGGCTGGTTTTGGAGCAAGAAGCCTCTCAGGCTGCAGTAACCCTAGCTGAGGTCAGGAACAGGCACTGGGAGACCTGCAGCCCAGAAGCTGGGTTAGGTGAGCAATCCCTCCAGGGCCAGCCTGGCTTCCAGGTCCTGCCCCTCAGGTTAAGACAAACTGAGAGTTCCCAGGCAAGAACCAGATTGCACTAAAAATGTTTAAATTGATTAAATACTGCTGGGAGATTTGCTTCTATGTGAGCATCCACAGCTTTTCAAGGATTACAAACTCTTTGCTCCCATATATTTATCTTTTATATATAAAAATATGTGTATTTATATGTGCTATGTATATATGTACACATCCATGTACCAAACACCTGGATAACTGAAATCATTTACACCAACTGGGCATTGAGAAGGCTCCTTGCTGAAACGGGAACTGGAGGTGCTTGTTGCCATGCTGGATTTATGGTTCTAATAAATAATGAACACTGATAATAAATACCAGACTGCCAATAATGGTGCTGCGTGCTGCTAGCCTTGTTTTAAATCATATGCAAATACCACATTGCTTCTGTCAATAGCAGAGAGCATGGTGCTTGCACTGCAGTGTCTGTTTAGATGAGGATTTGATGCTGTTTGAAAAACATACATAAAAAGCCATTCTTTAGGGTAATAAGCTTAATAAAAATTCCTTCAATGAATCCTCAAGATCAGCAGCTTTTGATTTTTCTGAGAGCTCAGCTGCTGTCTTTCATTAAATATTCCATTTTATAGTTTTTCTTCCAGTGCCTGTTCAGGGCTTTCAGTGTCCCTGCACATGTAAAATGAAATAATAATTTGTACCTGCAAGACAGGGGGAATGGAAATGGAATGCCCAGAGGACTGTTTTGATGAGATCTACTCAAGATTTTGTTTGAAATGTAGTATCAAAGAACAGGGAAATGAGTTCAGCTCATGAATGGCAGAGGGGCAGCAAATAAAGCAGATGTTACCAGCCTTGCACTCCGCATCCGTGCTGATTTTGTGTGTGCTCACTTCCCGTTTAATTTTTCAGGAAGTAGGGCATGAAATGAAGACTGGAAGGTTATTTTTTTTTCCATTTAATCTGTTTAGAAATTAGTAACAAGAGTATATCTGATTACACAGGCAATGGCAGTATTTTTTTTCTAATCTATTATATAGGGGTAATAACTTTATGTGCTGTGTTGATCGATGATACAATTAAATAAATTAACGCATTTGCAGTCGAATAAAGAGCTGAAGATTACATTGCCTTGAAGACTTAATTTCCTTAAGTATCACAAAGCACAATTAGTTTTCCTTTCACATTTTTTTCTTTTTAATGAAATTGGCATGAAAAATGTAATAATCCTGTTTCCAACCAAGGTCTCCACAGAGAGGAGGTGATGAGGGAGAGCTTCATCAGCCAGCTGTAATAAGGATTTTACAGAGTGGGTAATGGCTGGTTTGTGCTGGGAGGGCAGAAGGGAGAGCACAAGGCAGCTCTGCAGATAGAGGTGGTAAGATCAAGTATGATCAGCTCTCGGAGCCCAGCAGGAACATGGTTTCCCTGGTGAGAAACCTCCAGGAGCAGAAGGGAAGAGCCATGCCCTGCCTCTTGCCTCAGATGCTGCAGCAGCTCTCAGACAGCAAGGCCAGGAGGGGATGGAGGGAGCACAGGGCCATTCCAGGGTCACTCACACAATCCTTGGCATCACCATTTGCTGTTGGGACACTCAGGAAAGGGCCCAAAGCAGGTGCTGGTCTCTGGTGAGATCCCACCTGCAGTGCTGCAGCCAGCTCTGGGGTGCCCAGCACCGGGGGGACGTGGATCCATTGGGGCAAGTCCAAAGGTGGGACACCAGGATGATCAGAGGGATGGAGCACTTCTCCCATGAGGAAAGGTGGGGAATTGGGATTGTTCAGCCTGCGAAAGAAAAGTTTTGGGGTGACCTGATTGTACACCTTCCAGTACCTGAAGGGAGCTGACATGAAAGATGCAGAGAGACTATTTACAAGGACATAGAGTGACAGGACAAGGGGAATGGCTTCAACTAGCAGAAGGCAGGATTAGATCATAGATTAGGAAAAAATTCTTTACTGTGAGGAGTGGTGAGACACAGGCATAGGTTTCCCACAGAGGCTGTGGATGTTCCATCCCTGGGAGTGTTCAAGGCCAGGCTGGATGGGGCTTTGAACGACCTGGTTTAATGGCAGGTCTCCCAGTCCATGCCAGGAGATTGGGAAAAAATTACCTTTAAGGCCCCTTCCAACCCAAACCATTCTGTGATTCAATCACACTTTCGGTTAGTTTTGGGTTATTTTGGTGGTGGGGTTTTTTTGTGTGTTTTTTTTTTTGTTTGTTTGGTTTTTTTTTTAATAAGCAATTAACTTAAACTGTGCCATTGATATGAACAGCTTAGATCCATGTACTGTGTTTGACAGGCACAACAGAGCCACACCACCTTTAACCAAGACTTTGGAGGTGCAATCTGTGACCCAGTGGTGAAAGGAAGGCCAGTGATAGAGGCCAGGGCAGTGGCAAAGGAGAGCAAGACCTTTGGGAAAGCTGGTAGTCATCAGATCCTGACAGATCCAATTACCAATTTTTAACAGGAAATGAGTGTGCCCTAAATCAAAGAACTGTTAGTGGAGGTGTAACCCAGCTGCTGCAGTGATGTGAGATTTCCACCAAAAAAAGGGTTCTGAAAATCCCTTCATTTCTTTATGGAAAGCAAAGTGAGAAAAAAATTTACTCCACTCAGTGTATAAAAATCTGTAAGATATGGATTTATGGGTTAATTAATGAGCTGAAATAAATGCAGCTCTGTGGGTAAAATAAACATCTGGAGAGAGAAGACAATGAGCCATGGTCCCTGGCCAGATCACCTGTCTTACTTCCCTGTGCTCATTCCCTCTCCCAACTCTAGGAGGTGTCACCTTGGGTCATCTCTGTAGCTTTGCTGTTCGACTGCTGGTGCTGGGAGTGTTCTCCTTACATGGATATAGAAACAGCACAACTGCTTGAAATATTACCCTCAAAGCATCCATTAGTAGAAAACCATGCAAATAATTTATAGTCAAGTTAAATAAAAGTAATATCATGACCCAGTGATGCCCAGTTTTCTACACCAAGGAGGAAAACTGAGCCTAATGGAAAGAAATCAGACAAGGCAAAATAACAGCACACAGGAAGCTTTGCTGATCAGGTCCTGCTCCCAAATCCAGGTAAGTAACAGCCAACACATCTTCCTGTCTCCAGAGGAGAAACCAGCATTTCATGAACTCATATAAGCAGGAAATGAAATAAATTTTGCTGAGTCTGAAGTGCCAGAGGCCCAGTGCACACGGTCAGTTTGCAGGCAGCCTAAAAACCCCAGAGTGTTCAGTGGCCACATCATCCCACAGTTCAGATTTCTTTTGAAAGGTGGATGCACATAATCCTGCTCTTTTCTAGCCTTGCTCAGTTCCAGTAGAAAATACTACATTAGTTTTACTGTTGTAAAGGCACAGAATTAGACCAGCACTGCATGTCTTTGACAAGCAGCACTTTCCATCTCTTCAGCAGCCAAATTTTGGCCAGAGTTGAGGGGCCACAGAGGCAGGGGAAATGGAGAGTCAGGAAAACTGTCCCAGCACCCCTTACTTGCATGTCCCTGGTACCTCTGCTCCCACAGAGATCTTCCACTGGGCCACCTCTAATAGAAGCAGTGCATGGAGCTACACATATTTCATATAAGAAGAATAATTAACAAAAAATGGGTTGATGATTAAAGAACTTCTTGTACAGCAAAGAGCATCCTGGTAGCCAGAAGAAAAAAACAGGATAAGAAACAGTAAAGTATCAAGATTTTATTGTTTTTTATATATATATATACTTATAACTCTTAAATGAGACAGTATTTTTTAAAACAGCAGCAAGCAGAACGTACAAGTTGAGAAAAGTGGCAGCGCAGGTAACTCTGTTTGGCTAATGCCCGTTCATGTACAAGGAGTACATTGGATTTTTTTTTGAGCACCTTTTGTGGTTTTTATTTTTTCTTGGTTTAAGTGTACAGTAAGGCAGTGGTTTTTTTCAATANAAAGTTCTTTTTTAAAAGTGATGTAAAACATTTTTTATATATATATTTATATTTATATATATTTTCAGTCATCACTGTGAATTCTTCGTACATGCAAATTAAATAAAATGTACAACTCGGAAATGTTACACCGGGAGACATTTTTCTTCAGAGCAAAGCTTCTAATAAAAGGCAAATACAGACACCACAAAGTTATAAAAGAGAGGAAGGCATAGGAAACCAAGCATCAGGCACTACTGACAGGACAGCTCGAGCAGGGAAGGTTGGGATTCCAGTGAAGATTCCTCCTGCTGCTGGCAAGGCAGGAAGAAATGGATGGTTATTAACAGATGTCTCCAGCCAACTCCCTTGAGAAGGTTCACTCTAACCTGAGAAGCTCCACATCAAAAAGGAGCGTGGCATTGGGAGGTATGACCCCAGGGTGGCCTGTGGCTCCATAGGCCATCTCAGGTGTGCAGGTCAACTTTGCTCTTTGTCCTAAGCTCATCTGGGTTTTGGATGTGGGAGAAAGAAGAGAAGACAAAAGAAGACAGGATTAGGAGGAAAACAAACAAACAAAAATCACTACCTGTCAGATTTAGAGTCAAGGAGTTTTGGGAAAACCAGATTCATAGAATTGTTTAGTTTGGAAAGGACTTTTAAGATTATTGAGTCGGGCTTGGAAGGAGATCTTTAAGGCCCCTTTCAACCCAACTCATGCTATGATTCTGAGTCCAAATGGTTTTGCTTCAAGCTGAAGCTGCCATAAACAGCTCAGACATGTGCATGGGCCTCCTCATTGCTTTGGCCTCTCACAGCAGTTACTTAAACTGCCAGAACCAGCCTGGAAGTGACACACAGTCTTTTTAACACCATGTTTGGTCCATCCTGCCTATACTGGGGTGGGCTGCAGGAGGTCTGAATTCCTTCTACAGAGCACAGGGTGCAAGGAACACCATCAGCAGGCACAAGAAAAATGCCCTCATAGCTCTCTATTCATGAGAGATCAATGCCCAACATAGGTTCAGCAGTTATTTCCCTAAACTCAGTCCAAGCCTGAGGGCAGACATTGCACTGATGCTGCTTATCCAGGCAGAGAGCCCTTGTCCTTGGGATGGGCAGGAATGCTGATGTCCCTCACTCCAGGCTGGCTCTGAAGGGAACTGCTCACATTCTCTGGAGTTATCTTCTGAGTATTTTGGAACATTTTCAAACTGCTGTTCATGCACCATACACTGGTGCTGGAATAGTCACTGGCTAATATGAAACATTTCTCGTTTCACAAGAAACATCCCCCGATTTGAAGCAGTGTTTTTAACTCAGACCTCTCTCCCAAGATCAGGCACATTACTGGACTACAGATTATGTGATAGCTCCTGTTGAGAATTTTTTCAGGTTGATTATTTTTGGGTTCTATAAAATATGCCAAAGCTAGAGTGAATTACTTTGGGTAGAAGAAAAATGTGGATATGAACTTTCCCACATTCAAGGAGTACTCATGGCATGGGGCTGAGGATGTCCAAGCCAATGACCTCCCCTAGTCCCCACAGAGATTTTGCATGGGGCTGGCTGTCCAGGGCTTGGATGTCTCCCTGCAAACCAGGCAGCTGGTAGGTCATGCCTGGGGTTTTAGGGATGAGGCAAACTTGAACTGTCAGAAGCTGAGCAGCGAAACACAGACCCTGCTGACATCTGACAGTCGTTTGCAAAATCTGTGTGCTGGACGTAGGGAAGTGCCTTGTTCCAAGAGACTGTCCAGCACACTCCCCAAATCCCTCAAACCCTGGGGTGGAAGGAGACAGCTACGAGCTGGACTTGTGTCCGTGATCCACTAGGAGGAGCAGGAGGGCAGCGTGTTGCCACGTGGGTTTCTGAAATGGCCCTTGGTCACTTATTTTCTAAGGGACAAGAGTCGGGGAGTGAGAGCAGTCAAGGAAGGGATGAACTGATTCCCCCCGTGCTTGTTGACACTGCTTTAGCTGCACTGGCTCCTGATTCCTGCAGCTCTGCAGTCCTGAGTTCTCTCAGGCCTTTCTGCAAAGCAAGTAATAAACAGTCCAACTCAAATCCTTCAGAGGAATATGGTATTTTTCACAATCTAGGATTCCTCAAATGGACTCCTCTGGCTGGAGAGAAAGGAATGCTTGCATTGTTTTCTCCATAGGGCTGGAAACCCTTCTCTCTTCCACCCCTCTCTGGAAAAGCATGGCTGCCTCATTCCTCAGTGAATTGTTTCTCATTTTGCATTCTTCCCTTCTCTCTATTAAAGCACAGGAAGCTGCTCCTGTTGAAGGCGTTCCTATAAGTGCATTTGAGCAGTTGCTCCTACACTGAGCTCTTGGATCCTGAAATGGGAAGTCAGGAGAAATGTGCACTCTGATCTCATTCACTTGTGCTCTTGAGCAGCCTGATCACACTCCTCATGTGTGGGGGACCCCCACAGCAGGGCACAAAAAGCAAGACCTGGCAGTGAATTGTATTGTGGGGCTTTTACTGCACTGGCACTCACGCTGTAATTAACTGAGGACAGTTTTCTTTCTCTCAGCATAAGGTTGGTCAGTGAATGTTTGGTAGCTGGGAGTCAAGTCATAAAAAGGTAACAGTGCAGTCAGGGTGAGAATCTGTAGCTGGGTCATGGATGTCATCGAAAAGGGCAGCTTGGGCTTTTATGGAGTAGCTGAATAGAGATCACTCCAGAAAAAAGCTGCCACCTCAACATTTTAGAGGTCACTGCTGTCTGTGCAGCTGCCCATGGGAGGGGGACAGGGCTTATATGGCACTTGGGGAGGGGACTTCACTTCTCCCCTCCCAAATGCATATCGTGGGGAAAGATTCATGAGCAGGGGATAGCCCTGGGTGGATGGATGGATGGATGGATGGATGGATGGATGGATGGATGGATGGATGGATGGATGGATGGATGGAAACTATAGGAAATACTGTGCTCAAATGCACCACGCTTTCACAAAAACACTCCATTATCCTACACTGTGATTTCCACTTGGTCTTGTCACCACTGCCCTGGACATTGCTGAGCTCACACACCCTTCAGCCAGCTCCAGGTTCAGCCAGAATTTATTAGTACCTGTGTAACACCTTCTTCAAATCCTTTAATGACTTCTTGCCTGCCAATCTTGAACCTGAAAGGCTTGTTTCTGTCTCTGGAGGAATCGAACTTCTTTCCGTTCTGTAGCATTCCTGCCAAAACAAGATACACAGTTTCAGTCTGAGCTGCATCTAAATTTAAGTGCTGGAGGAGAGGGAAGGAGTGAAAAATTAATGTCTTGGTCACATCAGCTGCTCATTTCCATTTTGACTTTGAAGCTTCTTTCAAAAGTCAGGAGAGGCAACTGCATTGGTACCATATTGTTACCTTTGCCTTCCTGTAATTTAGGCTCTAAAATGGAAAATATTTTTTTATTCCTAATGCAATAGGATACAACCCATATTGCACCCAACACTGCACATACAGAAGAGCTGTTGTTGGCACAGTGGAGCTCCCTGCCTAAGTGGATAAAAGCAGGCAAGGAACAAGTGGGAGGCAGCAGAAGAGAGAATCCCAAGACAGGTGCCTGATCCAGGGCTGCCCCTAATAATGTGTGTTACACAAATGGGGTCATCCCACACCACGTGTGTGAAACCTCTACACAACGTGACAACTCCATGTCTCTCCTCATACAGAAAGAATGGAAGAGACTCTGCAGTCACAAATATGAAAGCAGCAAAGACATTAATATAAATGTTCTACTACCCTCATTCTTCATGTTTTCATTCAGCCACAAGAGACCAGCACAGAACCTGTTACTCGTTCCTTTGGGTCGGCACTGTTTCAATCCATGGGTTTTGAACACGTGCCCAGATTCCTCAGCAAAACTTCACAGAGCACTACATGATTAGCCATTCTCTTTCTCTTTTCAAATTGTGGATAATTATGGTAGCTTTCAGTTTAGAAGTACCTGGTACTTAAAATGCTCTCCTCTGGGTATTGCAAGGTTGGGCTGATATTATATATTAGAATCAATCCTTTCTTTGTAGTGCTGTAGAGCCAGCGTTTTGGGCATACACCATGACTCTCCTATGCAAGGGGTTGTACAAAGAGAAGTTTATTAATCTGAGAAAGACTCTGGTTGCAAAGAACATTAACAAGTCCAGCTTTGAAAAAAAAATGCTGAGAAAAAGTGTCTTTAAGATCAAGTATCAAAGATACAGTCTTACTAGTTTCTTTCCTTTAATGCAGTTATATTAACAGATCAGCTTGATGTACAAATTTTATTTTTCAGTGAAAAACTATCAGTTACTGTCCAGTAACAAAGAGGCATATTTTGCTTGCCTTAAAAGTCTGTACTATAGATCAGAGGTAAATATCAAGAGATGTGCCAGAATGAAAAACAGAGACGAAAAAGGTAGCATTCATTTTGCCGACTTTTAGGCTTCTAAGATGAAGCCAGCTACTTCTGAGCTAATTACTCAGAGAAAACAGATAAGCAAGTCAGAGAAAAATGCACTTTCAGGGAGCAATTCATCTAACCAGATCTAGGGATGTACATTAGGACATAATGAATGACATCCCAGCAGTGCCTATTTCTGTACAATGAGTAAAGGGAAGTCCAAACAATAGCTCAGACATAAATAGCTCCAAATTCATTAGTAGTTAAATCAGTGGCAATGGAGTTCTGGACTTGCAGTTATGAGCACACAGTGTTTTGATTATTCCAGTGGGGTTCTCTGTCCAGATATTTTACATCAATATTAAAATCAAATGCCATATTAAGGCAAATCAGCCATTAGGCAAGTCCAACATCTGTCCAAACTGGTCCTTCAGACACACCTGTGCATGTGTCCAAGGCCTTAGAAAGAAAACTATGGAATACCCTGCCCATAAGGAATGTTTCATAACCATTATTGTTAGTGCCCGACAAAATCCTTTAGTTTTTCACAGTAAAATAGTGAAGTGTTGTATGTGTGCTCTGATGCAAGTACACAGAATCACAGAATCAATGAGGCTGGACAAGACCTCTGAGATCATTGAGTCCAACCTATGACTCAATGCCACCTTGTCAAACAGAACATAGCACTGAGTGCCACATTCAGGTGACTCCCCCACCTCCTTGGGCAGCCTATTCCAATGTGTAATTACCCTTTCTGTGAAGAAATACCCCCTAATGTCCAACCTAAGCCTCCCCTGGCACAGTTTGAGGCCATTTCCTTTTGTTCTGTCACTTGTTCCCTGGGAGCTGAGCCTGACCCCCCACCTGGCCTCTCCTTCCTGTCAGGGAGCTGTGGAGAGTGATGAGGTCCTGCTGAGCCTCCTTTTCTCCAGACGAAACACTCCCAGCTCCCTCAGCCACTCCTCATAGGATTTACCCTCAAGATCCTTCCCCAGCTCCCTTGCCCTTCTCTGGACTCACTCCAGCCCCTCAATGTCCTTCCTGAATTGAGGGGCCAGGACTGGACATAAAACTCAAAGAGTGGCCTCAGCAGTACAGGAGAAATTCACATATTATGCAATGTCTCAGCTCAGTGATATCCACAAAGCCCTCCAGGAAGGCTGGGAAGCCACAACAGCTTCTGAACAAGGTTTTCCAGCTACAAAGTAAAATGGATTCATTTGTAATATAGAAATTCAGCCTGTATTGGGGGAGGGCAGGCAGGGAGAAACAGCTCAGGGGGAACTCTCAGGCATATAATATAATCCTTTTTGAAGTATTTGATCTTAAATTTAAGTGACAGTCCTTCCTCAGAGCACTTTTATTTTTAAACACATCATAAAACCTTATGATTCTATGAAATGCAAGGAGACTATTACAGAATCCCAATATTTAATAGTTTTAATATTAAAACTTAGTACTGTCATTACAGTTTGTATGTTCAAAGCAGTAAGCAAACATTAATTATTCTTCAAATTAGCCCAGGGATGTGGCTATTATAAAATAGTCTCAATCTGAAAGTTCAGATTCAGATGCAAAGTTCCACAACACTTTATTATGCATTCATTTCACTTTGGAACTAAATCCTATTAAAACTCTTAGCCTAAAGCTCTGACGATTTACTAAACACCCCACATCAAACTAGCAGCAGAATCAGAATTAACTCTTCAGAAATTTTGACAACAGCTCCTGGACAATGTTTCCCATTTAAAGTAACATTTCCATCTTCCCATGAGCTTGCTAGTTTGATACACCATTTAAAAACTAATTCATTTCACTAGAAAATGCCCATAGAAGATGTGTTAGGCCTGTAGAAGAAATCAGGCTTTTCTATATTTACAGAAACACCCTATTTTCAGCAACAGCTGAAAATCCATGAGGTTATGGATTCATAAACGTAACTTCCTCTGTAATCACCTTACTGCCTTTGGAAGACAAACTGGGATGCAGAGTCAAATGTGTCTGTATTCACTGAAGCTCTGGCAGGAGAGTCAGTTTTTATGTGAGTGCCCTTTAAATGCACATCCAGTCTGGAAATGAGTCAGAGACTCCATGTGCCCTGAAGAAGTTCCGATACAGATATAGATGTGAACTTTAGATCTTTTTTATCTCTGGTTCTGAGAGTTAGAGTCGGCTATGCAGGCTCCTGAGAGCTAAAAAAGCACAGTGCTTTATTTTCTGTCTTGCTAATGCACCAATTGATTTTTTTTTGGTGAAAAAATTGATTTAGTTAATATTCTTCAACAAGGATGGATGCCCGTCTTCAGCCTACATCTTTATTTTTCTAGCTAACAGCAAGGAGAAAAAAACCCACAGTCTGGAACTCAGCAATGACATTGTTTTCCAAGTCAGAACAATCAATAAGAGTTTTGACAGAGCAAGGACATCTAGATGCCTATACTGCTATTTACTCTAAACCCCTTAGGTTTCTGAAAGGGAACAATCATTGTATTAAAATATTTAATTGCACAAACTTATTATCCGAATATGGCAGAGATTTGAAGACATTCTGAGCTACAAGGCATCCTAATTGAAAATCAGGTTTTAAAAATTAAGTGGGTGTAGAAAAGGAGACACTTCAGATCATGGCTCCTACTGAATCACTGATGTTCAGCTCATTGAAGCTGCTGATTAAAGAGTAGATGGATCATTTTATTAAGGAACACGACCACAGATCCATCCAAAATGCCAGGACTACAGTGCCATTTGGGCTAAACTGGCAGTGAGAACACCACCTCAGGCAAGATTCAACAGAAGTTATTCTTATTAAAACACAGGTGTGTCTGCAGCTGTGTCTGCACTACTTTTTAACACTGCACTACTTTAGCTAAGATCCCATCACAGAAGTCTGTTTCCTAAGGGGAGAGGGCTAATGAAATGACACTGTTTGCACTTGCCTAATAACTTCTGAGTCTTTGAGCTGATTTCAAGCGCATTTGGCAGAGGAATAGGGATGATACCAACATAAGCAATCACATAGCACAAATCCACAGAGCTAGCCCAGCTGTTGTTAGACACCTACTACACCTATTGTCCCAACAAAATCCTGCCCCAAACCATGGCCAAACTGTTATCCACACAAAGGATGGGTGGAGAGAACACTGAAGGCCATCCGTGGATAGTCTGTCAAGCTTCTGTGCCCAAACCTGGAAAATTCTTGTGTAAATTCCACTGCTAATGTTATCCAGTTCAAAGGTAGAAACCGTGTCTCAACCTGTCATCTAGGCTACTCTTATGGTTAATAAAGAGGGGCATCTCCAAGAATGATTCATCCCACCTAGATTTAGATGTTAGGGCTGAAATAACCTCCTGGAACTGTTTATCATTCTCAGTCAACTGCCTAACAAAAGGTAAGGTACCTTAAACCAAATGCTAGACTGCCAGGTTTTTATAGGGCCCTAGTGAGGCAGTATTAACTCAGGCATCCATCCCTAAATGAAGCAGGCAAAATTGCATCCCAGGCTTCACTGACTCCAGTGTTTACTGAA
Organism: Hylia prasina; assembly: GCA_013397195.1. NCBI lineage: Eukaryota > Metazoa > Chordata > Aves > Passeriformes > Sylviidae > Hylia > Hylia prasina. The sequence goes on from VYXD01005452.1 coordinate 853,816, forward strand.
TTACTTGTCTCTGCAGTGTTGACAAATTGTGGGAATCAGAAGATGAAGATCCTAGTCCAGGACAAATCTCTTGATTTCACTAGTTGCTCTCTTTTTATCCTGTATAATGGGATTCGCTCACATCACAAGTATTGAGGGGATAAACTGAATTAAATAGGTGACTTTCAAAAAAGAGCATCATTCATCTATGAAGTATTCCATTCCCTTATTTTTTCAAGCAGTAGTTACCCACAGAATGCAAAGGCAATGCACACACTTGAAGACAGCTACTTCCTGAACACTTTTCGGCAGCAGGAAGAAGGGCAGAGAAAGTGTTTCTAGGACGCCTGTTTCATTTTATGTAGACCAGAGGCTCTTCATGGCAGGAACTATATTCTGATGCCCCTCAATGCAATCACATTTCCAATTATGCCTTGTGCTGTTAGGATCACGCCTTTGGGTTTGGTTCCCAGGACTTTCTGAGGAGTTAATGTTGCTGTGGGTTAAGAATTTTTCATTTCAAGTGTTTATTTTTTTCCTCACAAAATAGATTGTTTCTATGTCAAAATATATCCATATTCTGTCATGAGAATATCACAAAGGCTGGAAATTCTGATCTTCCCCCAATTTACAACATGCAACTATTACTAATATCCACTTTTAGTGGATAATATATTATCAGAAAGGTTCTAGTAACTGCACAAAAGTCCTTGTGTCAACATTCATGCCTTCCCAATGTATAGAGGAAGGCACACATCAGTACAATTGCATAGGAGTGGTGGGAGAAACACATCCATAAAGTCACAAATCACATCCCACGTTGATTCACACCAGCAGAACTCCACTGTAGTGTTACTTGCATTTTACATTAAAATAGATCAGTTGTCTTCAGGATTCAATTCTGAAATACTGTGGCAAAGCATTCCCTGCATTCAGTGGTGTTCCCACCTTAGCTCATGGCTGAGTCTCAAATTAACACACCTGAAAAACATGTGGTTTCTCTCAGGAACAAAAACAATTCCCCTGTGTTTTGTTGTGTAAACACAGAGATCCGGGCAACAGTTTTCTAGGCAAATACTGTGGGTGCCTCGTGTTTCTTCTTCCCAGGACCTAACTCAGCTCTCCAACTCATTCCATCAGAATCCAGATATGCATCAGCCACACATCTCACACCTCTCCCATCTTAATTCCATTATTATCTCAAAATGCAATTCACTGTTTACACATTTTTGTCATAACAACCGCTCCCAGTAACCTGTGGTTATACCTGGCCATGAACCTCCTCCTGACACAACACAGTGAGTACCACACACCTCTGATTTCCTTGATTTGACTTCCAGAGCAAACTCTTCTGGACAAATTTGTTGTCTCATTAATTTTACTGATGGCCTTTGTGATGGAAACAAAGAGTGCTGAATGTGATCTGGAAGATGCCTTTGTTCCCTATGCTATGTTGGAATAGGGGCCACCTTACCGTGTCCTGTCTGGGGACTTTGGCAACAGAACCACAAAGGGAAGACTCACTTTTCCAGGGAAAAACTCAACAATAGAGGTTTAGTATCACTGCAAACACTCAGTTTTATCCTGCTGACATTTCCTCTGCTTAATATAAACTGAGTCTTATGTGGAAAAAAGGATTTACTGTCTTAAGACTGTCATTTTCCTGACAGTTTTCAGCCACTTAAGAAAAAATTATTAATACTTTAAGGGAATTTTCAGTCTAGAGGGATAATAGCTGAAGAAAAAGGGGGAAGGGGATAAGCACAACTCTGCAGCATTATCAGCTCTTTACCACAATTATTTTGTTTTGTCTAGAAAGGCAACAGCAAGGACCTGAATGTGCCATTTGTTGCCATGACAAACCGACTCAAAGTGAAGAAGTGGGAAATGGATAGCGGTGGTGGGCACTTCCCAGTTCCTGCTACCACAGCACTCTTCAGTAATGCTTCATCTTTTGAACACAGGCAGCCTTGCTGCTTCATTTTCTTTGTGTATTAGATACTCATATATCTTTAATGTGGAGTAAGAGCAGTACAATCAATTATTTATCGTGCAGCTGACAGCATGCAATGAAGACACAACAGACAACTCTTCAATAATGCATCACCGTGGGCTATGAATCACTGCTGCGTACAACCACAAGACAATATGAAAGAATCTTGCACTTAGCTCGCCTTCACAGCCAGGAAAATTACCTGCAATTGTCTAGTTCAGTCTGCTGAAAGGCATTACTCTGTCCTAGCGGCTTTAGGAATTTGCATACTTTTAAGAGAAGAAAAAGTAGATTTACCTTCAAGGGAGATATGAGGCTCACTAAGCATTTCCTACATAAGTTGTAAAGAGACCAAAACAATTCCTCGGGTATCGCATCACCTTAAAAGTCATTTTATTTTAGAGTTTGGTTCTGTTGCTGTTACAAAGTTTGGCTGTAAAATATACATGTACTGCAGCATAAGGCAAATTTAATCTGAATAAGCATGGCAGAATCAGGTCAGTGTGGGAATGCTAATGAGGGGGACGATAGATGTCTAAAGCAGCATTTTAGAGATAATGTATTAATACAGAAATACTTTGGATCTCTTGTTTCTTTATCCCCAAACAGTGTGTCCTGTAACACAGGGTCTGCCGGGAGAGGGAATGTTCCTCACTGGTCTGGGTCTTTCTGTCCCTGCCGTCTGGTAGCAGCCCAAAAGCACAAAGAACAGTTCAAGCATGGCTGTAATACAAAGAAGAGAGTCTGCAAGATTTCCCACACCAACACAAGCAGCAGAGCTTGCCCAAAGAATTCTGAGCAGCTAGTGCACCATGAGAACAGAGCAATGAAATCTTTTTTTTTTTTCATCTTGGTATCATGTCAGTCTCATCCTATGCCACATGTATTTCCTTCCCTCCTCCCTTTTTGTTTCATGGTTGCCTGTGTTCTGGGGACATGGATCTGGCATTTTAGCCTGTGGCACATCCACAGCTGGGCAGGTGACCTCCCACTGGGAAGTTACACACTTGTGTAGCAGGTTAAACCACACTGAAAGAGGTGTGAGTGTGACGGCCACTGTCTCTCAGGGTACAGCCACAGAATGGCCCAAGTTGGAACTCCAGAGTTCTCAACACAGATCTAGGTGCAGGGAACATGGAAAAACACCAGAAAATCATCTTCAGAGGTTTCTTGTGAAAGCTCTGAGCATGGCTCTGAGATCACATGAGAGAGGACTTGGGGTAAAAGCATTAGGTTCTTAACTTCTCCTCTGCTCCTGGGAACTGCCAGACCAGCACCTTCCCAGCCCAGCATGACAATCTTACCAGCAGTTAGGTGTGCTTTAATGATAAGCTGTTCTCAGATTGGGCATTTTTTTGGTTTTCAGCTGTCTAGCCTTGTAGTATGTTTCCTTCTAAATAAAATTTATGCTAAAAATCTTAATTGTAGTGCAACACTTCTGATTCCCTTTGCTTAAGCTAGCAACAGCCTAGTGACAGGTCCACCCATCTCTAGTAGGGCATTGAATTAAGGGGCTATGGAGGGAATCATAGAATGGTCAGGGTTGCAAGGAACTTTGTTAAAGATCATCTCATTCCAACTCCCTGCCAAGGGCAGGGACACCTCCCACTAGATCTGGTTGTTAAGGGCCCCATCCAGCCTGATCTTACACAATTCCACAGATGGGAAATCCCCAGCTTCTCTGGGCATGCCCAAAGACAATAAATTTGAGCATGAAAAGGTATATTATTTATATGTTACCACTTGACACCAAGATTTTAAAATGGTATGTTGGTTTTTAGGGCATTTGGAACTGAAAAATAACAGTTCTCCCCACATCCCTGGTGAATGAATGCTCTTTCTTTCCCATAGATCCTTGTTTACTTGGTTCTTTATCACATCAAACTTTCTTAATGCTCAGCATGGCTACAGGTCTTTCACAGAGGAGTGTTTTACTCAGACTCATTTTGACAAACACAGCCATTGTCTAACATCATGCAAAGGACTTAGCAGTTACTCCGTTCTTAAACAAGATGGAGAAAATTAAAGATTCTTGGGAAAAGAAACACACAGGACACCACCACAGAAGTAAATAGTTTATAAAAATGGCTGTTTACTGAGCCAGTATATCAGCCAGCCACAGTCAATATGCCAAGATTACATATACATTACTAAATCAGAGGCAGACACTGCTGTTCCACCATGATCTCATACATACATAAAACATACATAATGCAGAAGTCCAAAGCTTTTAATCCAGGGTGTCCAACTTCTTGATCTAGACTGGTCAGACATCCCTGTAATATCTTATTTTAGAGATGTGGTATAACCTTCCCAGCTGGCATTATGCAATAGCCCCTCCCTTCACAAGTGTTTGGAGAATTCCTGGGGAGTCATCTCCTCCTGCCTGCGATTCCATGCAGAAAAATGAGACATTACTTCACTGACACCAATTTGAGGCCACTATGGGGCCTCACTCCAGCATAACACACAGAGTTTCCAGGGTGATCAGGTGGAACACACTGCTGGTTCACTCAAGGGATGGTCCCTTGCTGGGATGGAAAAGGCATCTTGATACTGTGCTCTCCCCACTCCCCACCAGTCTACAGTCATGGACAGACTGTAGACTTCTAGGTAGCTAAAGACAGTCAAGCTTAATTCCACCTAAAATTACTTGATGACAGTCAAGATTAGTGAAAAAATGCAGCTTAAAACCAAGCTGGTTCTGATTTGTGCACCAAATGCCTTCCAGTGGATTATGTTGCCTGAGGTTCTTTAGACTCTGTGAGCACAGACCTACCCAGTCACTTACAGTGTATCGATACACTCAGCAACCCTGTGGTAGGAATAACAGGAGATAGAGCCCCTTTTAATCTCTGAATGAACTCTGAGAAGAGTTCATTAACAAGTTACGTGTTGGGAAACCCTTACTGTAATGTCAGAAGTTCAGCCTACCATTACCATCAGCTAAACCCAGCACTTTGCTGAGTGGAAGCTTTGTCGTTTGCTGCAGGACTCAGTGGAGAAATATCTTATTTTACTTTTCTAGGCCATCATTTTAAAAGGTATATGAGATACACTCATCAAAGGGAAACATCTTTCCATGGATATATAGTTGTTCTTCCCACCTACTAGCAATGCACCTGCTTTCACAAACAAAAGAGTATTTTTGCACTGTTTATATTATTTTCAATGTAAACAGTGTTTTACGTGCTCAAAGGCAGACACTGTTAGTGTCATAAATATCATTGTGCCTGTAAACTTTGAGTTTGTTCTGAAATAATGTTACTATGAGATATTTTTTTTGCCACATTTGTTTCCTATTTTTGCTCATCATTCCTGATGTTGCAGATTCTCTTTGGTGTGAATTGGCACAGTTCCCCCGATAGTAATGGAAGTACAAAAATATATGTAACAGTTTGAGACCTGGATCTCAGTAATTTAAACCTACATTGAATCATGCACTCAGGACTACTCTCCAGAGCAGAGTCCTGCAAGAATATGGAATAGTGTACATTTGTGATCAGAGCAAAAAGCTGGATGTCAAAAAGAATAGGTTGTGTCACCAGACATCTGTGTAAGTATAACTCACCTTCATTTTATTCCCTGTGAAACAAGCATCATAGTTTCACCAAGGTCATACAGTCAATAGCATATCCAGCAATAATATTATTAACTAATATACTTTGCCTTGGATATCCTGAAAGGCTTCATTCAGTAAGCCTTTAGTGTACCTTCCGAGCCACAGAGGAAAGGAGCTATTAACAGCACAGTCTGTTCTTATAAATAGGTCTTCTCCATCTCTAAGTTTTGATCTCAGTGGTCTTATAAACAAACTATGGAAAAAGTAGCAGCTGTTATCTTGACAGATGGGTCTCAGGCATTGCTCTGCTGGACATTATAGTCATCTCTCTGAAGAACAATAGGAATTTCCAAGTGCCTGTATCTATTTTCATCTTAATAAGCCATTCATGGCATGGGCAAAGAAGCAGGAATGTAAAATAAACATTTTAGGGGACACTTCTCAGAGAAAGGGATAAGAAGAGGGATATCACCCATTAGGGACTTTCCCCTTGCATTTTACTGAAGTGAGAGACAGAAAAAGAATCAGAAGTTTCTTGCAGAGGCAACAGGGACAAGCAGGCACTTCCAGAAGGTGAGACACAGAAAGCCTGTGCACCAAGCGAAGTGCAGCTCATAGTCAGGTAGCAGGACACAGTAAGTACATGGATGAACCTCAATTTTAATATCTTTCTAAAATTTAGCATCATCATATGTTTTGGATATAGAGCTTTGAATCTGGTTTTAAGGACAGACAGAAGGCTGAGAAAAGTTGTCCTTTTTCAAGGGTGGTCAGGTGAGACAGTATTGCCATCCACCTTTCCTATTATAAGCACTTGTCAAGGCACTATGAGTTCAACTCCACCTTAACCCTGAATTTAAACTCATATTCTTCACCCTTTCTGATGGTATTCTCATCATCAGACAACCAAACACCCAGTGGGATCACCCTCTATGCTTCCTTCTTGAATCTCTACGGTAGCTGGAAACAGAGAACTTAGGAGAGAACAGAGAGTTAGGAGACAAGTAGTAATTAGGGAGGTCAGTGGCATGGATGGGGATCTGGGTCCCAGTCCACAGACTTGTGGAATCATAGAATGGTTTACGTTGGAAGGGGCCTTAGCTAGATCATGTTGTTCCAATCCCTCTGCTATGGGCACCTGTCGCTAGCCCAGGCTGCTCCAAGCCCCATCCAACATGGCCTGGAACCCTTCCAGGGATAGGGACATCACAACCTTTCTGGGCAACCAATCCTTGCTCCCCGGACTTGTTAGATCAGCAGTGCCTGATGTGTAGGGTTTGTCCCTGCATTGCCCTCACTGCCTTCAGTGGGAGTTTGAGGATGGACTGCATAGACCATAAACTTTTCCCAAAAGCAGAAGTGTTTGCACACTCAGGACTACAGCAAGCAAAAGGCATTGCAAATTAAGCCAGTTTAGATATTACAAATAGAAACAGTAGTCAGTCCATAAACACAAACAACAGAGATAAACATTGCCAAAAATACCTCAACAGCGCAACAGAGTGGAGAGCAACACGAGTGTGGACAAAACAGGGAAGCATTACATAAACAAATGTATTATTACACCAACAACAAAAAGCCTGAAGATTTCAGACTCTACAGTGAAATGTGTAATTTTATAATATGTAAAAGCAGATCCTGAGATGGTGCATACATTGCATAACTCACAGGGATTGCTGTGGACCAGACTGTGCTCTATCCCAGGTCACACTATCTTTTATAGTCCCAGCATGTGTAACTGAAAAAGTAGCATCTATACGTGCAACTTACTGTGTGAAGTCAATAAAAATCCACTCCTAGCAATCAAATGGCAAAAACATTCAAACCACAGTATCAAAGATGATTGTTTTTCTGCGGAAAAAATAATCAATGGCCTGTTCAATTTCAAAATTTCAGAGAAAATACAATTCCGGGTTGAATGGAATGAAACATTTTGCTTTAGAAAATAATAAAAAGAAAAGGCTTATGTTCTTCTGAAATGTTACACTCTAGGAAGACTTCACTGCTTGTTTTCCTGATTACTAGTATTTAAATCTATTTAAAATTCAGCTTGGATGAGGTCTAAGGGGTTCTTGAGCACCACCACCTTTCCAATTACATAACACCAAGTATTGTTTAGCTACATCCAAGGTAAAAGACAACAGAGTTATTAAGAGCAAACATAAAAGGAAAACAGAAAAGTTTAAATTCATAAGAAGCTTGCTGAAGGGGAAGCATATCAGATAAAATCCAAGTATCCATACAGCCAAACCAGACAAAAGAAAGGCAAAACTGAGCTAAAATTTGGATCAAAGAGGCTGAGATATGTGAGAATGACACAGTTATCTGGCCTAAAATATTCATTCACCCAGACACTTGAGTATTCTACATTGCTTTTAAAAATAATTGAATAGATCTTCCCTGACCAGGTAACATGGCTCACTCTGTAATCCATAAGATCTAATGTTATGGAACATGTAAACATTAAGTTCATTTAACTTGCTGCTTCCATTTCCCCATTTTGCACAGGGGGAAAAAGAAACCCAACAAAACAACAAGCAGCACACTTGTGGCAGTTAATTTCTCTCCGTTTTGGGAACCAATTTAATGCTCACACACGGATCTGCTGATTTACTGGGTGCCTGGACAGGGAGTTTCAGTGATCCTGCTCACAAGGGCAGCAATCACCCAGGATACTGGGTCATTGCAAATCATTCATCAGACTTGTAAATATTCTGGCTGTTTGTGTCATAAAACACTTGCCAAGAAAAAAAGGAAATAAAATGGAAAATTACTGCTATTATAATATTTACTGTATCAAAAGTCTAAGACAGCCATAACAATCCTGGTAATTCAATTCTTGCTCTATGCATATTTCTGTAATTTTGTGTGCTTTGCCCTTCTCAGTCACAACATCATCTGCCTTGCCTGTGCACTGTGTGCCCTGGTGTTTGCCTTCTAGCAGGAGGATTAAATACTGCCTTCTGTTCTTATGGATCCTCACTTCTTTACTTGCTGTTCGCAGCCTTCTTGGAGGGGTGATCACACATTTCAAAGCCCAGTAGGGTTGGTATTCAGCAGCCAACTCTCCAAGAAAAAAAAACCAGCCTGCATATAAATTTTTGCACAGCTTACAAATGACCCAGTGAGCCCTTCTGTTATCTGCCCTTAGTACTAAGGTGCCTTCCAGAACACAAACAACCTTTTCTGCAAAATTTGAGCATCCGACTCTGGAGATTATGACACCAGACTCCTAGACAGCACATCTCAAATTAACATTTTGCTAAACAGTTTCACAAATACATCTTCCATCAGTGTTTCCCAAAGGTTTAAAAGAAAGTAGCATGCTTCTTTCAAACAAAGAAAAGGTGATTTATAAACCACATGCATTTGGATTGCAACACTGCATTAAGCAGAGAAGTAATTTTTGGAGCAAATATAACAGTCTGCTTCTGTTCAGGTGCAATATTTTTCTACCTCTCTTACACCAAATTATGTGTTTAATACAGACACAGTGCACCCTGCAAGCAGCCAGAACTCCAACAGTGTTTAGTTGCATCTCTTTTCCCAAACTCGTTTGTAGGACCATGAAACCTAAATGTTGGTGCATTGCAGATTGTCATTTTTAGCTGCTGCAATACCCTGTCTTGTTTTGGTCCCTACTGCCAGATGACATCATCTTTTAGCAACTTTTTCAGGGCAACAGTGAATGCTGCTTTTTCCAGGATATTGTTGACTAGAAATCCAACAATAGCATATTTTCTTTTTTCTTTTTCCTTTTTTTTTTTAAAAAGTCTCCCTGCTGCAAGTAAGACTGGAAGGATGCGAAGGAAGAGGAAATTACAGAATCATATCAGCAAGCAAGATCACAGGGCGCCCTTGATCTTGTGCAGTGATGCACTTACTGTTGTAGTGCAGCCTGAAGGTGGATCATATCTACACCAACAAACACACAAGCAGTATCAATTCTTCAGTGCTGGTGCATGTGTGGATACATACAATTCTATTTTCTCACATCAGCTTGAGCTCTGTGTCATGTTCTTTGCCTAGTAATCTAATAATGGCTGGAGGTGAAGCCCTAACAGTGAAAAATAAACCAAACAACCAAACAACAAAACACAGAAAGGTCGTTTGCCATGCTGCAAAGACAATTTCTGCTGCAAATCACAGGCTGAGAGCATGACATTTGGCTGTCATGTAACAAAGAGTTATAAGACAAACTACATTTGTCTTGGCCTCCACATCAAGTTTGAATTTTAGGGATGCACTGTGCATGTTTAAATCAAATACCAAACATCCTCTGGGTGAGCTCCAAGATCTGTGCTGACTCTTGGTATTGCTTACTAAAAAGGGGAGGAAGATTTAAGCTACAGAATTTTGCTGGGTTTTTTGGGTTTTTTTAATAGTCTAATGCTTTGCACAGCCATTAAAAGGATATGGAGTTTCACACATGACATGAAGCTGACAGTGAGCATTTCTAGTTATGGCACAATTATGTTTTTACTCTGAGGCAGACAGACTCCATCCCAGTGACTGGGAGAACATGTTATCTGACCCCTAATTGGTTTAAGAGCCCATAGAACCTTTTTAGGCTGGTGCCCAGATATGATCTTTATTTCTGTCTTTGTGGTGGTAGTGCTCAATTGAGTGCCTTGGGCCACGTCTCCATTTGGTTGCTTACATGTCAATCATTTCAGCTCAGAAGAGAACACAAATCAGTGTCACCTGTATTTTTAAGGTTACAAGAGCATGTAACCCTTGTTCTGATCTTGTTCAGAGAAGTTTCACATCCTGTTGGCTCTGCTAAAGTGTTACAGAACGCAAAGCAGGGGCTCTGCTTTTTTATCTGCTTCAGAAGCCTTTGTGGAGATTAGGAAGTGTTGCTCTGCTCTCTTCCACCTTGCTATCTGGACACAGAAGTTCTATGCCACCTTGCTATCTGGACACAAAAGGTCAGGTTTCAAGCTGGGGTAAATCAATTGAACCTCAAAAAGGTCAATAGAGCAATGTGAGCTCGTACCGGCTGAGGAAAAATTCTCACTGAGCTATTCCAGAGATATGAGACTTGGGATACAGGGTTTTCCCACCATACAGTCTGCTTTAGATATTTTCTACTCTCCTACACAGTTCTGCTAGCTCCCTAGATAGTCTATTCAATTTCTTGCTATTTTTTTTTTCTCACTCACTGTATTTAAAGACAGTTTGCCTTCCTAGAAGCCAGAATATAAACACATTCTAAACCTTGCACCACAAGGATTTTCTAATATGGAATTACTCTGCTAGACCCAGGACTAATAAACCTTGGTGGGATTACAAAAGATACAGTGAGAATATCTGCCCACAACTTATTCTTACAGTGAGAAACATTTTCCTCATTTGTCTTTGTACCAAGGGTTTACTGAGAGGGCAGGAAGTAGAAATGATAGAGCTTCCCTCAGTGTCCTTGCACATACACTTGGAAAGGATCAGAATACAAGAGAGATCTTTGTAGTTTAATTTGTGTGAAGGAAAAAAAAGATGTGTATGAGACACAAAATAGTTAGGTTTCAACATTTTTTTACTGCAACAGCAGAACATGACATAAAAATTAGTGTGTTGGCTGAGCACGGAATAAAATGAACATGCTTCACTACCTTAAGATAATGACTCTATTTTATTTTGTTTTATCACAAACTCAAAGAAAATTGAGCCAGGTTTATTTTGGCTGGGTTTGCTGCATTGGTGCGACTGCTAAATATAGGTAAATCAAACCAGAGCTCCCTGCTCAAGTTTGACCCTATTAATAGAAATATGCATGACCCCGAGACACTCCTACATTAGTTAGTCTGAGTCAGGGCAGACTCCCTGACTCATCCAAATTGCATTTCTCATTTTGGGTAACAGTGGCATGGATGTTACAGGAGGGGCAGTAAGCGATACTTGTATTAACACCTTCATTTTTGGAAATTCGGTGTGCCTGCTACAGGGAGCTTGAGGAAGGAAGGCAATAAATAAATAAATCAAACTCTGGCTTGTATAGAGAGACAGCCATCCTTCCCCCTGTGGGTGGGGAAAGTGGCAAGGAACAAATTAGATAGTGGGTACAAAAGGAACAAAACCCCTCCATCCTGCTGTTTACTTGCACCCTCACACGCCATTAAATGCGTCTGCCTTGGGGGAATGCGAGCCTGCCCCCAGGNTAAGACGATCAGGTTTAACTTTCACTGGCCCGAATCCAAATATGCAAGCAAAGGCTTAAGAGAACTTTCTACTGATGTCTCTGTGCCAACAATAGATGTGGACAGGACAAATATTTACAGACCAGAAGTGGAAGGAGACTAAATGGGGGGAGCCAGACTCTGCCTGAAGTGCTTATTATAGCTCTTGGGCGCGAGGTGAGTGCAGGCCACAGACGGGACAGGACGGGCTGACTCAACGCCACAAGGTGTCTGTGCCCGCGTCCTGTGCCATGCCCAGCTCCCTTCCCCTGGGGGTATGAACAGCAGTGCAGTCACACTAGATATTCTACAGAAGAACCACCTGGCTCTGCAGTGAGCCCAGGCAAGGCTGCCCGTGTGCTAGGACATGTTCAAAACAAACAAAATGGTCCTGGAGACCCTGTGGAGTGTTGAGTCTTGTGCTCCATGCCCTGAATGCTCACTTTATGCATCTTTCTGAGGCCACCTCACTCTGTAAGCATCTCTCCTCAACACCCAAACATGTCATAACATTACAGGAAAATGAGTTCTTAAATGGATCATTTGCCTGAGAGATGCCTCTCACTTTATTTGCCTTTGAAAATGTAAAGTAAATATCATAGCACTACATGTATGTATCTGTGTCCCCTCCTCCTCTTTGTTGTTCATCTTCCTCAGCTGTCTGAGAATGAGAGTTTCTCTTAATCCATTTGCGGCACAGTTAAGCACAGTGGAGCTCTTGAATGATAATATAATACAAACATAATCAAATGTTCCTTTCTCCGTTCCAGAAAACGACAGTGCTATTAAAAAACCCAATTCTATAGTAGTGGGAAGGACATTTGAGAGCAAAACTCTGTCCAAAAGCATCTGCATTCCAAAAAGCCATTAAAATGTTTCATTGTGATAACTGGCTAGCTCATTCCTTATTTTTCCAGAACTAAACATGTCACTCACCCTGGAGAGCAGTTTATCACTGTGAATTAATTCAATCTGTAGATCTCCCCAAATTTCCCTTCCTGAATATTTCTGTCTGAAGCCCAAGAACTGCCACTGGCTGATCACTGCAGGATAGATCTTTAGCAGCCAGAACTGTGAAATAAATACCACATCCTGAAGCATCTAATTACAGGGCTATAACTGCATTATTTTCAACCATTTCAAAAGCAATTCCTTCCCTTCTCCCTACACACCCATGTTTACTGGAATAACTGGAAGCACTTTCAGAGATGCATGGAAAAATACAGAAATTGTCTGAAAAAGCAGTTATGTAATATAGGAGTAAACACAGCTCTCCAGCTGGATGTTAAATAGTGAACTATCTTCTGCTTTTCAGTCAGTTTGAGCTTTAATGCCTTAATGTCCTGATGTCCAAGGCATGCCCAGGTGTACAAATGAGTAATTTTCTATTTACCTTTTCTCCTAAGAAAATAAAATCAATAATGTAACTCCACAAATGTCACAAACTGCAGCAACATACAGCCTTCAAGAAGTAGATTAACATTCTTCCCATTTAGCCCTAAGGAGACCCATAAAGCAAACACAACCCTGTGTCCTCACAGATAAAACACTCTTTACCTGCTGTGACTCTCACATTGCATTGCAGAGTACCAGGCAGGTGTTCCTTGCAACTACTCTACCATGCCCATCAAATTCCTTGCTTTTTCTCCCTCTAGCCTGTACATGCCAGAAATTAAGACAGGCATGTCCTGACCATCTGCAGGAGCTAAATCACACATGGGACATTCTTGTCATCAGGTTCTCAGTCTGCCCAAAGTAAGATTAAATAGAAGATGTGATAAACTGCCCCATGAGGCCAGTAGCAAGCTCTGGGATTGGCTCCAGAGCCATGCTGAGACTTGTGAGTCGAGTGAATGCTCCGATGCACAACATGGATGCTGCTCCATGAGCACTTGGTGTGGTGCCACCAGGAAGCAGCTCCCAACACTGCATGTGCATGTGGTATTGCTACTGCCAAGACAAATGTAATCATCTCCAGTCTAATCCTAAAACCTCTCATTCTTTTCCTTCTGTTTTGAGTTCTGCTTCTGTTCTCCAGTCAGAAATCTTTAAGCAGGCGCTGACCTGTCTGATCCCAGCTGGGGTCTGAGCCAACATGGATTAGCACCAGTGGAGAGCTACAAAATCATGGCTGGGGCATGTCAAGGTCATGGATGTTTCCTCAGCTGAAATTGCTCTCTCTCTCCTTCACAAGCATGTATCTTCAACCTAACTTTGCAGCTTAGAGAGCTGTCTATGCTCTGAGACCTCGGGTATTTCCACGTTGCATGCCAGGGTCATCCAAAGGCTGCCCTCCGGATCAGACTCGCTCTATATTCAGACAGTGAAATACAAGTGCAACCCCGGGCACAGCCCAAGGGACTCTGTCTAAGCCTGTCTGGCAGCTCAATACTCTGCCAGGCCCCGGGCACATGGCAGGGGCAGTCTGCAGCATGCTGCAGGGCAAGCCTGTGATCAGGAGCCGTGGCTCACACACTTTCCTGTTCCCAGCCCTTGTCAGCTGTAATGTAGATACAGCCCGGGGTGCTGGAGAATGAGAATGTGCTTGTCTCCAGCCCAGCAGAGCCTCTCGAGCCAGAGGCTGAATGTGCCACATCTCCTACACCTGTGAATCACACACATGTACATAACAGAAAGCAGTCAACATCTTTATTAAATAAACTAGTAAGTACTTAAAATTGCAAGCTAAATGGAACCAATCTTCATTTAATGTGGCCAGACCTGCCCCATGATTCATAACATCAAAAAAGTCCGGCAAAAGCTGAGAAACACACAGTGCCTTCTGCAGAACCACTCACACAATCTCCTTTAAACTGAAAATGGACACAAAATGCAGTAGGTAGTAACCAGAGTAAAAATGTCACACCGACCATGATAGCAGAACATAATATCTGATCTCATACGCACTTTTTTATTATATAAAAATGTTGGTTGAAAATACAAATTTCTCCCAACATCTCTGCAATGCTCACATAAACACACCCATGTCAGAAACACAATTCTAGTGACAAGTGGCACAGTTTTTATAATCACAGAATCATTTAAGATGGAAAAGTCTTCTAAGATCAAGTCCGACTGTTAATTTAACACTGCCGAGCATTTTTTTGCATGTAAACACAGTACAAAGGGCAGGTATTTGAAGATAATTAGGTGTCTAAAGCTGCAGTGGGCATTTCAAATGCACCTGGGCATCAAACTCCTTTGATTTCAACAAAATTATTTTAAAAAATGTTCAACTCTAAATATTTTCTTATATTTTACCCAGACATGAAGTGTAACTATCACAAAATTACAGTAATTACATCACTTCAAAGCCTACACATCTCTTTTAAAAGTTTAACTTCCTAAGCTGTTCAAAAACATCTATGACATTTAACACTTATAAAACCCCAATTATTAAAATTGAGGAAATGGACAAGTCAGAACATTGTAAAGTTCATCATGTGCACACAGTAGAAAACTATTTTTATTATCAAGTATGAAGAACTTGCACTGCAGCACAGCAGGCAGCCATAGTTCTGATACTGAAATTTCATATTGTTCTTCTCAGCTTTGGTGTGTAAATACTGGGTAGTGGAATGTATCAGTTGATGTGTGTGTTAATGAGATATTTATCATTATTCATACTTGCATTTTGATGGAGTATTCATAAATACTAATTCTGAGTCAGCTTTGACCTGGCAATCCCCATGGAACAGACTGACATCCTACTTGGCTGAACTTGCTCACAAGGCACATCCGTTGTTTTAAACCTGAATGTATTTCTGCCCTTGTCAACCTGCTATCTCATTATCTCACTATTCACTCACAAAAGAAATGATGAATCATGAACACTGGGGTTCAGGGAACCAAATACACTCAATAAAATTAACCTCATTATGTCAGTTGTGAGTACCATGATGAAAATCTCTGAGGGTTACTCCAACACAAGAAAAGAAGAATTGTGTTCTATTGAAAATAATGATGAACAGACACTTAAAGAAAAATCAGCAAAATCAGGGCTACTGGTGAATTTGCATTTGAGAAGTTTTGCTGTGTGACATTAACAGATGAGAGTTGTGACATCTTTCAAAAAGGGGTTTTTTTTTGTGTTTGGTTTGATCACTAGGTCTAGAAAATACACAATGTAGGTAGCATTTTATACTTAAACAGAACAAAACTGTTACAGAATCAACTGAAAAGCCTGACACTCAAACTATCCACAGAATGAGGCTGTATTTTACCAATAACAAGAGGCTATCCATGTTATTCCTTGTAATGTCTATGATGCAGGCCTGCACTGGGAAAGGCATCAAGGTGCCCAGTATCACCATGTACAGACTGCACCGTCACCTGCAGTGCCCAGGGATGTGCAGGCAGTCCCAGGATCCTGCTGTATCTACACAGCCCCAGCCATGTACCTGCATGTACCTGTCCTCTCTATGTAGTCAGACCACTACAGATCATCCAGTGACCCCAGAATTTGTCCCCAAACCACCTCCAGTGTTAGCCGGAGTTAAAAATCAAGATGAACTTCTGTGCAAGGTACACAGAGTGTTTCTAGGTGGGATCATTTTCGTTTACAATCACTCTGTAGGGAATTTTTCCATCTTCTTTCTAGTGTGGCTATTTTTATTTTTCCCATACACAGATGTCCTTGAGATATGCTTAAAGCCCAAACTGTGAATACTGCTTGCCAACACTGGGTTTTCCTGTAACACGATACAGTTCTGATGTGTGTGTGACACACAGAACCTCATAACCAACGCACTCTGTGGGCAGGAACACACGGCAGAATAAGGGTCAAAAAGTCCTGCTGCAAAACAGGGCAGAGCTGACAGTGGGCCAGGGCTTCAAATGGCCAATGTCCACTCCTGAGCACAACTGCTGCAGAAACTTGCTTTGCCTGTACTACATTGATAAGGCAGTGTTTTCCAGAAGAGTCAATCAAATAAAGTTTTTAAATAAGAACAAAGTAGTGGGATGCCATTTAAATGAGATGTGATGTTTGCAAGGGGATTTATGCAAAGTGTTTGTTACCCTGAGCAGCATGATGGCTTGTCAATCTTCCTGAGCTGCAGATGTTTCTGTGTGTTGCAGAATCCCTTGGAAAGGTTCCCTTCATGAAGGTGTTGCTGTCTTCTGCTGGGCATGTCTAGTATTTACTGCTTTTTATGGAAAGAGCCATTACAGCTGTCTGTCTGGTCCCAGCTCCAGTCCCAGGTTTCTGCCCAGTAATCCCCACATCAAAGACATACCTTGAAGTCAAACACCATCTGTTTCAGTGCAGCTATTTTGGTTTTCATATACAATAAGCACTATCTAATAAAAATTGTATCAACCAAAGTGGTTTAAAAACATAATTAAATCCTTTGGCTAAGCATGGAAAATGGTCTTACATTCAATAATTGACCAAGTGTTTTTAAAATATGCCTTTAATACATTTCAGTTACTTTTCTGAGAAGTGATCAGTTCTAAGGATGTCCAGTGCAAGCTGCTGATCAGAATGCAAGTGGATGTAAATGGTCCCAGAGCTGTACCAGCTCATTCTTCTCAGCAGGGAGTATCTTGTGCAAAATGTTGACTGTCCTCTGGTGTCAGTGAATTCCACCCATGGGAAGGCACCTTTCTGGTGGTGCCAAGCATTCAGACAAGAGGCAATAGGCAGACTGTGATGCACAGGTAGTTCCACCTGCACATGAGGAACAACTTCTTTCCTGTGCTGTGACTGAGCACTGGAGCAGACTGTCCACAGAGCCTGTGGAGTCTCCCTCACTGGAGATATTCCAGAAATGTCTGAATGCAATCCTGTGCTCTGGGATGACCCTGCTTGAGTAGGGAAGTTGAACCAGATGACCCAATGTAGTCCCTTCCAGCCTGACCCATTCTGAAATTCACCTGACCATGTCCCAGAAGCTGGAAAAGCAGGCAACATTTTGATTGACACCATTTTGTACTTGTCATTCATCTATACAAGAAAAGATATCAAAGATCTGGACACACAAAAAACGAAATGCAAAAGAAGAAAAGTAACTGGCATGATCAAACCTAGGGAAGCAAATGAGTTCAAGTTCAAACATTGCTCTGGGGGGAGTTGGACAAATTACCAGCCCAGCCCTAAGAACCATGAATTTAAGAAGGATGTGAAGCCTCTGGGACTAATTGACCATTGAACAAGAATGCAACCAAAGCTTCCAAAATACATGACAAAATTGATAATTAATGCACCTATATGCCAGAAGTGATCCTTGCAATTTTTTCTTCTGACTCTACTTTAATGGAGGCTGCAGGATTTTCAGTAAATAATTCCTGTTTGAATTAGAGCTGATTTAAAGATTTCTCAGGGAGATGAAGTGATTGCTATTATTGGTTGGTGTTCATTTATAAATCAGTATTGCCAGTTCACATGTATTCCTTATTTTAAGGTGAACTTGCAAAATTTCACTTTCCAGCTATGATATCTTTATGTCTCTTGGTTAACTAACAGATCAATTCAATTGTCCTATCAATTTTTTATTCCCCATCCCTTAATCCCTGCTGAATAAATTAGGCATTTTATATTCAGAAAGGTCTCCCAGCACTTCTGCTATCCTCATTTCTCTTTCCAGCATTGTAGACTACAAAACTGAGCACACTATTTTTGAAATATCTGTGTGAGACCTCTAGCCCTCCTCTCATCTCCTCAGTGCTCCTGTTTATATAATCATGGATTGCAGTCAGCTTTTTGGCCAAAGAGCAGCTCAGAGCATGTGTTCAATTGAAAACCAACCACCACTCCCCAAGTCTGTTTCAAAGTCACTTCTTCACATGACAAAGTGCTCCTATCTGTAAGCACTGGACGCACTCTTTGCTCTTGCACCTTCAAGTTTGTAAGGAGTTTTATAGCAGCTGAAACACATCATTTACTTGTGACAATACTACATAGTGGTCCCTCTTACTTTGTATCAATGACCTATGGGATGAGAACATTTATTTAGGATGTACCTGTTAATTTTTATCACCTTGATATCTTCCTCCACTGATAACAACATCACAGTGTGGCTGACACCAGACCATTTTAAGGCCTACTGGGAAGTCCTCTATTCAATAAGCCAATTTTAGATCCAATGGCATGGATTTATTGTATCTTTTTAAGTTTCTTATTCAGGGTACCATGAATTCCTTGCAGATTGTGTTGGAAACGCTCATGATCCTCTGTAAACATTATCCAGCCATCCAAATACCTACTCCTTGAGAGCCAGCTTGAAAGATTTTCTATTGATGACCACAAAACTGCCTGTCAGTGTTTAAAAGGCATTTGGATGGCGCCTTTAATAACATGCTGTAATTTTTGGTCAGCTCTGAAATAATCAGGCAGTTGGGCCAGATGAGAGTTTTAAGTCCCTTCCAACTGAAATAGTCTATTCCATTTCTGTGACATCCTAAATCAGAATTTTGTCACTACTCACCAAAAACACAGATGAGAAAGACCAGCTGAACAAGGTACAACACAACGTAACATTTCAGAACTGTAATGCTGACACAAAACAAGAGTCAGAATTTATTTTAAAATGTTTTGAACACAAAAAAGCCACACTCAATTTGACCTGAACTTTTTAACATTTTAGTCTAAGGTCTTTATACTTACACTGTCTTTTCACTGTGGCACACATACACCTGTTTTACAGATGTCTTCCTTGAATGCATCTAAAACCAGGAAAACAAATTGCAAAAATCCACCCTAATCCATCTTAAATGTGTAAGTGTTGATGTTTAAAAAATATATGGTATGCTGATTTTTTTTTTCTAAGTTGTTTCCCCAGCTCTCTGGCAAACAGCAGGGAGAAAAGCATCCATGTGTTGTGGCTTCTCCCCATAAAAAATCCTAAGTACCTTTCTCATATGAGGGGCCTGTCATCAAATCTATCAGCTTGGCCAAAAGAAGCATTTCTAAATTAGCAAATGCTGCTTCACAAGGAGCAGTAAAAGGAAGGTTCAGCAAAACAATTTTTTGACTTTTAAATTCAAGAGCCATGAATCTTTTGTGGGGAAAAAATAGTCCCACCGTCTTGTGCAGCACTGTCGCCACTTCAGTGTAAGGTGGTTTCTTTAAATACTTCACCCTGGTAGTGCATGTGACATTCAAGTTGATACCTTCATCAGGATCTAATGTAGTTCTGATGAATCCTGCTCAGTGAAAGGTTTATACAGGTCATGCTCAGAAGTTACCTTGGCTAGTGACAGTGATTAATTTTCTGATAAGAAGCTAATTATAAAGGTTTGAAATTTGCAATTGCTCAGCAGAAGGGCAACAGTATTTCCTTTAAACAAAGTCATGCACACTGTATTAGTAAATATAACAATAATTCTTTCTCCATGTATAGACCCTAGTCTGCCTATTCAAAGTAAAATGCTCTCATTGTGCACCACAGTCTCAGACCTACAATGACTGTCCACCCACTACTAAATAACTGTGCACTAAAAATGTTCTTTAGTACCAAGTTTCAAGAAGGAAATTTTTTGTCTTCTTTTCTTGGGGAAAAAAAAAACAAACAAACAAAACAAAAAACCCCCAAGCAGATTTATGCTATTTATTCACTTGCATAAACAAATAACAGAACCACTAGAGAGTCCTCATCATAGCAGTGTTATACATATGAAGCACACTACTAAGACAAATTTGTCCCAGTACATTATTGCAATGGAGAGATTGAGAGTTTACTATGGGAGGGTCCCCACACTACTGGGAAACTGGACAGAGCAGAAATATGAGAAGGAAGCAGAAATAAGTATTCCCTCTTGTTCCCACAGGCATGTTTTCTTTTCTCTACAACACCTGAGTGCTTTGGCTCCCTATACCACTGCAAAACCCCAGGCCTGCAGCAGTGCCAGATCACAAGCTGTGATCTGTTGTGAGCTGTGGCTGTTGCTCTTTCCATCACTCAGCACTTCCATCCTGTTCTGATGTCCATCACAACCACCTCTTCCCTCCTTCTCCAACTTTTTTTTCTTTCAGATTTTCAGATTTTCAGCCCAGTTCACAGTGCAGCCACTGCAACATTTTTACACAAAGGACAGAGTGATGTAGAGGCAGCAGGAAATCGCTGGGAATGTCCCTGCATCCCCTGTTTCAGTCCTACCTATTCACACTTCAGCACCTTCAGTGTCTGTGACTAGCAATTATGTTGTAGCATAAGAAGCATTTTGAAACCAGGGCTGCACTCAGGTGTTCTTTTGGATGTGCTAAAAATCTCCATTGCTTCATCCTCTAAGGGAGCAATCTGAAAACAAGACTCAGCTTGACATATTCCTAGAACGTGCTTAAGAAGCTGCAAAATGAGCAACATTGAAAACTCAAACAAAAACTTGCATGTGACTAAACAAACATTCTAGAAATTTTTTCTGGAAGCCTATTACAACTTGTTGAAGTATTGAAAAAAACTAGAAGAAGGATGGTCCTATGCATAGTAAGAGACCAACAGGAGGGTGCAGTGGAAGGGCACACTAGGGATATAAATTTATTCACAGTGTGCCAGACAGTGTCCAGCTCCTCTGGGGTGACAGGCTCCTCGATGTCAAACCCAGAGAACATTTTGCATTTGTCTGACTTTTATCAGTTGACACTCTCTTGGCCTGTATTGTACACCAGTTTCTCAAGGGAAAAAGAAGAGCTAAGATAAGTACTGCCCTAGTGCCCCCCGCTTTTTGAACACAGCTACTTGTCCACAAGATGTACAGAGGTGTCCAAAACCTCAAGTGAATGTGGCAGGCACTGAAGACTGGGAGCTATTCTTATCTCACTGCCCTCTATAAACACAATGGTCAACCATGTCCCTTACAGCCTCATACAGCTGTCAGCATCTAAATGCTTTGTAGCCTCCAAATGGGCCAGTCCTACAGTGACAGACTGAATAATAGAAAGATTACAGGTTGTGTAACTCCATTACAGTATGGAGGTGCTTTGCAATCAGTCAATGTTTCTTTTCACACTCCCGCAGGAAAAAATCTCAGCCCAAGATTTTATTGCTCTTTTGTTGTGAGGCAAATAATTCCTAGCTCTCCATCACCTCTGGCCCCTGTGTTTATAGCTCCAGGCTGTGTCA
>VYXD01005452.1:875810-892044 GCA_013397195.1 Hylia prasina
TATATTATATTATATTATATTATATTATATATCTCTTATATAATATATATTATATAATGTATGTAGGTGGGTAATGCAATAGGTAAGTAGATAGGTAAATATAATAGATATGGAATTTAAAAGCCCATGAATTTTTAGTTTCAACTTTTCTAGAGGCTCAGTTTGTGCCCTGGACACAGCATTTCTCTTCTGAATGTCTCTGTCTTTTAAAGGGGAGAAGAAAAAAAAAAATNTGCAAAACCCCAGGCCTGCAGCAGTGCCAGATCACAAGCTGTGATCTGTTGTGAGCTGTGGCTGTTGCTCTTTCCATCACTCAGCACTTCCATCCTGTTCTGATGTCCATCACAACCACCTCTTCCCTCCTTCTCCAACTTGTTTTTCTTTCACATCAGATTTTCAGCCCAGTTCACAGTGCAGCCACTGCAACATTTTTACACAAAGGACAGAGTGATGTAGAGGCAGCAGGAAATCGCTGGGAATGTCCCTGCATCCCCTGTTTCAGTCCTACCTATTCACACTTCAGCACCTTCAGTGTCTGTGACTAGCAATTATGTTGTAGCATAAGAAGCATTTTGAAACCAGGGCTGCACTCAGGTGTTCTTTTGGATGTGCTAAAAATCTCCATTGCTTCATCCTCTAAGGGAGCAATCTGAAAACAAGACTCAGCTTGACATATTCCTAGAACGTGCTTAAGAAGCTGCAAAATGAGCAACATTGAAAACTCAAACAAAAACTTGCATGTGACTAAACAAACATTCTAGAAATTTTTTCTGGAAGCCTATTACAACTTGTTGAAGTATTGAAAAAAACTAGAAGAAGGATGGTCCTATGCATAGTAAGAGACCAACAGGAGGGTGCAGTGGAAGGGCACACTAGGGATATAAATTTATTCACAGTGTGCCAGACAGTGTCCAGCTCCTCTGGGGTGACAGGCTCCTCGATGTCAAACCCAGAGAACATTTTGCATTTGTCTGACTTTTATCAGTTGACACTCTCTTGGCCTGTATTGTACACCAGTTTCTCAAGGGAAAAAGAAGAGCTAAGATAAGTACTGCCCTAGTGCCCCCCGCTTTTTGAACACAGCTACTTGTCCACAAGATGTACAGAGGTGTCCAAAACCTCAAGTGAATGTGGCAGGCACTGAAGACTGGGAGCTATTCTTATCTCACTGCCCTCTATAAACACAATGGTCAACCATGTCCCTTACAGCCTCATACAGCTGTCAGCATCTAAATGCTTTGTAGCCTCCAAATGGGCCAGTCCTACAGTGACAGACTGAATAATAGAAAGATTACAGGTTGTGTAACTCCATTACAGTATGGAGGTGCTTTGCAATCAGTCAATGTTTCTTTTCACACTCCCGCAGGAAAAAATCTCAGCCCAAGATTTTATTGCTCTTTTGTTGTGAGGCAAATAATTCCTAGCTCTCCATCACCTCTGGCCCCTGTGTTTATAGCTCCAGGCTGTGTCAAGTCCAGCCCACTTCATTTCCTATTGTTTTCCCAAATGCTTTAGAAACTTTTAAATCTGAAGAGGAGCTTTGAATGTGCTATAATAGCAAGTCTTAGAAAAGCACTTCAGAAATGGTTCTGCAGTTTTAGGAAATCAATGTACTGCAGGCTTTAGTTACTCTATTGAAATACAGTGAATCGTTACAGTCAAGTCCCCTATTCTTTAGAGCAGGGAAGGACTGAGCACTTATTCTGTTTACAATGCTTATATAACCAATCAAATCAAGACTGGTTAGAGAAAAACAGAAAACCTAATAAAAACTAAAGTACTTCATGATTTTCCACCATTTATCTTAATTTAAATAGTTTGTTCTCAAAAGGTAAACACCTTTTTGAGGTCTGGAAAAAAATAAACAGCTCTTCTACAGAGTTGGCATAGCCTGTATATAATATATATAATATATANTCCTTTTCCAAAGCAATTTATGAATGAAGTGAGTAGCTCTTTGATCAGATTCAGCTTTCTAAGTTGTCCACAGGGGACTAATGATGGCAGTTCTTCATGACTGTATCAACTCCAAATTTGCATTTGACTCATACACAGTTAAAACTCCCACACCCTCAGCCAGAGATTGTAAAAAAAATATTGAAAATGAGATGAGCTTTATAACTGGTTTCACAAAGAACAAGTCTTAATGGCAGAGGTAAGAATCATTTTGTAATGAGGCATTTCCACCCTGTTCCAATGACTTTTTGACATCTCTTCTTATAGTTACAGGCCCTGGAAATCCTCAGTGTTAAGACATAAAAGGTCAAGACTCTTGAATTCTAGGCAGGAAAGATAGGACATGACAAAACAGGCACAGCCCTCAGCTGTGCTGTGCAGGAGCACTGCCCACTGACCTAAGCAAGCATCTGAACCTGTCCTGCTATTCATTTGATTGAAGATGAGATGCAAATGATGGCAGAAGAAATTCAAAGGACAGAATAAACTGAAAGCTATAAATGGGGCTGTCCGTGTTCTCCAAAAAGACCCCCAACAGAGTGGGACAGACAAAGCCATAGTTTATCCAGTTGCTGCCAGCTGGCCACTGTGAGACACAAGGGTGTGGGGAGCTAGTCACCCAGGCAGAGTGACAGAGGAGCAGCTCCTGCTCTCATCAGTGGAGAGACACTGCCAGAGAGTGACCTCGAACACAAGCCAAGGGCAGGTGTTTGAGCATGAGACTGCAGGAAAGTGTTGTCTGGAGCCCTACAGAGAAGGATTTGGAGGCACTGGTGGATGAACAGCTGGATATGATCTGTTAATGTGTGCTTTTAGCCCAGAAACCAACCACACCCTGAGCTACATCAGAAGTGTGGCCAGCAGGTCAAGGGAGGTGATTTTCTCACTATTTTGCTCTCTTGACATCCTCACCTGGATGTAGTACTGCATCCTGTTCTTTGGTCCCCTGCACGGGAAATTCATTGGGCTTGTTAGAGTGAAGACAAAGGAGACCACAAAAATGGTCAGAGGGCTGGAGCACCTCTCCTATGGAGACAGGCTGAGAGAGTTAGGATTGTTCAGCCTGGAGAAGAGAAAGCTCCAGGGAGACATTACTGTGTAAGTTTCCATACTTATAGTTTCAATTCATTAAATACTTAAATTTTCAATACATTAAAAACACAGAGATACTTTTTACCAAGGCCTCTAGTGACAAGATGAAGGGCAACAGTTTATACTGAATGAGGGCAGGTTTAGATCAGATGTAAAGAAGAAATTCTTCCCAGTGAGGGTGGTGAGGCACTGGCATGGGTTGCCCAGAGAAGCTGTGGATGTTCCCACACTGGAAGTGTTCAAGGCCAGGTTGGATGGGACTTGGAGCAACACGGTCCAGTGAAAGATGTCCCTGTCCATGGCAGGGTGTTGGAAGTAGAGATTTTTAAGGTCCCTTGATACAGATATAGAGTTGGCAGCAGCCTATGAATTTCAGACTCAGATCCTCAATCTTCAAAATAAAATCTGTGGGAAAGGCTTTTTCACCAAAATCACAGCTTTTACAAATAAAATTATTTCAGTTCTTCAGGCTGAAAATTGTACATTCCAGTCTGAAAATGGCAACACTTGATGACAATGCCTCAGGAACTTGTCCACTGTGTAACTCGCTTTCTATCTTCTTTTATGTGCTCTAGATATGGCTACATTTCACCTCCAAAGGTATGAGGTCCTCCTGTCTTCTTGAAAATCCCTGCTTGTAGCAAAACCAGAAATTTATCCACAGAAGAGAAAAAAAAATGTAAGTTCCCACAACTATAATCCCTATATAGTATTTTATAATAATTTCCAACAACTGCATGTTTGGTTTGTGTTTGGGTTTTGGTTTTTTTTCTAAGGCAGTGTAAAAAATTTCAACACAACTGCTACTTTCATAGTTGCAACAGTAGCAACTTCAACAGGTTAGCAAGTAGCAAAAATATATTTTCGCTTTGGTCATTAAAAACTAGAGAAAGCCAATGCATCTGGGAGAGTCCTTTTTTTGTAGCCATCACCTATTGGAAAAGAAACTAATCAGGTGTTAGGTCTTTTCTGTTGTCCAGCAGGAAACCACCTTCAAAAAACAAGTTTTCCATTTCTAACTGAGAACAAAGTAAGAGAAGACAATCTTGCTAAATCAAGGTTGCCATATCATTCAGTGTGCAAAGGGAAGTGAATTAGAGCAAGAAGAGACAGCTAAGAACCAAATAACTATGCAGGATTCAATGGAAAAGATCTGGAAGGAGTAACCACACTTGGGATATCATAAGAAGAAACAGAGGGAGATCTACAAATCAAATGTCCTTCACAACCACTGCTGTAACACTGAGTTTTAGATGTCCCAGGGTGTTGGATGGGAGAGAAAGGACTACACTGCCTGAGTACATGGACCTGCTGCCTTGGGTACAAACATCCTCTGGCTCTGCCTGATGACACCACAGCTAGAACATTTAAGATCACAGTGAGTGATGTGCAAGGGAGTACAAACTTCTCCAGCCAGTAGTCTTGAGGAAAAAAAAAATTCATAGAGATTTACAATGCCCTTGAGTAAGTAAAGCTAAATAACACGTCTCAATTGAGAGAAGTTGCTTTCAATATAAAGCCCCCCCTACCCCCTGGCCCTGGTTCAGCAAGACTCAGCAGAACTCCTGCCAGGACCAAGCTGCCGCTTCCCGCGGCACAGCGCGCGTCCTCCGAGGCCGCCGGCTCAGCTGCTTCCCAGCGCCAAAAACAGGCACCATGTGAGCTCCTTGGCAATGCCCTCCCCAGGGATCTCCCACACACATCCCTGCAGCAGCTGCACCAGCACACTGAGTGCTGGGGATCACAAGCCTGCAGAGATCTCTGACTGCACAGCATCTGCTCAGGTCATACACCTGAGATGTGGAGTATTATACACATCCCTGCCGTGGAGCCACTGCGGAGGGATGACACCACGTGTTGCCAAATTAAGAAAATATTCCCCCTTCCACACTCCCTGCCTAGCTGAGCTGCCTGACCTAGGAACCATATTAAGCTCTTTATCTAATCAGTAGAAAGAGAGGCATATCCACAGTCTAACTATTTAGGTAACCCAAGGTAACTAAGCTCTCAATTTAGACTTCTTAATTAGGTAAATATGGCAATGTCAGTTCTATTTTGTCAATAAAGGGAGACAAGCCTATCACTGGTGCCAGCTGATAACAGCTTCCCTTTGGCTGATGTAGGATAATTTGTACATTTTACACTAACAAATAATATTCATTGCACAGTTTTTTTAACTAATTAATTATTTGATTTTTGGCTGCATAAATTACTAGAAAATTATGTCATTCTTGTAAGGACCTGGAATTCTAACGATCAAGAATTGATGCAAATCTTCCAGGTCTAAGTCCTCAAATACAGGTATGAGCTGTAGGCAGGGCACACTGGGATTACTGAAAATAAGCACAAAGAGGATCCAGCAAAAATACCTTGTTTGAAACAGCAACCTGATTTTCTAAAAGATGGCACTTTTTTGGATCAGCTCTGAGCTTTTAAAAACTTGATGAACAGAGACTATTAGTTCTCTGGAACTTTAGATAATCTGCTTTGTGAGCTTTTTTTTAAAATATCTTGAAATCCACTTCCTCAAGGCTTTTGTGAGGTAGGAGCAGGAGGTTTAATTACTCGCTAGCAGTTTAATTTCTGTGCACAATAGGAAGAGAGCATGATGCTACAATCCCACCATGAAAGAAAATCCTGCAAACATTAGCATGTGTTCCCAAATCGAAGCTAGCAGTCACCAAATCACTCAGCATGTCTCATGCTGACAGAGAAGTCGCTGCCAGGGGAGAAAGTGACCGTGTATGCTATCTTGAAGAAATCTATTTATAATCTTCTTTACTCTGCAAGAATGAAACTCATCCTGTCTTCTTACCAAATGAATATAAGACAGTGTTCATGGGCAATCCTGAAGCCTTCCCTTCCTCTGGCATATATATGCTCAAAGCATATCAGCAGTGGTCCAAACACCTCAGTGCCACGGGGAGCACCCTTAAGGGGAGAAACTTCCAATCCTTAGTCAAACCAAAGCATCACAGCTGAGGTTGCCAATGAAAACATTGCTGAAATAGTTCAAGGTCCTTTTCTGATTCGCTTACATTAAATAACATCTAACACCACAAGTGATTTCAGTGAAACCACTGGGCACCATACAGAGCAACACAGCAAAGGAGGAGCAACTGGGAAACTTGAGGCTACAGTTAGTTACACTGATCCTTTTCCATCAGGCAACAATCTGGTGTGTTCAATTTAAACTCACTCACTCTGCCCCTGAAGCTGCTACTTTTTCTCTTACAAATCTCGGAACCTTTTTATTCATCAAATCAGTTTTCACATCAATAGCTTCTTACCGTGAGTCTCACTGTACTTGCAAACATTAATTGCATGACAATTTTGAGAGGCACAGTCCCTTTTTCTATCAAATTTACAAAATGAAAGAGCAAGTACCTGACATCAGTCACTAAGCAGGCAGCAAAATGTGTAGGAGAAATCTCTTCTGCTCAGACATTTGCTTCTGGACTCTGATCACTATCATCACTATTAAGCCAAAGTCACTGCTAAAATACTTCCAGGGATAACTAATCTATATTAAATAAGCAAAGATGAGAATTTTTATCCTTTTACTGTCAGAGTTTAGGACTAGCAAAAGACCACATTCCTCAGGGATGACTAAGACTATTTGCAGTTATGATCCACTAAAGAAAAAAGATGTTTCTAAGTGCTTAGCTCCCACCAAGATCTCCACAGAAGCAAAAGGCTTTCATACTTTTAAACTAGGGCATTAAATAAAAAAATACAAAAATTGGCAATTCCCAAAAGGTGGACAGACATAACACTTCTCTGGTATTTTGTATCTTGAGAACATGCTTGATTAAAGAATTAAATTCCTTCTAGGTAAGCAAGATTTAGCTGGCTTTAAATCAAGGTTCAATTATAATGTCTGTTACAATACAATTCTTATTAATGATAATTCTAATTGCAGTATTCGCTATCCTCTTCCAAACCCAGCTAGACAGCCTCCTGGAGACAAAGAATTTTGATTAAATGCCTTACATAGTTCAATTTTCCTCTCAGCTACACATGCAGAGCTCCCACTTGAAGTGGTACAGATGTTTCTGAAAGTGGGACCAGAGAAATAACATCCTCCTGTACTCATCTGACACAAAGTGCTTGCACAAGGCTGATGTTCATCCAGTCATGCTCATAGACACACAGATGATACTCTGTAAAGTTATTCTGAATTCACGTTAGTCTTTTCAAGACTGTGTCAGTATAGACAAATCTCTGAGTATTACCACGCACACTTAAGGCTGAGTTGATTTTGATCCAAGAAAAATAGGCAGATCTTTTTGGCAAGGATTATTTCAAGGGAATTGCATTACATTTCTATTGTGTTAAATGGAAAATAGTGTTTTTAATCATGATAAATCAAGCATATTATATGAATTACTGTTCATCTATATCTAAGCAGTAAGCTTTTGTTATATAAAGAGCTTTCAGCTTCACAGACATAACCATAATTCTCAACACTACACCACTGCCAAAGCTAAAGAAACAATATAAAGTAATTCTGGCAATATATGGGAAAAGAAGATGATACAAATTTGTCCTCAGACCACTAGGAAAAGAACAATTAATCATTTGTTCTGCTTTAAATAAAAGCCTACTTCTTAAAACAGAATGAATTTCTACAGTTCAACTGAAGTAAATGGAGTAGTATTCATTTATTTCAATGTGGAATTTCACTTTAAGCATTAAAAATAATAAAAAATAATAAAAAATGAACTTCTCAGTATTGAAATATGGAAGTAGAGAGGGTGGTGCTGGGCTCTTCTCCCTGAGATCCGGGACATGTGGGAATGGCTCCCAGCTGCTCCAGGGGAGGTTTAGACTGGACATTAGGCAGCATTTCTTAACGGAGTGGGGGGCCCAACACTGGAGAGATGGTCGATCCCCCAAATCTGTCAGTGTATAAGAGGCATTTGGACAATGACCTTCACAACTTTAACTTTTGGTCAGCCCTGATGTCATCAGGCAGTTGGAAGAGAGGATCATTTTAGATCACTTCCAACTGAAATATTCTATTCTATTGGAAATCTATTCAGTGTAATTTTGGAGTCATAGTCCTAGCCTAAAAAGTCTATGAAGAATCTTCTGAGAGAAGCCCAGTTTAATAAATAATTATTTACCATGTCTTTATAGTCTCACTCAAGTCAGTTCCAGCACACTAGAAACACTGATTATCATCAGTTCTTTAAAAAGGGTAATTGTATTATAATCAGAGTTTTACAGGTGGCTGATGAGAAAAGATGAAGAGGTTAAGAATCCTGCCCTGCTACAAGCTATGTGGGACAACACGAGAATGTCAACTCTGAATAATTTGGGAAAAAATCTACCCTCTCATTATCATGAGCAGATTTAGAGTAGTACACACTAAGCTGGTGTGAAGGCACACCAACATCCAGCAGGTGGGCCAGGAATGGGATTCATCTTCCTGGAGTGCAGGTTTTACCTCACAATCTCCAGACAGAGCACGTCCCTCCTCAGTGAAGGTTTTGTTGAGAGGCATTTCTAACTGAAAGTTATGTTTTTTATCATCTTCACAAATCTTTGAAAATTCTACACTGGTAATTCCTGTTCCCAGAGTCAACAGATTTAAATCACAGGAAACAAAACTGCAGAAAATGCCTTCATTCCTTTTATGCACTCCAGGATTAATGAGTTTGCTTGTACTACTGTCAGTAGTCCAATGTAACCTGAAGACCCAATCAAGATTAGGTCACCATTACAATGGGCATGAAGAAGGAGGCACTTCATATCTCAAACTGCCTGCAATCTCTCTACAGGAGGCAGACAAAGTACAACTATCATTTTGCAGATGGAAAACAGAAGGAGTAAGCAGATTGCCAAGTGCTTTGAGAAGCTTGCTCAAGGAAATCTGTGATAAAAAATATGACATAAACCAGTGCTGCTGCAAATGCATTTCAGTGCCAGTACTCTGCCTTATCTATTAATCCCATTACAGTAATACTGTGTCAGGTAACTTTTGAGATTCAACATGGACGCTGGATGCTAGGAAGAAATTATTATACTTGTTAACAAAGATAAGCAAACAGGAATCTCACCACATTTTTCCATCGTTTACTAAGATTGGGACTTGGTTTCATGTTCTATCACAGTCCCCTTATCTAATCTTCTGCAATTATCTGGACATCTATTTGTGTACTTAAATCAGGCTGTGCAAAGCTGAAAACTTAGCAGGTGATTTACAGGACCAAAGTTAGGCACTAAGGCGTCTTATGAAAGGGCAATTGGGTACTTCTGAAGGGTAATCCAAACATCCTACTCTAATTGTAAAGCAGCAGAGAATTACTCCTAAGGGAAAAAAAAAATAATTTAAAATAATCTCCTTAAATGAAGAAGTCCTTTCTAAATTGCTCCCTAGTGAGACTGCACCTTAACTCCTGCTGCCACTGGAACTTAGGTCTGTTCCTTAAGGCACCACAATGCTTTTGGGAATCAGAGCACACTGTACCCTGAGATTATGCATCGAGTTGATCAAGGAGAGAAAGAGGAAAAGCTTCCACATGTAACAGCCTAATAGCTGGAGTGCTGACAGCAGAAGTGTAAAACTCAATCACAGTTCTTCTTCCTTGAGGAGATTCCAGCTCTCACTTCCCACTCCTCCAGAACATGTAGGGTTGTCAGACTAGAAACTACCCTGCTGAATCTCTACCTTGGTGATGAATCATAAAATCCTGGAGGATGAGTAGACAGAACTCTAAAGCTCTGCCAAACATCTGGGGTTCCAGCCTTAGGTCCTCTCTGGACTTTTCCTGCATGGACCACCAGGACAAGTCATACAGACAGCTTACTCCTAAAAACTGGAATTTGCTACAGGCCTTTTACTCCTTCAGTGCCAGCAGTCCCTTCCTGTCCATGCTCTCTGCCATCACTTCCCATCACATGGCCAAATGCATGCCCACAAGAGCAAGGGCAAGAGGGGAAATAAGACACTACAGACCCCAGAGCCCACTCCTCACTGGAGGGTCTCTAAAGATTCACAACTTGCTCTGGCAGAAGAGAACCCATTTTATCCTCTCCTCTCCTTCGAGACAGGAATAATTAGTGGGCAGGCAATGTTTTTTCTATGCATGCACAAAAAACCAACCCTTCAGGACCAACCATGCT
The DNA here is from genome assembly GCA_013397195.1 of Hylia prasina. Taxonomy (NCBI): domain Eukaryota; kingdom Metazoa; phylum Chordata; class Aves; order Passeriformes; family Sylviidae; genus Hylia; species Hylia prasina. The sequence goes on from VYXD01005452.1 coordinate 885,990, forward strand.
TGTGCTAAGGAGCTGTATCACCACACTGTGTGTTGGTATGAGAGCAGAAGCCACTGCAAGAAGTTACATGGCCTGCCCAGCTGGCACTGCCACATGGGAAAATCACAGGATAAAAAAGAAAGTATTGAATTAATCCCCAAAGACAAGGATTGCACTACAACTCCTTCCATATCCCTGCATGAGTGCCTGCACCAAACACTCACCCTCTTGCCTGCTCCTTTCCTTACATGTCCATGGCTCTTGCACTCTTCGCTGCTCAGTGTCCCAAGCTAAACTGGAGGGAGTGGGAAATTTCAGCTTTCTTCTCCCCAGAAATGTAATGGTTGCAGTTCAGGATGTGGCAGGCAGAGTTATGACCCTCTTCTATTACTAGAGCCAGCTGGGGATAGGTTTGCCATGTCTGAAACAACTGTTCAGTTACTACACATCAAGTGGGTTCCCACAGGCCATGTTTTTGGTTCTCTGCTCTGCTTGATCCTGGATTCAGAGCTGTGCTCCAAGTACTACAGTGAGGTCAGGCTTTCCTGGGGATCCAAACAATCTCTGGATGTTGATGGAGTCCAGTCAGTGCATGGTTCCCTCACCTCCTATAACACAACACCTCCTCACAGATATCTGTGCCCAGCTCCAAAGTGTCACACAGGCTGAATATGAAGATAACTTGAGAACTATACATGCTCAAGTTGTATGAAAGTACAATATCAAGCAGCTCTGAAAAGCAGCATTTCTGGATGCACCTGGGTGTCTTAGTTTTTCTAACTCCCATTTTAGATGCCACGGCAGAGGTTTTGGAGTTCTCTGCAGACTTCCCTCTAACTTAGCTACCCAATTTCTAAAGCAGGACTCAGAGGAGTGTGGTGAGGATAAGTATTAAGTGCATTGAGGCCTAACAAGATCACATAAATAAGACAGAGATCATTCCAAGATAAACACCAGGCACATACAGAATCCCATCAGTACAAAAAGAAACTGTACTGGATCCAGATAAAACCATTAAAATTTAAACTAAAACTCAGCACTTACCCACATGCTTTACAGACCACTGGAAGGAAACACTTTATCCACTAACCATGGGCTCAATTTAAAAACATCACCACCAAAGACTGCTGGCACCAGCAGTGGAACTGAGGTGATGAGCTTCCCCTGATATCTGTTCTAGTCTGGGAGTCAAGAGAGGTTGCATAGCACTGGCAGTAAGATCTATGGAGAAAGCACACTTTACGCTAGAAATTGTTTTAATGAGTTTATTTTATAAAGTCTTTTATGTCAAAGCCAACTTACAACAGCCTCATCTAAGATGCTATCTAATATCAATAGGAGTATTCAGCATGTTGTTATCTTTTCACATTTACCATTCACACTCTCTGAAGCTATCCAGAAAAAATGTGCTTTGTGGGAGCCACCAGGCTCATTTTTTTTTCCCTGTTTCAGTTCTGACATTTAAATTTATCTTGAACTAACTAGGGGTGGGAGGTGACAATTTTATTTCATAAAACCTTCTGAAGTTTGGACAGGAAGAGAAACATATCTTTCAGCATCTTCACAAAAATAATTTCAAAACATCTATTTTCATATCTAAGTTACAGAGAAATGTCTGTAAGAGCTGAGACTGGAATAGGAGATCCATGTGCTTAACATTTTCTAATTCAAACTAGAAATCCACATTAGATCACAGTACTTTGAATACATAAGTGTATATATGGGTGCTTAAACCCAGAAAACCTCCACCCTGAGCCAGTGCACTAACTCCCATATAACCTTCAGAATGGTGGTATTATTGAAATGATATAAAAAGTTTATTGAAAATACAAACAGTTCATTAGATATATTTATTGGAAAATGTTCCCATCTTGCTCCAGTTGTAAGAGGCAAGTACAAAGCTGAAGGAAAGCAACAGTTACCAGAGAGAACTTTCCTATAATCCTGAACACTAGAGGTAAACATCACTATCTAGGCCCAGATCAAAAGCTTCAATCCCTACATAACTTGCATGTTAGCTTCTTAAAGGAAAATATCTCATAAAATGGCAGCTCTTGAAGTGAACTTCCCAGCTGGAGACTCAGACTGCAGAGATTTTTGCATCCTTTTGACAACTTCAATGTAACTACATACAAAGCATAACACCATAAACTGATTTAAAGAACATTTTCTTCTTCAGCATAAGCAGCTCCATTAACCAGCTCGCCACTTAAGATTAACACAAGTCCATAAAGCAGGTGTTTAAACAGACCTTGTATTGATCTCTTCAATCTGGAATGAATTTTACTGCCAATACATGGACACTGCTTTTAAGATATATATATAATCATTAATTGTCTGTGTCGAGATCAGAGACTGTAAAAATATGAACCCAGCATTTTGACTGTTTCACGCTCAATTTCATTAGCTAATAAAATGGCTTAATGAATCAGGTGTGCAGCTTCTTTTGCAAAGCTCTCACCACTGAACTCTACCCATGGCAAATCTGCCAGTAGGCACATCTACCTACTGTAGCCTGAACAGCTCAGACAGAAGTGAAATAGGCAGGAAACCCATCCAAACATTATCCAATGGATTATGAGTGACAGAACAAAACAAAAAATACAACAGACATGTGAAATGGGAAATCACTCTTGAATGTGAAGCAGTTGGTATCAAGAGAACATCCAGAACATGCCTTACCTGTGTAGTGCACCACACACGTCTGACCCTTCTTTGGAAATGTCCGTCCTGTTAAAATTATAAAAGGTTATTATTTTATTTTCTCTGATTGACCTGGCTATGCAAGTTTATCTTTTAAGAGGAAAATGCTGAACTGAGATCTGGTATTAGCCATTTGGTTACTTTAGGATGCCTGAGACATCCACGACAGCCGCAGATACAAGTGGCTCTTCATACAGCTGGGAGCACAAGTCTTATGAGGAGCGGCTGAGGGAGCTGGGGGTGTTTGACCTGGAGAAAAGGAGGCTCAGGGGGGACCTTATTGCTCTCTACAATTCCCTGACAAGAGGTTGTAGTGAAGCAGGGATCAGTCTCTTCTCCCAGAGAACAAGTGGAGGGTAAAAGTGAGGGGAAAAGTATGGGGAAATGGTCTCCAGTTGCACTGGGCTAGCTTTAGATTGGATATAAGGAAACATTTCTTCACAGAAAAGGTTGCAAAACATTGGGTTGTAAAACAACTGGTGGAGTCACAATCCTTTCAAGTGTTCAGAAAACACATGCATATGGCATCTGAAGACATGGTTTAATGGTGAACATGGTGGTGGTGCTGGCTTGAGGGTTGGACTTGATCTTGGAAGTCTCTTCCAGCCTTAACAACTTCATGATTCTATGACTATGTGTTACCAAATCACTTAAATGCAAGAAATGCATGGGATGGGTTAGGGTAAAAGGTCCTAGCTTGGCTGCTATTTAGCTCTTAGACCAAGTAATACTTTTCTTAGATAACTTTCCCTATATATGTGTGCACTGCATATGCATTTACATTCTGTAAGTCCAAAAGCACAGTCAAAACTTCATGGATTATAACTTTAATAGTTCTCAGAATGTTTTTGCTATAATTTTTCAAATAAAGTCTCAGTCTGACACTGTGAGAAAATCCATTTGTATTCACATCTCTAATGCCTTTCACTCAAGAAAGACAGCTCTGTGAGGACATCTTTAATTAGCAGGGATGGGTTTTACAGAAATTTTCACAGACAAAAGCAGTTTAATTTTGTAGCATCAGGCAACACTAAAGCAGTTGTACACTGAGTTCTTTTAAGAGCCTGGTAGCTCCTCCTAAAATGTTCGTACTGAAAGGAAAGAAAGCTTAAATTATTTGCTTGACACTGGAAAATGAAATTACCATTTCCATTTTACCTCTTCTAGCTACTGCCAAAGGTACTAAAAACTAAAGGATGACTCTCAAGGCTCAATTAGGTGCCAATGGTGTATAAAAGATGCTAACTTGGATTTCTCAAGGCTGGCCAGGGGAGTGCCCAGGTTCAGAAGAACTTAAAAGTATCAGTGAGGTTAATTATTAAGGAACATTCTTGAGAGAAAGCTAAAACTCAGGATTGAGTTATGTTGCCCACAGAAGCTGTGGATGCCCCATCCCTGGAAATGTTCAAGGTCAGGCTGGATGGGGCTTGAAGCAACCTTGTCTAGTGGAGGGTGTCCCTGCCCATGGCAGGGAGGTTGGGACAAGATGATCTTTAAGGTCCCTTCCTACCAAACATTCTATGATTCTATGAAACTGAGGCTCATCTCTTAGTTGACTTTCTGGTTCTTTGGTCAGAATTAACATGATAACAAGTCCTGCATTACAGGGCACTTCACAAGATATAAACCAGCAGGTAACACACAAGCTATGGCCTTAGGACTCACATGCCAAAACCACGAGCATAAATGGCAGAGGGCAGGCTAATATGATGAACCAAGATTTACAACATAAAAATTGATTAAGTGTTGCTTCCAAGCACCACCGGAACAGCATTGTTCATTGGCTGTTCCCAGCTGCACATTGCACAAAATTCCGTACAGTAAGGGCACCATGGTACGCTAAAGTGGGATTCATCTCTTTTAAATTCACAGCCATATAAACCACAGGCAACTATCGTATGCCAGTCTCCTGGGCTTCCTCTATTGACAGCAAAGAATTAGCAGTGCTTTGAGAGAAAGCCAGCCTATCCAGAGAAAGACAAGACAAATTATTCTCTGGAGATGGCCACAGAGAAAACCCAGAAGACTGCTTTACACTACCCAGCTAACCTGAGAAGAGTTATGTGAGATGAATCCTACCCCCAGTATAAAAGGCATTATTAAAATGATCCACTATTATGCAGAGATCTGAGAAAAGCAGTTTCAGACCTTATGGACACACACTCTGCTGTGTGAGTGTACCACCAGCAAAGCCAATGAAGCTACTTATTTTCACATCAGAGCCAAATTAAAAGCAGACATTCGCAAGACCACTGACTCACTGTGGCTTAAGACACTGTTTAAAGTCAGCTGATTTTGATTAAGACTTACAACCAAGAGAACTAATCCATATAACCTTATTTGGAATTGCATATTACTTTCAATGACAGCCTTGATCTATTTAATAGATAGAATGTACTACTATGAGGTAGTTCCACCCTCCTTCCTACTCCCAACTCAGCACCATTACTTATGTGGGTATAAGTATTCCTCTTTTACGTCTGTGCAACCGAAAGAAGAATTTGATCTCTAGAGCTAAACAGCACAGCATTTAAAAGCATACACAAAGAAAGGAAAGATACTGGGCCAAGAAACTTAACCTGTGATCAACTTTATGGTTGTATATCAGACAACGATGAATCTGGCTTATTATATAGCTACATATGTATGTTAGAAATTACATTCTCTTAAAACCCGAAACACAAAAACCTTACGGAATTACAATGCCAAAGAAGAGCAGAACACAGCGAATTGGCTCTCGAAAGCCAAGCGTGCGCCAAGGAGAGGTGACTGCTGCCCGGGCTGCACATCAGCCCTCGCCAGCATCCCACGCTGGACCGGGAGGCGGCGGTGCCTTGGCGNGGGAGGGGTCCGCCCGCCCCCGCGCCGAGCGCCGGGGGCCGCGGGGACGAGGAGACCCTTGCAGCGGGGGCATCCCCCGCCGCCATCGCCCCCCCAACCCCACGGCCGTGCGGGGGATGCTGCTGCCATCCCCCGGGCAGGACTCGCTTTACGATGGTGCCCGGCGGAGCGCTCCCTTCCCCGGGGGTCTCGCCGGCGTTTGCCCCCCGGTGTGACCGTGCCCCGTGTGGAGCCCGAGCGGCGGAGGGCTCAGGGCGTGTGCGGGAGCGGGGGGTACCGGTGCGATACCGCTGCAGGCGCGCCGGGCAGGCGGCGAGACCAAGCGCCGCGCTTCAAACCATGCAGACACCAGGACGCGCCTGAGTGCGAGTGGAGAGTCGGCATTTCCCGTTAGAAAGAGCCATGGAGGAAGGCATCTCTGCTCGCACATTACGTGTGTGCGCTGAAGGGAATGTACCCCCAATTCTGTTGGTGAATGGCAGCATCAGGGCAGTGGTACCCACCGCTGGTGACCCCACACAGCAGCAGCAGC
>VYXD01005452.1:892102-930397 GCA_013397195.1 Hylia prasina
GCGCGGGCGGGGCGTGGGCGGGGGACCGGGCCACGAACGGCCGGTGCCCCCGGCGAGGCCGGGCTCGCCACCGGGGAAAGTTTGGGCTCCCCGCCGGGCGCCGGCGCTGACCCCGCGCTCGGGCTGTGCAGCTGTCAGCGGATGCCACAGAAACCCCGGCTCCCCCACCGCCCCTGCCGCCGCCNCCCCGGGGGTCTCGCCGGCGTTTGCCCCCCGGTGTGACCGTGCCCCGTGTGGAGCCCGAGCGGCGGAGGGCTCAGGGCGTGTGCGGGAGCGGGGGGTACCGGTGCGATACCGCTGCAGGCGCGCCGGGCAGGCGGCGAGACCAAGCGCCGCGCTTCAAACCATGCAGACACCAGGACGCGCCTGAGTGCGAGTGGAGAGTCGGCATTTCCCGTTAGAAAGAGCCATGGAGGAAGGCATCTCTGCTCGCACATTACGTGTGTGCGCTGCAGGGAATGTACCCCCAATTCTGTTGGTGAATGGCAGCATCAGGGCAGTGGTACCCACCGCTGGTGACCCCACAAAGCAGCAGCAGCGGGTCTCCGGCAGGCTGGCAGTGACCTTGAGTTTCAGTGCAAAACAATTTATAAGTTCTTGTTCATATCCATGTTTTGAATTGGAAAATCTATGTATGTATGCTGTTCCCATGATGTGAGATTACATATTCAACCTTGCTACAGGAGGAGTGCACCTGAAATAGACCTCATGCACTTACTGTGTATTTGAATCTCAGGAGGTTTCCACTGCCTCTAAAGGAATAATTCTGTTTGCAGTTCTGTGTTTTCTGAGTTAAAAAGAAAAATGGAACCACAACATCATCAGTTTTCCAACTGAAAGACCTGTTTGTATCCATCTAATTCCAACCTGCACTTCTCTGACATTGCTTTTTCAGAATTGTTATCTGTTACAAACTGGGTTCTCTTAAGAAAAAAGGATCTTCCACTATATGGGCAGTTGTCAAGATGACTGAACTGAGGAATTACTGTGCTGGTTCATATTTGGGATAATGTGGCCCTTGCACGCATGCTCTGAACTACACTGCCCATCTCCACACAGCTTTTCACATTACCCTGATCAGACTGTTCCTTCACCTGGGTCCTCAGTTGTATCTGTCTTTCCTTGTGGGTCAGACACTCTGAAATACCAGGGCTGGAAGTTCCCCAGAAATGGGCAGATGAGGAAAATTATGAGCTCACACAAGTTCAGAGTCAGTAATGAGGGCTGAACATGGATTCCTTTCACCAGCCTCCCATTCCAGTGACTTCTGTGTCTGTAGGCAGTGTGTACAGAATAAGCAGGCACTTACTGCAGTTTATCAGAGGAGGCCTGTAGCAGTGCACATTCTGAAAAGGGATTCTTTTCTATTGCCAGTCTCAGAGTGTCATTTGATTTCTGATCAGTAGAAAGATACTAAAAATGCATTTGAGATATAAGAAAATGCCAGGTAGGAGGTAAGTGGCACAGAAGCATTAAGAACACATGAACATTGCTAATTCCAGAGGTGCCTCTGAGTCATTACAGAGCAACAAGGACAGCACAAGAAAAGCTAAGTGCATAAGGGGAGTTATAAAGGGAAATTCTAGGTACATGGTGTCCTATTAGGGCTCTTGACTTCACAAGAAAGGACAGCTTTCATCCAGGCTCCAGGTAGATGTCTGTGTCGTCTCAGATGATCAGAGGATCAGAAGGTGTAAATCCAATAAATAAAAGCAAATTATTCTTTGCTGGGTTCACTTTAGCTTTTATAATTACGTTTCCTTTGATCAGGCCACACATCTCTCCACAATAGGAGAATAGCTGTTCTTGAGTTGTGTCTTGTGGCAGGAGATTGGACCTGATCATATAATAGACATAGTTCAGATGGGATCACAGAATATCTGCTTAGAGTGTCATCACAGGTAACAGGCCTTAAAAGCAGACCCCAGCATCCTCAGACAGACTGACAATCATAATAAAAAAACAAAGCCCAGCAACAGCAAAATTCAGAAGCCACAAGATGGGATTGGGAGGGACCAAATTGTGATCTAAGTCTAACATGCTGTATCTACAATCATCCTATCCCATGACCTCTTGCCCCATGGTGGGATTCTAAATACTTCTTTTGGGCATGAGCTAGATTATTAGACTCCCAAAATTCATATTCCCAATTCTATGGAAAGAAAGGTAAGGGCAAATTCCAAGACAGAAAATAAGGATCTGTAGAGAGTGTCTCAATGTTCTTGGATGAATATTTTAAAAAATCTTTGGCGTCACAGATATTTAACCAAAAATAATGTTATTTTTCTCCTCCAGTATTCACTGGAGGCATCAAGATCCGTAAATACACATTAACAAGTCTATAGCACATGAAGATCTTGGAAGAGTAGACTGAAACAAGGAATGTATCTTCAGGAAAGCCTCTGAAATACAAAAAAAAATGTGGTTTAGAACTGGCAGGGAATTGGAGGAGAAACAGAAAGGACAAAGGGACTAAGAGGGAAAGTTCATGACCAAGGAAATGGCTAAAACCAGATTATCAAAGCAGACCAGATTAATGCATTAAGAATGCTCTTTGAAAGTCATTGCATGTCATCCACCTCCACCACCTTTGGGATCAGTGTATCTGTATCCAGGGCAAAGCCTGCTAGTGTCTCCAAAGCTCTGCAGAGCTCACGTTCCTGAACAGTCATTTACCACAAGACCTTCCCACAGCATGTTTCTCCATCCTGGCACCAGAAAGAGCGGGCTGGAAAAGCGCGGGGTTCTCTTGATGCTCCTTCCCAAATGTTTTGATGGAACCACATGACTCCAACATCTAAGATTACTCAGTGGTCACAAAGAGGACAATTTGCCACAGTCATTATGAGAAAAACCCAAAACCTCAAAGTTTAGCAGATGAATATCCCATTTTCTTTAGTTAAAACCCCTACAGCCAGCACTGTTTACAACATATTTATGCATTTCCACTTTCAGGAAGACAGTTTTCAAATTTTTGGGGTGTCTTGACTTAGTTCATAGTTCCTATATTGTGAAATCCCATTCTTCATTGTTTTAAAAATCTACAAAGGACCTACAAATCATGTGTAATAGATCCCATATGCACACGAAGAACGCCCCTGGAAGGCAAAGCACTAAATTGCCCATAACAGCAAATTCTGGAAATGTAAAAATTCATGGAGGCCACAAACTCCCCCCAGCAATACACATTTCCCACACCAGAATCCATGGATAAAGAATCAGCATTACTTTGAAACCCAACCAGTGCTATATGAACAGTGAAAACAAACTAAAAATGTGTTACCAATACTGACCTTTCCATTCAGTGAACCAACATGTGCAACCAAATAATTTTAATCCCAAAGTGTACAGGTCATGCAAAACCAGGGTCACACTGGAAAAAAGTCCTGACCAAAATAAACAGCAGCCTGCAGAGCTCAGCAGGTCATGTCACTGTGAATGTTCCTGTGCATCATGAGCACTGACAAAAGAGAGTCAGCCAGAATCCGTGATTCCTCTCAAAGCACATGCTTAGGGTGAGTCTGACAGCACACCTGCAATGACAGCCATGTGATTAACAGATTAAACCCAAAAATCGCCATGTGCCCATCTCACTTCTCACCACTGCTGGTTACCACAGGTCGGCAGCACAGTCACCTCCTCCCAACTGATACTTGTTCCAAACACCCCGAAACAGAATAAAATTTCCTCTTGAAGCAATTATTCCAAATCCCCATCTTCCTCTTGGAACTCCTTATCCACATCTGTATCTATAGTTTCCTCTTGCAGCTATAGCTGCAATAGCTGTGAGTGCAAAACTGCAGCTGGATTTTTTCAGTAGCACTAAAACTGCTTTGAAAGCCACCAGCTCTCTCACCAGGCTCTTCCCAACTCAGATATTCACACATTCTCTCTCACTATGCTTTTATGTGAGTCATTACAAAGGTCTTAGACCTGATCTTCAAAGCCTTTTACAGGGCTAGGTGAGGTAACCTCAGATATGCACAGAGAAGACTCCGGCTCATCAGGATATACACCACCAGCTACTAGAGACAAGAAATTGGTAGCTTATGTTTTGGAATGGAGGCAAAAATTCCACAAGACCAAGACCTTAATAATGGAGCTTGCTTCCATAAGAGATTTATGCAATTTCTCACTTCCAAAACTACATGGGTTTAGACAGACTGATGGTCTCACAGACTTGTCTCCCCAGCACAAGGACATACTGGAGCAAGTCCAAACATTCCAATGTTGTTAGTGGCTGGAGAACGTGGAGAGAAAGAGGGAGCTGGGTTTGTTCAGCCTGCAGAAGACAGAGAGAAGAAGGAACTCAGTTATTGTCTACAACTACCTAACGGGTGGTGGAGAGAATGGTGTCACACTCTTCTCAGAGATGCCCAATAAAAGGACTAGAAACAATGGACACAACTCATAGTAAGGGTAATTCTGACCATATAAAGATAAATCTTCACAAGATGAGTTCTCAAACAAAGCCTTAAGGAACTGGAACAAACTGATGTCAGCCCTGTTCCCAGCAAGCAATTGGACCATATGGCCTCCAAAGATCCCTTCCCCTAAACTGATGTATGAATCTGTAATATTTTTCATGCAACATGGAGAAGGAAATTAAAAAATGGTAGTGAGGTTAACCACAATTCCAACACTGACTGCATGATCCTAAATCACCCTGGACCTGTTTGCAATGCATAATGCTCCAAAGTGGCTAATACACTAGCTAACACCTCAGATGCAATATAAATATGAAATTGCAGCATCCATCCAGACTAATTAGCACACATGCAGATTGATGAAGTGATATCGCTTCACTGCCTACTCTTTTGAAGGCAGCTTGATGAACTGAAGATATGCTCTGAATTGCTCTGTGTCTCAGTATTTAATTTATATAACAAGAATGATCATTCTACCTTGTTTAGATCCCAAATACTTCAGGGGAAGAGATCCTCTCTTACCATCAATGGAAGAGGACACATAACACCTTAGGACCCAGAGCCTAAACTCAGGGTCATGCAGTGTGGTCTCACAAACACAATTTCCAGTAATAACAATATCTTAGGCAGACAGTACAAGAGGATTAGATTTTCTCTTCCACCCAATATTTCATAGCAAAAAATGGATTTAAAAATGTAAGTAAATCCATCTTTCAAACTGTGGAAGAGTATTGGAATTACAAATATTGCAACTATTCAGTAAACTAATTATTCTGGCTCTGTCATTTCCTTGCCATGGAAGTTACAGGACGTCAGTGGCTTTGAGAAACTTTGTGTTTACAGGGCAACACATTTGCTTCTTTCTTCAGGAAAACTATTTCTCTGTAGTTGTGGTATTTATTCTGCTTGGTGGAGAAATGTCACTGGCAAGACATATTGGAAGCAGTTCAAACAACAGGAGAAAACCAAACAAGCCTTGCGCAAATATTAGCTACAAGCTTTTGATTAGTCTTTCGATGTTTTTGGAAAATGTAACTATGGAAATGAAATTAGCTGGCATTCTCAGTCCTCCAGATAAATGAATCAAGGGAACTGGCTAATAGACTCAGAAAATTAAGGTTGTATTTGCCTTCCTTCATTCTGCATGTGCAATTATAACACTATTTAACGAGTTTCTAGAACCTCCTAGCCAAAATGATCTGAAGTTATAACTAAAAGTTCAGGATCCAGAGAGGCAGATTTTAACATACCAGGGCAGCTACAAGTAGGAGAGCACAGAAAGATTGTAAAAAGTTGGGGGTTTTTCTGCATGATGCTCCAGGGACAGCTTTAATTCCAGGTAAGTTTCAACACATAAGCATCAGCCATTAAAAATCTCAGGCTTTTTACATTCACCTCTAGGAGAAACACAAACACAAGTCCTTTTGGTATCCAGCTCCTCACCGGGGCTGACCCAGCATTTGGCCTTTAGCACTCAGAGAAAGACAAGGCTGAATCAGCCATTTCAGGTTGTGCACCTGTGGAGTCAAGGTGGCTGAATCCTGAAGAACAGGTACTTAGGCTTAAACTGACCAAGTGGAAACATTTCTAATCCTTCCTACTAGGGAAGCAGGAAAAAGTATTTTTTATTTTATTTTCCATTACATTTGAAGGCCTCAGCTAAGATAAAAAAGATGGTCAAAACAGAACCATCACGGCCTTTCAGTAAAAAATGTAGACCCCACAGGACCTTCAATACAATTCTAGCGAATGATTCAACTATCTTAAGGGCTGTGGATTAAAAACATCATCCACTATAGCTCAGTTTCAGCCTACACAGTTACAGGTGAACTACTTAAACATGCAGGTGGATAGCAGCACAATGTTATCACTGTTTCATTTTAATTAGCAGCTTCATGTTAGAACACATTTAACAATATTTTTGTCTATATCAGGGAAGTAGGGAGATCCTATTAGTTTAACTTGCAAGAACATTTCTATGGGAGACCAAGTTAAAGATGTTTTATTACAAGGCTTTACAAATACAGCTGGGAATCAGCTTTCTTCAAACACTTCTGAAATTGTGCCAAGTAGAACCAGCAACAGCAAACTATTCAACTATCTTGAGCATCTATAGTGTTATCATCAAACACACCCCATACATCAAGAAAAATAAGAGAGACCCCACAATCTTTCTCAATCAATATTCTCAACCACAGTTTAACTGCCTGAGTAGATGCTAGAACCCATGTGATTCAGAAGCAATTTTTATATACTTTATAAGCTTTGCTTTCTTGTGCAGTTTCCAAAACAGTTATTGCTAGGATTTTGACTCTCTGCATTGTCAACTAACCAGTTTGGATACAGGATTATGTCCAGCTCATGCTGTCCTGAGTTCCTTTACAATAATAAATTATTTTCCCAGAGCTGACAGACTTTAGTGACCTTTTCAACTTACCAAGCTGGGACAAATATAAGTCTGCTAAAAATATTACTATCCTTTGTTCTTCTTCAAGTCTCAATGGATTTTCAATTGAGAGTGATCTAACTGAGTATGCACACTGTGACAAAGAGCATTTAGCCATGCAAGAGGTTCCTAAGTTATCTGATGTGTCTGGTGGGAATTATAAAAATATCACTTCAGGATATAAATTTACCTCATCATGTAAAAAAGAAGGTAGTAATAAGAGACATCTTCAAAAACAAATACATTTAATGACTATGAAGAAAAAGACTGTCATAATTTGGAAGCTGAATGTTGACTTACAGATGGAAAGACCCATTAGATCATTCATTCCTTCTCGTTGCCAAGACAGAAATATATCCTAAAGAACATTTCATGCTCTTCTGCCCAGTATAATTTTTGTAACATAAGTACTGGAGTTTTTATTGAAAACCTGATTGCTTTATAAAGCATGCACAAGAGACTGGCATGTACATATGGGAGCATTAAGTCAAAAAACAGTGGTTTGAGCCAGAGATAGCATTCAGAATTGGGAAGGATGTGGGTAGGAATCGTGTAGCTCTAGAAAGAGCTGTTGGTGGGTTGATCATTGATAAGTGTTCTGGTTAGAATGGACATGCACGTAATGACTACACAACCATTCCTTGGCATTAATCTGTCCATACCCATTTCCTATCCAAGTACTTCAGCTAGACTCATAAAGCCAGAGTTATTCATCTATTTTAGGTTCTTTAGGATGGAATGAATCACGCCCTAAAAGTATCTATTTATCACCACTGACTTTTAAGAGAATCAGGAAGCAGGGTGTGACTTAGACAACTGTGGTGTGTACGTGCAGAGATATGTTAGAGAGCTGAGGCTCCATGCTGTTGCCTAATGGGAGCTTGGGTACTACCTTCATGTAGGCAGCTGTACCTATTTACTTCAATGCAAAAATACTAATCTGTGGGATGAATCCCACACCTACAATTAAATGAGGAATGAGTCTCATTCTCTGTGACCATGTGTGCATAAACATCCTGCTTTCCTTCCTAATTGCTCACCAATTTTGCTTTAGCATTGTGAAGGCCCAAAAAACATTAGGCCCTTCATGAGAGTGAGAATTAAGTGGCCTTCTGAAAAGACTTGGTTCTCTTCTCTCCAGTCCAGTGAACTACAAGAGTCTCACTCTAAACCACAAAAGGGAAGGCTTGGGTGATTAACAACTGCTCCCCCAACTCTACTCCCCCAGATGTGCTGGATTGCTATGTTAGAATTACATATTTGCCTTTCTGTTACAGAGGAAAGGGAGTTCCAAGAGCCACAAACATCAAGAAAGCTATTGAAAATACCCCTGCAAGACTGATGGACAGCTCCACGTGGAAGGATGTGATGGAGCACCTCTGGTGCCCTCCCCGAGACCCAGGGGGATTTCAGGGAACCCAAGGTCCAGTGTCAGAGAGGTCACTGCAGTCAGTTATACACGTATGACATTTGGAGAGCTGCCATCTAGCACCATATCCCTGAGGGTAGAAATGAGCTCACAGAATTTATAAACTTCTACAAGAAGAGGCAAAACTTTTGTCTTGCTGTAGCAGTGTCTTGCCCATTCTATGTGTCTGACGCTGTTTAAGATCACAACGACACGGACTCCGACTCAGAAGGCTGACAATGACTTTTTTATTTTTGGTTATTTCTTTTTTTTAATGCTATTTTACAAAGAACAACCCAATGGGTGGAAAAAAGACAAACTTCTTCAATTACATTGGTCAAGTCAGAGGGACATCAAGAAGAAGTCCCTCTTAGGGAAAGGAATGTAAACATAGGTTACAGTTACGAAAACATGTCTCTTGTTGACAGAACAGTCTCTAGGAAAGAGTTTCAGAGAAACCAAAACATTACAGGCACCAACCAGGGCTACAATGTGTCCCCATGGTAGGTGCCTCTATTCACAGATGACAGATCAAGCCAGCTTTGTCCCAGGCAGTTGCTCCAGAAAGGTAACACCAAGGGTCTGCACATATAAAAAAACAGTCTTAGAAAGAAGTGGTGACTTTCCTGCCTGAAGTCTCCTTAGTTTGAATGCAGCCCACATAGAAAAGATAAAGGGTTTGCCTTTACACAATAATTTGCATATGTGTTTTTTTAATTAACCGATCTTCTTAGCAATTTCTTAAATATATTTATGTAAAAATTACAATATTTCTGTAGGTGTTTCCCACTTTACATGACATACATACAAAAACGTGTGAGTAAAATCCTATTCTGAGAGCAGGAAGAGCACACAGACATATCGCTGTCAGAAGAGCACTGACTTACAAGGTGTAGATCAGTGCCTGCTCTGACAGATTACGTATTTTGTTTCTTTATTAACTGTGCAAAATTTTTACATTCTGTTTCAGTTAGTTTATGACAGATAACTACGTTTAAAAATCAGATCTCAAGGCAAAGAAATGTCAGTGTGAAAGAATAAAGACATTTAATATGCATTTATTACATAAATAAATACTCAAACTTCTCAAAAGTGTTGAAGTAAATGACACATCTACTTAAATTGGTGAATTCACGGTGAGTAGCTTTAAATAAAAATGTTTTTGAAGTAAAAATACTACAAAGTATTAGACATTTCATAAAGTTGAATTAAATTAGGATTAGGAAAAATATTACTCCTACATTTTTATTACATATTGAGCTGGCTCTCTCTTCCTCTGAAGTCACCAGGAATATTAACATCTATTTAATTAACTTGAAGCAAGATTTAGCCTGGAAGAGTTATTTTACCATGAGTAAAGGAGAAAATGAAGTCTGAAATTCAGCTGTTCCAGCGAGGCGCTGAACTCAGATCCACAGAGACCTTTAGATACCAATCTGCCACTAGACAAGAAATAGACAGGTAAATATATTTAAGAACCTGGAACTTACTAGCTCTGATCCATTTGGACACAAAAAGTATTCACTCTTTCCCTGAATAGCAAATAGAGCCATGTGGAAAAACATCAATATAAATCAATATTATTAAAAAAGGCAGCCCATCCTCTGCAATGATGAAGGCTGGATTAATTTTCCAGCACTCAGTATGAACCATGGGAACTCATGTCTACCAACTGGCAGCTTTGTGCAACTCAGTGTTCAGTTTTGGACTTTATGACTTCTAAAAACCATCTCCTTCAAAGGACCAAGGACTGGCTGGCTGGAATTACTCTGCAGGAAAGAGACAGCCAAGGTGCCACCATCTGACACACCTTCTTTAAGCCATAGGTGACATTCTGATCTCAGTATGCACACTGTGGCATAACACAGAGTTAATCAGAGGTACGAAGATGCTAATAGATCAGAATTCAGCTCATTGTAGGTGTAAAGACTGTGGTTGCTCACTGAAGTGTCTCAAATTTCTGTGGTATTGCCTGGACAGTTTTCAATTACCAGCCTTTATTTTGAGTGTATGCTATAGAGATCTGTGCATGCCAAGGTGATGGAGCTTTTTTTTTTCCCCCCCCCCAGGAAAATATGCTAACTGAATGAAGGGAACTTGTTTTTGCCACTCTTTTTTCATCCTGTTTTTTAAAAATGAGGTTGTGCCAAACAAATCAGTGTCCCTTTTATTCACTTTGTGCCTTCTTTGATCCCCAGTACTTGTTCAAATTCATAATCACAGCATAACTTAGGTTTTATTCCCTGCTGTATATTTCCCAAGTCCTCCATTATTTACAGTTTTTTTAAAGATGGTATTTTTAAAGATTTACAGTTTTTTTAAAGATCTGAAAGATAACCTTATCTGAAATGAATTTTGTGATATATGGTGTTTATGGGGATACTACAGGATTCTGTTCTCACAGAAGTTCCTTGCTCATATTATTGCCTCCCACCAGAACCACGAGAGGAAATTCTCCTTGAGATTCTCAAATGTTATCCCAAATAACATTTGGGAGTCTGAAGTTCCAACTCAATTGCTACAGAATAGAGCTTGCAGTGTGCTTAAACCCCGCAGATTTCAAGGAACACTGAGCCTTAGAGTTTTGAAGAGGCCACATGCTTACTTGACTCCCCAGGTCACTAACATGCCAGAGGAAGTTTGTGGATGTTGCCATCTTGTATCTATCTCAGATAATTAATTAGAAATAAGTATGTTTCAGATGAAGTATGTCTTCATATGTGTGTCATAAGTATGACTTCAGATGAAGTCCTATTTCCTAAAGCCTTCAGAAATAGATGAAAATTTCACTGTAGCTCTGCTGCAAATATTTTTCGAGACCTCAGTGTTTGTGAGATGACCTGAGTTTCAAAACTGAGAGAGATTCTGGCAAACTCATTGGCAAACCTCACATATTCAGCCTTGTATTACCCTCTGATAATGTCACAGATTTGCTGAAGAGCAAATACTTTACAAGATGATGAAATTTATAGCAAAAAACAACAGCAAATAAAGTCCAGTCTTCCACAGGAGTAGTCAGTCCATGCTCTGAAGATGTCAGCATAGCTGGCAGAATACACATTATCCCTAGTAAAACATATGAGCATTTCAGTCACACTGAGGCAGAAGTTTCTGCATCCAAACCACATTTTAGGTTGCTAGAATCCAGCTGTGACACAGTTTTGTTAGGATATTTAAAGCACAGTGGTGCAGAATATAGATGAGACACTGTGCCAAAGAATAGCTTTATCTGTTTCAGCAAAATACGCCCAGAAGACAACAAAGCAGTGAAACACCATTATTTTAAAGTAAAACAAATATATACTATACAGACTTTGAAAATTTATGGAGCTGCTGGGATTGTATTTTATTGCAATCTATTCATTATAACTACTATGGGTAAGAAACTTTCACTAATATAAAAAACAATAATCCTGCTACAACTTGGAGGAAGTTGTCAGAACTCCTAGTGAAATAGGTATGGCAGAGTGGCATCCGTGCCACAAAGGGTAAGGTAAAATCATTAAAAAACATGGTTTCACCACATGCACAGACTGAAACCAAAGAATTTACAAGCCTTGCATGAAAAAAGGATCTTCCAACATGCATATTTATCTTTTTCATTTTTACCTATTTCAGTCATCCTTGCTGGCTTGTTCTTGAAGAATATAAAAAAGTTTTTATTTTGAATATAATCTTCATGAAATAATTCACAAAAGAAAAAAAAAAAAAGGTAGCTGTGAATGAGCCTGTGATATAATTACACCAGTTTTGGAGTTGTTTAGTGGTAATAATCATCCTCAGTAATTACACCTGGAAAAAGGTATTAAAAATGCTTACAATTGCCTTCAACAAGACATTTGTGTTCCTCAGGTGGTAATATACAAATATATAATGTATAAATGAGCTAAAGATGCAGAATATGTATTAAGTCTTACACCTTTAACCACAGTGATTACATTGACAGCTTGTAAACCTTTTCCCAGGTTTAATTTATTCACTTTCTGTTAATTTAAAAAGCAAGAGACACAAGTTACATGAAATCTGAAAGGAGATGCAGTGGCAAAACAAGAATTACAGAAAGATGTTGAGGATGGGATTCAGTTACCTGTTTATAAGCTTCTAATGCCATCTTAGGCAGTCCAGGGAGTATCTGGGGATCATCTCTTTGTTGCCAGCTGCCACCCCAGACTGGCACTACTCTTCTTGAAGTCCTATGTTGTACCTGCCAGCTCAGTGTGGCTGTCTGAGATATCCTGGGGCACTGAAAATAGTAATGGTTGCTTATATTTAAGTTAATTAATCCCACCCAGACTATTTATGCTCAGCCATGAGCTCACTCTGTCCAAGCTAACCCCAGAGAAGGCTTTGCTAAGGAGGGAAGGATGGAGACACCCAAGGCAGTCTATCTTGCCCAGCTCTGGGCCTGAAACAACACAGCCCACCCAAACTGCTGTATCCTCCCACAGCCCCATTGTGCTACAGCAACTTATTGGTTGGGTCTTCTGGGTCTTTGACAACTCAAGGATCTTGCATGATGTTATGTTAGATATTGTGGAAAATGCAGGGTTAGAAGAAACAGGAAGTTTTTTCATTCATTGCTGCATTCTGTCAGTATAATGAGGGAACAGCCCTCAGATACAGGTGGCTGGGAAGACCAAAAAGGAAATCAATATATATTTGTAGCTAGGAAGTATGTCCCAGTAAAAAAAACACTAATCACTAATCAGCTGTCTTTGCTTCTACACTATGTACTAGGGGTTTTTTAGTTCAGGTGTTTGCTTTTTTTTCAAATCTCACCTTCATTCATTCTCTTGTAACTACTAACAGAACAGAGCATGCTTTCCCTTTTCTACTTGCCTTACGTAGCCATTTCGGATCTTGTCTCTTTGAAAGATGCTGCCCATCACAGATTGCAATCTGCCTTGTAGAGTTCTCAGTTATGTTTAAATTTTCTTTCATCCATCAAAGGCTGGCTGAAAGAAGTGTCAGGTCATTATTTCAGGCTGCAGCTTAATACTTAGGCTTACCAGTGTATGATCTCTCTCTTTGGTAAAGACCTTCATTCACTGAAGGTCAAGGTATTAGTGTTATTTTTAAATATATTCCCAGCACTGAAGAGTTAAAAATAGCCTTCTACGAAAACGCACAGTAATTGGTTAAACCTTGTTAGCAATCACATGAAGATGATAACTCCTCCCAGGAAAAGACCTAGCCAAAGCAGCTTTGACATGGATTTATACTTAGAAGAGCAGCTGCAGGCCTACAGAGGAGTTCACAATATAGACTCTTGGATAATTAGCAGAAAATAGCAGCTTGATGCTGGAAAGGAAGGGAAGGAGACATGAGAAAATATTTTTCTCATGGTGATCTGCAACTGAATTCCATGGATTCTCTACTTTGGAACAATCATCATTAGAAAGAAAGCCTAAAAAGATGGATCTGGGAAAGGCAAAGCTGCTGAGAACCGGCCTCAATGCTTTATATCAAGCTATCCACCCTGTGCATGGAATTGCCTGGACAGATGGGAAGCAAGTGATACTGACTGCTTTATACTATCAAAATGGAGAACTGAAGTTTGGAGACTCAAGCATTGTTGGTCAATTTGAACATGTGCATGGGCTTTACTGGGGCCCATGTTGCTCTACAGACACCCCAGCTCTGCTAGCTGTTCAGCACAAAAAGCACGTAAGCATTTGGCAGCTGGTCTACAGCAGTGCAGAGAAGAAAAAGCCCTTGATTTCTCAGACTTGTGAAGTTGGTGAGCCATTTCCACTGCTTTCTCAGGGCTGTGTCTGGCATCCAAAGAAGGAGGTCTTGGCTGTGCTTACAAAACGAGACGCTTCAGTCCTGCATGCCGTTCGTACTGACAATACGCGGGTTAAGGCAGAGATCAAAAGCAGCGGACTCATCCACTGCGCTTGCTGGACGAAGGATGGTAATCGTTTAGTAGTTGCTATAGGCACTGCCCTGCACTCCTACATATGGGATTATGCTCAGAAAACTCTAAATATCTGCTCCTTTTGCCCAGTTTTTGATGTGGGAGGTTATATCTGCGCTATAGAAGCCACTCTGGATTTCCAAATTGCTGTAGCTACTGAGCTTCCTTTAGATAATATCTGTGGTTTCAATGCAGGCATTGCATTTGATGTGCCCTCTGGTACAGAAGCTGGTTCTTTAATCTCACAGCCTGCTTTGGTACTTGGTGATGAGGAATACTCCATGGACACACGAAGAAAGTCCATAGATTCAGATAGATCAGGTGTTGACTCAGTTGCTTCTTCTTCATCAGGTCCTGTGGATTTGACCCATATCCTTGCAAATCACCGTCGGTCTGATCCCAGTCCTCTCATTACTCTGAAACGCAAAGACTCTGCCACAACAAATGGTCAAGATTCTTCTCACTTGATCTTGGTGACTTTTGAGAGGAAGGTAACGACCACCAGAAAAGTCACCATCCCAGGTATTCTGGTTCCTGATATAATGGCTTTTGACCTTAGAGCTCAGATTGTGGCAGTAGCCTCTAATACTTCTAATATTGTGCTGGTATATTCAGTAACCTCTTCCTGCATGCCTCACATTCAACAAATCCAGCTGGAAAGAAATGAAAGACCAAAGGGCCTATGCTTTTTAACAGATAAACTCTTATTGATTCTGATTGGCAAGCAGAGGTTCCCTGAACCTAATCTCATTCCATCTTCAAGTTCAGACAGGTATGTATTGCGTCTTATGGTCAAAGAATTGATGCTGGAAGAAAATTCTTCAGCACTGCCTGAGACTAGGCAGAATATGTTTTATAACTTTGAATCCTCTGTTAATATACCTGGAAAAAGAAAATTCTTTGAGAATCTTGCCACAGAAGACCAGCCTCAAAGCAGGGAGTTGTTAATACCAAGAAGCACAGTTATTCAATCTCCAAGTGGCAGGAGAAGACTCATTGAAGAAGTAAAGAGCCCTAGTTATGAGCAGAGCTCTTCATCAAGTGTAAGTGACCTGGATGAAAAAAGGCTCCCAGGTGACTGCTCGGTGGCCTTGGAAACATTGGATGCTGAACCTATGAATCGCTCAGTGTCTCTTCGTGGTTTTGGATCACCTAGCAGGATTTGCAGCAGACCAACTTCCCCTAAAGTGCAGTTCAACGTGATCCAAGAAGCATCAAATTCTCCTAAAAACAACAATTTGCCAAGTGAAAGGGGAATGAGTCACATATCTAGAAATTTAGAGAGACTTTGTGGCAGCTTCAATGAGTTGCAGCTGAGTCTTTCCGAAATAACGGACTTTGCTAGGAATGGGAGGAGGATCTCTTTAGCCTACCCATGCTCCCAGGAACCGCCTGTCGTGCGTGTCACTTACCAGGTAACATTTTCTCAGCTTAGAAATACTGTGATAGGAACCGAATTTTTAAACAATCTTGCATTTATTTAGCTTTAAATCAAGAGGATGCAGTTTATTCTTATCAACCCATAAGAAATGTAACCTAGGTTTGGCATCAAGTTTAATGTAAAATGGAATTATAATTTGTCATTGGAACAATAACTCAGGATGGTGTGTATAGTTTAGAGGATACTTAACATGGGAGATTTGTCTGTTTATTCTTTGATCGTGCACAATTGTCTTGGACTTTTGGCTGGTTGATTTTGTGTGCATCTGTCAGAGAGAACAGAGCCTGAGTTGTTAAACTACAAAAGGCTTATATTTTAGCTTAGTGCAGAGATAAGCCGATGAATGGGGGGCTACGGTAGCTCACCAGAAATGTAATAAACTTAAACCTGAGATCAAATCCAGAGTCTGAAGACAGCCAGACCCACAGGAAAACTGGAAAAAAAAGAGTATTGAATCTCAATTCATGAAAAAATTAAATGGACATTACATGAATTTGTCTTATTTCTACTTTGATTTCTCAACACTATTCTTGTCAAAGATGTACTCAATTTGTAAAACACATCGTCACTTAAAATTTTTGGGAAAAAAAACCCCTCAAACAAACAAAAACATTCCAATCCATCAATATGTAATTATGATTTCACTAAATAATTATAAGAATTTCAAACCATTATGTTCTTATCTACCTTTGTTTTGGAAAATTTCCTCCTGGCTTCAATAAGAATTTCAACTAAGGAATGTAGGTTGGGTAATTCTTTCTATCTACTATTTTGAATATTATTCACAGGAATACTAACATTATACTGATCAGATTTTTGAACATGCTGATGGTAGTGATAAAACTGGTATCCCTTTCAGGATGTAGATGCCAATTATAAATGCATTCTTATCTACTGCAACATAAAATAACAATATGTCAAAATAATACACTGTATTGTGATGATGTTGAAGCAAATTTATTTCCTTTGACTTTAAAGGAATGCATATAGACATCTAAGTACTCCTCCTTAAACACTCCTTAAGAGAATGGTGACTCAATTTAATCATGGTCATTACTTTTTAGGAATTGTTTACTTGGCGTTTAAACAGATTCTGGTGTGTTGGGTTCTCTGGATAAAAGCAAAGCTTTCAATCTGAATTAGTCAATAATTTAACTTGAACACATTATACAAATCTGTTGAAAAAGCAGCATGTCTATTTTAAATAATTTAGGATTTTATTGGCCAAGAAGCAAGCCCTTCTGTTCTCCAGAATGTTCAAATTAATTTTGATTTCTTAACATAAATCAACTTATTTATTTAGCAAGAAGCCCTATTTCTAGGATTCAATTGGATTAACCTTTCCCTAGTGAAGCTTTATTTGTGACACATAACATTAATCTAAGATCTGAAGTCACTGTGCACATGCTTGCACATGAAGTAAGAATTAATCTTTTTTTTTCTTTGGAAAGAACAACAAAAAAATAAAATGCTTCTAAAATACTGCTAGAAAAAAATACATTTAGAAAGGAATACTTATTCATCTGGACAGGTTAGTTTCACATTAAGCCAGCAGCAAGCACTGCTAGCACTGCCTTACAATGACTTGGAAAAAGTGCCACTAATGCCTTCCCACACACAGCTTTCCTGGGGAAGTCTCCACTAATGCCTTGTATAGTTCAGCCCCTCTTCTGGAATCTAACAGGATCACAGCGTGATGCCAAAAAATAATGAAAAATAGACTTGGCAGAAAGGTCTACAGACAGACAGGGAAATATTTGCTTCATAGGCAGCTAATAATTTTCAGAGAAATAGTTGTTTTGATTAGTTTATATTCAGACATCTGAACCTTGTTCCTCCTTCAGGAGTTGTTTAGTGCACCGTGAGCTCAGAGACCAGCTGTGGGTTCCAGCCAGATTCTGTTCACAGAGCAAAAGTCAGGAAATAGCTTTATTGCCTTATGATATAAATATCAGCCATTGGAAAAAATTCTAAGTTTTAGGAACACTGCAGTCCAGTCAATCATATGGCCATTATCTTCCAGCTCGTTGTGCCAAGTGCATGTCTTCTTAAGTGTCTCTATAATCCTCAGCACAGCAAAGGCTCAGTCTTGATTGAGAAATCTACTGTACTAAAGAATACAATGATCAGAACTGCGTAACTATATTTATACATTTAAAAAATAAAATGAATGTTTAAAACAATAGATAAAAATGAGCAGTAATGAACACTGTTGAGAAGAAGTATTATTGACATATTTTGTGCACTTCCTGTTCTGCTTAGAAAGCTGAAAAAAACCCTGAAACATTTATTACTTAATAATTCATGTCTGTTCATTTAATAGTCTTCAAAACCTTTGTTTATCCTGTTAGTGCAAGCCTGCCTGTAACTCCTCTGAAGTCACATCTATGCAGTGCTACCAGAATTTGTATTCTTTGTAGCCCATAGCCATAGAAGAAAACCACAATCATTCACACTTTGGAAATGTCACTGCACTATCACTTTTGTAATAGCATTCAGCCACCAGAGGTAACTTGATCATTCAGCCCTGAAAAGCAAATATTATTGCTTTCATCACATACTGGCTTGTGATTCAGGGGAATGTGGGAGGGCAGACAGACACATGCAATAAGAAGATATTATTTAAAAAGAAAAAAAAAAAAGAGAAAATCTGTCACAGATTTTTTTCTGTTTCATTTTGCAAAAAGATACTTTTATCATCCTTTTCCCTCAGAAAAGAAACAGCTGCAGAATATTTAAACTAGTCTCATTCAAAACCTAATTACAGTGGAAATAAAGCCAATCTGGATCTCAAATTAAAGGCATTTAAGCAAACTTCTCCAGGAGGAATAAGATTCATCTTAATCTGAAGAATATCTTTAAACTCCTACATTTTGTTCACAAGCAGTATGATGTCAAAAGTTTATATCACTGAGAGCATATAATGCATAATTAAACAGGAAATAATATATTTTCAGCAATTAGTCACAATGACTTTCTTTTCTTAGCACTCACCAATAATCGTACACAAGTCAATTTGTACTTTTATAGTATCTTTTTATAGTACCTTCATACAATTTACTATGGGAAACTTTATTGCCAAGGTCAGATACAAAATAAACCTTTTTTTTTTTTACACATATCTGGGAGATGTATAGAAAGGATCCAAACATATGGCAGTAAAGCTCTGATAGAAATACATGACGTAAAGAAGGTGAATGTAAGGGGGGCACAGTAAAATGAGTGAAGACCAGGCTGAAATGCTGAGCTGTAGTAAGACCATGAACCCTTCCAAAATCGAAAGGGCAATTTTGACTCAGGTTGAGCAATAGAAAGTAAGTCATGAAAATGATGGAAGAGGAAGCTGATATGACTGCTCCCCGGAGTAAGAAACTAGTCAGCTATCCTGAAATTTAGAAAGAAGAGATTTAGGATGACTGTAAAAGAAAGACCTGCAGTAGTCAAGAGAAAGTGTGATTAATGCATGGATAACATTTTGAGCAAAGGTTGAGGAATTTGTCATGAAGAAATTCTGTCAACAGTGTTCTGAAACTGATCAATAGCAGACAAGCAGGGATGAGACACAATTTGTAGATGAGAATTTGTTCAATTTGTTAGAGCAGATGATTTGTTTGTTGGATACACAGGTGCAAAAGGAAAGGAACTTGCAATGTCAAAAATGAAGCCATGTTTCCATAGTGCACAAAGAAAGTAAAGATCATACCATAAAAATCATGGAAGCACAAGCACAAAAGGTATATCTTAGGTGACAGTATGCCTGAAACAGTAGTTGCAGAACTATTAACAGAGAGCCAAGAGGAGAGAAATCCCAGCATCATGTCACCTGGAATGCTGATGTGCCCTATAAATGCAAACTGCACTGGGATTTAAGCACCTCTGAGCACCTCAGATCTCTTCCAGCGTAAACATTTTACGGCTTATGCTTCTCTGCCAGGTTAATTAAGGTTGCAATTGGAGTGTCCCACGTAAGGGTAAGGAAAGGAAAGATATCAATATCTCCACCACAGTAAGAACAGCATCTACCAAAAAGCAGGCAGGAATCATAGCAACACTGGAAAAAATGACAGGGAACAGGAGCAGTGCAAGCTGTCAAACCTAATGAAAACTACCTGTGGCAATGCTGCACAAGGCCCAGTGAGAATGTAAATCATAATTCTCCTTCCTCTTCAATGCTCTCTTCCTTAGGTGTTTAAGTGTCTCTTCTTTGTCTTCTGGGACAGAACTCCCACATCTAGCTAATCTACTAGCTTTTTCTCATCCTGCACAATGAATATGGGGACAAGGTAAAAACAAGCTGACAAAAGGGTACTAAGGTATCAAACCTGAAATCACCAGTGGAGCACAACACAGTTGAAATCAAGGGTTTAAAAGAATGAAACCAGAATCCTAGACAACTACAGCACTATTCACTGTGCAATGCATGTACTAACCTGACACCTTTCCCTTATAAAAGAACAGATTATTAACACAAAGGAGATTAAGAATATTTAAAATACCTGTAATCCAGTACAGTACCTGAAATCATGCCACAGTGGAAATTATTTGTTCAAGAGCAGAGAACAGGAATTAATAGAAGAAAAATAAGATGGTTAAGGAATTAGCTGCAAGGAAGACAGTAATAGTTATAGAAGAAAATGGAAAAAAATACTAGTGGATTTTCTCATGATGGATTTTCAGGCTCATCTAAAAGTTTCGTTAATGATCTGCTGAGTTGTGCTTATAAAATCTCATATGACATAAAGTCAGTAATATTTTCAGTAAAGGATCAGGTTTTTACACCTGTAAATTGATTACTATTATTTAGCATCTAGAATAATAATAAAAAAGGTCTGAAATTAACTAAATGAACTAATATAAAGTGCATAGTAATACATTCCAGGATTAAGAGAGGAAATTTCTGCTTTTGTACATGTTAAGTGACTACAAGATGACTGTGAATCCAAAATACAATACTGTTATGAAAACAACAAAGGCAGTGTGTGGGCACATCAGTGAGGCACATCCTTCAGCAGGTCATGAGCACTGGGCACACAGCTGGCAGGTCTCATCTGAAAAAGATTTTACATTCCTAGACATCTATGGGCAAGAAAGACACATTGAGACTTCAACTAACACCAACACGGTGTCAGTAAAAACAATTCTGATTGGTAGCACATTGTCATTTACTTCCCTGTTTCATCAGTTGTTAAATTTCTGTCCATTAAGATGATCTTAGCATGCAGGGGAGCATAGGTAGTGCATTAGGAAATACAAGACAAATGAAGAAAAGGTCAAGAGGCAGAACCAGCTCCATCTGACTGCTCAGTGGGGTTCAAAAAAGGGAGAGAAGGCATGTTCACTTTTTGTGCAGACGTACGTGAGGTATGTAACATCTCACCCAGGAAACCTTTTGCCTTAGTAAATGATTTTTTTTCTCATACATATTTGCAGTCCAAAATGTGAGTTTTGAAAGACAGTCTGGCACTGCTGTGATGGGCTGGCTGCTGCCCAGAACACCCTTTAAAGGCTATAAAATCTGATCTGGCAGGCTGACATGGGTGAAGGAAAACAATTATTGAATTGACTGTTTCTTTTTGCTGGGCTTTTGTTGAAGGAGAGTTGGACATGATGTACTACAGGAAGCTGGCTAAAGAAACTTAATCTGAAAATATACACTAACATATGTGGAAATATATTTGTTTCTTCTGTGATTAACATGTTCTTTGTCTACCAATAAACTTTGTTCTAGGATAAAGCAACTAACACAAGGGATTTTAATCTGGGAATTTCAAGTCCTCTGATTCCTACTGGAGATAAATAACAACATAGCAAAAACAATCATGGATTTTGGGAGGAGGTAGATCAAATCTATATTTGGCTAGAAAATTGTCTTTGGGTTAAGGCATGAAAGTGGGAAGTACCTAGGCAAGCTTTTAGTTGTATCTGTAACTCTGTCACAAATTACATCCATGACCTTGACTAAATCTCTTAAGCTCCCTGTGATGTATGATCATCTATTAAAAGGGGATACTAAGAGTTACCTGCCTCACAAGAAGGTACAGGTTTAAATCAGTTAATCTGTGATATGACGTGTGTGAACACATTCCTCCAAGAGAAGGCACATTATCATCATTTAAACTAAGCATTAAACAAAAAGGCTAAATAATAAGATTATAACTCATAAAAAATCTTGACCTGGCAGAATTTGTAAAAAGTAAAAAATAAATGTATAAGATTATTACATTTATCATTATAAACAGAAGGATATGACAAAGATAGAGAAAATAGCTCATAGGAATACCAACAAGCAACAAAAGACAAACAACCCAGACCTGATCTTTCAGGTCTGTACTTGAAAAACTGTTTAGGATAAAAAAATAGGTGTTGTGCAGTTTTGCGCATACAAAAACATTTTCCACTTCCAATGGCTGTTCCAATAATAATGCACAATGCTATACAGGAAACAAACTAGAACAAAGTCATCTTGAGTATTCATTTCCATTCAACTGATTTCAAGTCAAGAGAGACAGAGCTAGATTATTTTCTGATAATTCTTGAGTTGAAGCATATCTATGTGAAAAATGGACCACTTGGGGTTGAGCCTGTCTCATTTACAGTCCATTTTTTCTATAATTCGTGAACTGAAGTTCCAGTTTGAATAAACCCTGCTATTTCAACCTGAACTCAGGAAAATGAAATAGTTGTTAGATGTGCTAGTCCACAATCTGCAATGACAAAGCTTTGCACAAATACCTGCACAGGCAAAGAGCACCTTTGCAATGCCTTTGCAAAGCACACACTGCTGAAGATTCAGCCCATTGAGTTTCAGGTGTGTTTAGGTTCAAGAGAATATAGTACTACATAACTTAGAAATACCTAAAAATTACAAAGAACTTCTCTTAAATAATCACAGCTGTAACTAAAAGTTGCTATAGGTTTATGACTAAGAAAATGATACTTCCTTGATGCATTCCTTAGGTATATCCATTATTAATTATGCACCAACAAATTTCTGGTTGTTTTGAATGTGGAAAAAAGATGAGAAGACCTTTGAAAGCTGGAAAGTTCACATTTTTAATGAAAAGATATTTTTTATGGTTCCTACGTATAAAATAATTCATAATAAGTAAATAAATAAATATCACCCCTAGACTATCTGCATGAGCAATTTATAGCAGAGTGAGGGAAAAGAGATTTGCAACAGTCAGCAGGCATTCTGATTTACAGAATTCAATGTGGTTGTGTGACAGCACAGATACTGTGTACAGAAAAGTGAAAGGGATTGATTTAGAAAGGTTGTTACACAGCAAAAAAGCACACATTCACAGAGAGCAACTGTCAAAAGACAGCACAATTAGAAATGAAGACAAGCATTACGAGAGACATTTATTTAGTCAAAGGTTAGATCGCTGTGCACACAAATAGAAGATGCAGTTGTGAATTCATTCAACTGTAAGTTCTACACTAGCAAGAAAAATTCAAGGGTGTGAAGTAGACACAGATAGAGCAGGACTAGAACAAGAATTAGGATAGATGACATCCTGTCAATCCATTCTGAAATATTACCTTGGATCCCTTTTGAATGTATGAAACAGAGGGGTCTATGAGATTGGGTAAACAGACTGTTTAT
This sequence comes from Hylia prasina, assembly GCA_013397195.1. NCBI lineage: Eukaryota > Metazoa > Chordata > Aves > Passeriformes > Sylviidae > Hylia > Hylia prasina. The sequence goes on from VYXD01005452.1 coordinate 915,354, forward strand.
TCATAACAAAGATGTAAAATCTGGGGGTATTGCAAACATAAAGATGCCAAAGAAAAAGAAACAAAGCAAAACATAACACATGGAACTACAGAGGGAGAAAGCATGGAAAGAACAAAATTAAATTCACAGGACAAAGTACAGCAATATTATTTAGCAATATTATTTAGAAGAAAATACCCCATTCACATTTATTTCATAATGACATTGAGTCATTGGAAAATTTTCAATGTTAAAAGGACTTTTCAATGATAGCAGATAGGAAAATGTAAATTCAAATATATATCCACTTCATGGCCATAGTAGCTCAATTATTTTTTGTCCTTGCACCTTGCAGTAACCAGAAAGATGAAACACAAAGATGTTGGTTCTCAGGGCCACCTAAATTTCATGAAGCACAAACAAGCCACCTTTATATTCAAGTGTGTTCTTTCAGTGAACATCAGAGCAAATTCCAAGACTGTAAATCCATACATTCCTTCTCTCTCAAAGCAAGTCACAGGATTTCCAAGCTACCTTGCTGTGAGAGCTTTTCAGAGAGACTGTTGCTATCTCCAGTCTCTTTGCAATACTCCCAGTGCCAAAACAACTCTGAAGTTACTTTACCAGGGTGGAACAGCTGCCCAATGGCTCTCAAACCCACCAACACATACAGCTGAAACTGAGCAGACTACTCATTTACTCTGGCAGCATCTGGAACAACGTTATTCCAGGTATAATACATTCCCTTCCACTGAACTGGCTTCAGGCAGGGAGGCCCAACAGACACATGGATGCCCACCACAGGACAATACACGTGTGGGGCTGAGGCAGCCTTGAGCTGCAGAAGCTCACAAAGCAAAAACCAAAGGCATTTTCATCCTCCCCACATGGAACTATGAGATTGTGCTTAGAATGGTCCTGCATGATGATGTCATCAATAAACTGTAGAAAAAACAGACAAAGAAAAGGCAAAATGATTTAAGAATTGAAAGGAGTAAGAGCAGAGGAATGGTTATAAGAGCTCAGGCTCGATGTCTAAGCCATTAACAAGATCTTTTCTTTTACATGCATATGAAGAAAAGCTTTTCAAATGGATCAGTTACTGAAGAAACAAAAGATGTTCTCCTCTGTGATGGCAAGATCCATTTGAGTTTAGTCCAGCAGCTGTTTGATCTGCCTGTCATTGAAATGAAACACGGTATGTTCTTTATCTTTCTGCTATCTGGTTTCACCTGAGATTTTTAGCATAAAAGAGGCATTTGTGATAGAATATTTACCCCAGACTTTAGCAAACTGAGCTAACGAACTTTTTTTGGCAAGTGTGTGTTTTCTTTTGTCTAAAATACAGCAGAGTCTCTTGAAATCATTTAAATCCGGAGTAACTGCAAAACTACCTGTTAGCAGAGTAATATGTTAGGTGCCTCTGCAAAGGAAGGCTGAGAAAATAATCAGTACCCTGTGTCACCTGGAAGTAGCATTGCTTTCCTGAAACCTTTTGGCATTTTGCTTCACCCATACTTACTAGCATGTCTCCACCCAGACAACAGAGTATGGGTTGGAGAAAAAAATCACTCTCAGAATATGATAAATATATTTATGTATCAAATAGCATTTGAGATTATTTTAACGTAAGACAGAAAATGAAGCTCAGTGGTCCTGTTTGCCAATCTCCCATTTTTACCACTCACCACTGATTAACTCATAAGGACCCAGGGGTTCCCCTTGTCCCTGTCCATTCCTGTATGACACATTCTCAGCAACACACACACTGCCATTTCTTAGCCATTTCTCTATAATTCTTCTGATGGCTTTTCTCATCACAGACTACTATGATTCTCTTTCTAAGGTTGTTCCAGAAGACAAGGATATGCAGCTTCCATATTTTTGTCAGGAATCTTCCTTGACCGTGCAGTGCAGTGGAAGCATACGTGAAAAAACTCTACCTGCTGTTGAGACCTGAGCTATTTCCCAGCAGACTTCTGAAGCAACATGATGCAGGGCTGCAGGGAAAGGAGGAACCCATTTTTGGCCTGGATTTCCAGTTCTTGGTTTTGGAAAGAAATGCCCATAATAAACAAGGGGACTGAGAAAACCTATTTTCAGCTCTATAGACCAGTTGAATATTTAATTAGCAGAACACCTCTCCTCAATTTCATGTATTAGACTTCAGAGACATCAAAAACATTATGTCTCTGAATCAACCTAATGTGTCCCTCTTTCTGCACAGATTTTCTGATATTGAGTTTATACGCTTGCAGCAAAAAGAAAAACTGAAACAATAATCTTTCTAAAATTCACCAAAACCCTGCAAAATTATGAGGTTTGAAGCAGAAGCAGTTGTGTGGCTGTTTCCTCAGTTCTAGATGGTACTTGCTTATATTCCTAAAAGTTTCTCTTGACACAAGATATAAATATTAAACATGAAGTTTAAAAATATCACTCCCATCCTTTAATACTATATAATTAAAGGGTGTGTAATGAAGAGCATGCTTGTATTATAATGATATGCTTGTATTATAATTATAATTTTTACTATGAGTAAACACTTAAGCATTAATACATTGGAGGGAAAAGCTTCACAACTATAAGTCAAATTCATGTTCACAGCAATGCTGTTAAGATCATCAGAGTTAAAAGAGCAAAGAGCTCGGCCTCATTGTTTGCACTTCAAGCCCAGGACTGTAATACCATTACCTGTGCTAAATATAGTCTGTAGTGCCCTGGTAGCAGCACACAGGAGTCTCTCTTTTTGGCACATCATCATAATAATTGTTCACAGTAAAAGGGTACTACACTCTGCACATGGCTTCTCCACTTAAATATTCCATGGGATATGTTTCCAAGCAAGTGTTATCAATGACACTGAGAACTTCCAGCATTTCAATGGATGAAAATAAGTCCGAAGAATCTGACACAAAAGTATGCTTCATCAATTTGATGAACAATGGAATATCCATTTGGACCGTAGAACTTCCACTTTCAGGCCCACTGTTCACAGAATCTGAAGTCTGTTCAGATTTAGAAAGAAAGTATTAAGAGGAGAAGATTAAAGATTCATGGTTTGAAAAGACAATCTTCTTATGATGTAACAGGTGACATGACAACATACAACCAGCCTGGAAAAGTGCTTTGTTAGTAATTAAAGAAGGGGAGATTTATCTTCTCCAGGAGCATGCTTTGTTATGACTGACAAAAAATAAGAATTTTCTACAGTTCCTTTTTTCACACTCCATTTCAAAAACAGTTTTATATCCCAAAATCTAAAATCCCAACACAGAACCTATCAGGGCTTTCTTTCCCTCATATCCCAGCTAATGCCCCCGCTCACTAATGACAGAATCACACTCTAAGGAAAGTGTGTCATATAAGGGCTCCCCCAATACTTTTAAGTTGCCACAGATTTTTTTTTTTCCCATAAAGCGTCAAACTGAAAAAAAAAGCAAAGAAAGAGAAATCACTCTTTTCTATTAGAACTGCTATATCCAGCCAAAAAGAAAGACAGATGAATCACTAAAGAAAATAAATATAGCTTCATTTTAAAGCCAATTTGCTAAGAAAAGTAAGAACAAAGTGAGGGGAGGTTTATTTTTAACTTCTATGCAATACAGAAAGATAACCTAGATGGTTTTGAAATCTTTTGGTTTTTAAATCTTGTCTCTTTTTTTTCAGAAAAAAAAGATTAAAAATGTCACCCATATTTTGTCCTTATGAGAAGATTCAACAAATAATTAAAATATAAGAAATTTTACTGTACAAGCGTTTGTAAATCATCTTTTGTAAATTGTCTTCAAGGTGTAACTTTCTTCTATTTGCTATATGAATTTGAAAATATATGGAACAATGTTGGTTTGACAGAAATGAGCTAGAGACCCCTACTCCCTTCTAGAACAAGTACAGCACAATCATTTTTGTTGGCACTTTTTCCAGTTTTTATAATCTCTTCGTCATTTGGGTAGAGCAGATGAGTGAAAAGGCTAAGCAGAAGTAGATGTCATTAGAACAAAAGTCAGCATGGAAAGTCTGGCTGACTTTTCAGAAGATGAAGATGCTTATAGTTTATTAGAGCTAGCAAAGATGCACCCTGTGTATGAATTTAATTTAAATAAGGGACAAAATGCCTCAAACCTTGCAAGACCTTTAATTTAGCCCCTCACTGCATTTGCACAAAGGTGTGCTGAGCATGGATTGTCAGATCTTAATGTCATTAGTGTAATAAGGCTTTAGTGCACAAAAAGAAACCTGCTCTGCCTGCATGCTCACTGACTTTTAAAAACGTGCTTCTACATTTATGTAACCAGAACAGTGCACTCATTTTCTTTTTCTTGCCTAATTTTTGTAGGTTCTTCTTGGATTGTGCTCACCGCAGACAAGGACGGCTTTGTGCCATTAATATTCAAAGCCACACAAGAGATAATCATAAGGGATGGAACTGACAGTTCAGAAGTCTGTGGAGGTCACTCCCACAAAAAAAGCATCCCAATGCGACCACCAAGCAGAGTGACATAATTTCTGGACAAAGAGCCCCAATGCCCTTCTTTTCTCCTACAATACAGAGACATTCTGTGCTCTCAGACACTGAGAGGCTAGAAAGCTGTCTTCACTACTTTCCATGTATTGCAACTGTAAAATCTGTGGCATGGTTACACTATAGCTACAGCCTTGGGTTGGCTGGACCCTCACGATTTCTTCTGAAGGACTGGACCTACAGTGAAGTTCACCACAGCTGCTGTTATTAATGGCTGTCATGGACTGGAGCAGAGAGACTATTGTCTACTTTGATTGAGGTCAGGATGTTCTTGGAGAGCAGCATTATGCTAAAAATCATGCAGTAACAACAAATCTAGCTGGTGCAGGTGTACAGTCTACATAAAACCTGAAGAAAATACAACTAAAAAGCTCTTATATTCATTAAGGAAAACCAGGAGAGGGAAACAAAAAAAAAAGAAAAAAAAAAAAGAAGAAAAAAAAAAAAAAAATCCCAAACAACTTTTCTGTTCCAGCTGGACCCCATGGAAACCTGCAAAATTTTCAGAAATGCCTAATTTTTATATGAAAATACTCAATTACTAAAAAGGCTGCATCACTGTCTCCTGTCAGTGTCTTACACGGCATGTAGATTTATACATGCACACAGAAGAGAAAGAAAAAATCTTGCAAGATAAATTGAGGATCACAGACGTTGAATGTAAATTTCATTTGGCTAAATGCAGGTGTATACACTGAACCTTTCATCTACTCTCCTGCACGATCAGTCAAAAACAGAAAAGCACTTCTATAGCAGATTACTCACGCCCTAACAGAGATTATTCTAAAACTGATTGTGCTGAACTGTCCCTATTAAATAAGTGAATAAGTGCCTGTTCCTTTTCACTGACTGCAAACACAAGCAGGGAGACTGGTTTGAACACAAATATTTACATTTAGCCAGGTGAACCTCACTCTCACAGACAAGAGACAATACAGATACAGGTGAGAGTCAGGCAGGCAGATACACGGAAACTAAACTATTCTTATTATGGTGATAGAAATAGACATAAGGGAAGAACTTATTGCCTAACTTTTCCTCATTGAAATGCAAAGAGGAGGATAAAATAGAGTGTGCAGCCATGTGTGCAAGGGCATTCTGTACTGCTGGAACCATGGAAAGGCGTGCCTGCTTCACCCTGTATAGCCAGGGAAACAGACAAGGAAGGACATTTACTTAAGCTACTATTAAGGGCTATTTTTCCTACTGTGGATTTTGGGTTTTGTTAATAGTTCTGGGGAGTCTTTTTTCCCTTTCTGGGAGCTATGGCAAGCCCATTCATAGGGCACAGATACTAAAATCCAGTTACAATACTTCACTCCATACAAAGGCTGGATTGAGACCGTAGATCTACGCTCTGAAGGACCTTAATGGGTTTGGAGGTTTGGCATTAGTACCATTACAGTGATGCAGCCAGGAATCTCATAAGGTAACATTTCAATTCTTGAAATAAGTAAACAGTTCCATTTCATTGAATTAAATGTCTTCTTGATGCAAGCATCCTCCCAGGGACAAAGGAATCATCATTCTAAATCATCTACAACCACAGGCATGCAATATGGCAGAGTATATTTGTTCTACCTTGTTTGCAAAGATCTCTTTAAGCAGCCTCAAGAAGCATTCCTGATTGTAAAAAAAAAAAAAATCCCAAACAACAAATAAATGTGACTTTTTAAGTATTGAACACATCAGTTACTTTATAGGTATTTGGTTAATTGCATTTCATGCTTCTTTGCATTAGAATTGTGTTCAAATGGGTATTTGTATTGCTACTGCTTTAAGAATTTGATTTATGTCATACTTTTCTTCACTGAAATCAGCACAAATCACTGAAATCAAGTAAGTAACACAGAGGTTCACAGACATAGCATGGTGAGGGAAGACATGATCAGATTTCTAAAGGACATAGCACATTTCAAAGCAGCAGATGTTTCTAATCCTGCAAATACCCTTGAATAACATCCTTGTGTCTCATAAGTCTTGGGTATTTACAATGCTTGTGTTATGGCCAAGCAAAATAAAACTTAATTATAACTAACTAGAGTGATGGGAAGGTGTATTTTAGAGGAGTATTTAGGCTCAAATAAAGGAAAAAAACTACAATGAATTTTTTCTCACAAATATCTTCTGTGGATGATAATCCCATAATTTGGTCCACTCGAGCTGGAGCTAATGAAACACTGAAAATATTACAGGGGAACTCTGGGAAGGTGAAAACCTGAACTAGCAGAGATCAGCAAGTATCCAGGCATTAAAGATCCCTCAGAAGTTATAACCAGATATTTCTTTGTCATTCTGTCATATTACCATTTTAGTTTTTCATGCATTACTCTTCTCTAAAACAATCTGAGTGTTGAGCAGATCAGAAATTAAAGGAGATTCTTTGAACAGCTATCAAAGTTCGGTTTGGTTCTGTTTGATGAAGCTTAAAAAGGACAAATTTTTGGATGACAAAACAATTCGTTTCAGGGAATAACTAGCTGTAAAATTAAAAACTTCAGTTCTGTGATGCTTAATGAATTTCTGGATATGTTATATTTTGGTGACATTGTTTTCCCTCCTGTATGATTCAAAGATCGAGCAGGAGTCAATCTACCTGAAGGTGCCATCATCAGCCAGCACAAATAGTCTGGTAACAAACAAGGACTCCTGTTTATCCTGTTGGACACTTAAAATTTTATAGGAAGGCTTACAATAAACACTATACATCAATTAAAATTGTATAATGTTAAAGAATAGAACTGTTCCCACATTTATGAATATGCTGTTATGTACATATGCTTGAAAACAAGTGTTTAAATCATATAAATATACTCAAAAATGGACCAAATTGAACAAAGAAATATTTGTTTTTAGGTAATGATTAAGGAGAGCAATGCAGTGCAGATCTGTCTTATCTAGTGTCTATCACAGGGTTGTAAAGTTAAAATTGAAAGCAATGAAAGCACTGGAAGAAGTGCTGAAGAGATTTATGCAAAGCAGAGGATAAATTTTCAGCTTTGGTTTGGATGGAGAACAGATGGAGAATAAGTGGAGACATAAAAGACGACTGTTCTATTAAGCACAAGCTGTACAGAAGATATTTGTAAAAACAGCGATAAAGACGTGGAGAGAGAGAAAGAGTTTGTACTAATCAAGTTAAGCAGAGAGTAGGCTGTGAAAAGGAGAAAAGCATAGACTGAGAAGCATTCACCATCCTCCCCAAATGTTATTTACAGGGCCAAAATCGATCAGTTTAGAAAAGGGCAGTTGTTCAGATCATCTAAATGTCATGAAGCACCAACCCCCTTTTTTAGCTCCTTCTTTCACCACCAGAAAGGACAGTCACCAGACTAGACTGACACCAGAAAGACAGTCACCAGAAAGGGCAGTGTCCTCTAAAAGAATAAGGAGACTACTGGTGCTAAGCTCGTGCCCAGAGTCACCCAGCAGCAGGGAAGTCTGTATTCTGTAATTAAACCAGAGGAAAGCTAGGAGCTTAAATTAGAAGTGGAAGCAGAATGATGACACTCTGTATGCCAAACCAGTGGCACTCAGAAGTCTAAACGGGGTACCAGCTCCTCCAAAACATTTCCCCTGTGGTGAATAAACAACATACCACAAAGTCTAAATTTCCATTTTAATTACTCTGCATCTTCATCCAGCACATTTATATGCACCACAATATATTTTTAGGAGTTGCTACAGCTTTACTTAAAAGTACAATCTGCTTTAGAGTAAAGTTAAAACTCACCTTACACTTTCCATAAGTTGCCTGCTAAGCATGCAACAGTCTGCTTTCTTTTCATGGCTTTTTTTTTTGTATTGGCCCACTTCTTGAGAAAGCGCTAACGACAGAAGTTCTCTATTCCACATAGGCTTTTTCTTTTTTGATTTTGAAAACAGTTGCATGAGAACAATAATAAAACAGTATACAAATGAAATCCAGCAAAATCAAAGTAATCTGAAATTCTGCTGGCCAATTTATGATGTTGACTTTGCACAATTAAATATTATTTTGTTATTCTTTATAACAGCTAAATAATGAGAGACCACATCAGGAAGTGTATAAAGTAGGCCCTGAATTGTTCTCTCCCATTCTTCCCTCTATTACTCTAGAATAGTATTTCTATACTCATGTGAATTTCTTTAATATCTTTTCAATCACTAAAATAGTATCAACAGTATCATCAAGCCTAACTTCCTTTCCCCTGATTCTCATTTTCCTCTGTCTTTCCAAGCTTGGATAATGAACTTATTTTTAGCTATTTTTACTTGCAAGTTTTCCTGCCTTAAGAGAAAACCATAAGCCCTGGACTATTTTCCCACCCGAAGTGTAGCTGAAAAGTCCCTCTCTCTAACCCAAAACAGTGCCAATTATTCTGAAGTAACTCTTGTTAGATGTTTATCTAACTTTTTCTTAAAAAGCCCAGCATACAGTACCTGGTAGCACTAACCCATCCTTTAGAGCTGAACTCATCTAACCTGACTTTTAAGCATGTGAATTTAGGTAAGGTAAACCCCAGGAGTTATGAAATTTCACACATGCAAGTATTACTTTATTTTCCATTGTCAACATGCAACCAAAATTAATTTATATATTAGTGGTTTAATGTCAATAGTAATTTAATATATTTATATATATGTTAATTAGTCAATGTTATGGTTTCATTTTTGTTTCAACACACTGAGGCAATTTCACAATGTTGATGTAAAATGCAAACTCACTTTGCAGAGGTTCAGTAGTTCCTGACAGTGTTATTATCTAATGGACAGGGAGAGAGCTGCCATTACCCCCCAGCTAATGACAGTGATGTACCCCTCATTCGAATCTCCTGAGTGGGAGGGATCCACGTGGAGGGATCCACCCCTCTTGTGCAGGGACCAGCCTTACCAGCCAAGGCAGCACACAGCCAGGAGAGCATCCAAACACCACAGGGTGACACTACAGACAATACCAAACTGAAACCCTGAGCAAATGCAAACCTTTCGTTCACTTCAGAGGCAACAGTTGCTTCCTTCCAATCAAACATACTTAATAAATTTTAAAAACATTAAAGGCAGTATAGAAAGACACAGTTCCCAAACATTATTTATAAGAACAGTACAAAATTCATGATTATTTACTAATTTTAGCTGTTAAAAAATAAACTTTTGCTGTGTAAGAAAAGCTCTGATGTTGTTATGGAAGTTTAGCTGGAGGTGAGGTTTTCCAAAGCAATACCAGTGACAGGACTCCTCACTCTCAAATGTACCCCTCTTCATTCATCCCGCAGTCATTGGATGGAAAAACACAGACCCAAACATTTATGGGGCTAAAAATACCAACCAAAACACTTTTAGAGTGAATCCATTTCTCAATCCAACCCACAGCTCAGCTGCACAGTTGTGCCAGCATAGATGACACACCAACGAATGTTAACATGCCCATTGCTATCATAGCTCATTCCTTTTATGTCAGTGAATTGTGTCTCTCTAAATATCAATAAATTTATTTTTAAGTGTTAACACTTCAGAGCATTTTCAGTACGGCTCATTGCATTTGTTACGTTTCCTACCTTAAATAGCATAACACCATTTTATTTGTATAAAGCTAATTGCTTCCCTTGTTATCTTTCCCTCAGAAACTTAATTCACCTAAGTCAGATGAAGAAAAGAATACTGGCTCCACTGCAAATTACTGTCAGAGTTCCCCTTGAACTTCAAACAAGTCACGATTTCATTCAGTTTGTAAATAATCTTATGCTCATGTAACTTGTACACAGCTGTCATCTCCATTTCCATGTCTACCATTACTCATTAACATTTTATTTGGATATCAATGCTATTGTTATCAGCACAAAATGTAGCTACACTGATCTTCATTGATGCACTGCTATTTCAAAACACTTGTACTTCTTAATAGCATAAAACTGTGCATGACAACAGTGAGACAGAAATGCAGGATTAACCTAAGCAGCAGCAAAGATCAAAGAAATACTTTTGCAGATTAGTTACATAAAAGGAAAATAGAAAATATATCTGTAGGAGACAGAAGTACCTAGGACTGAATTGTTTACAGGCATAAGGAAGGGTTCTCACAGCAACATTTACAGAGAAGGAGAAAAGATGGGTATATATGGTGGCACAAGGAAAATCTACCAGAAAGATTAAGATTTGAACAACCTCTTTCACAAGATATTGTTAAATATCTACAATTATGTGATTTCTGTATCAGCTTGGTTCTGGATTAACCACAGTTAGAAGGATGTGTAATTTAAAAGAAGATATTGTTTGCTCTGAAGACGTATGCCTGGAAATGTCCTTGCAAAGATTATTCCAAAGGAACACTGCCACATTAAAAATCCTTATTTACAACATGGCTGGTTTACACAAATCAATTTTAAAAGGGAATGACTCTTAAGAGGCTATCTTATTTTCAATATACATTATGCTATTCTGGTTTTGTGTGTTATTTATGGTATACAACAAACTGAGAAGTCAGGAGACTGATTTTTACTTCGTAGCATTTCCACAGCAGCACAAGAATATTAGGTTGACATAGAGCTTTATTCCAGTGTCTTTGTTCCAGGTCTGGAAGGTCTGTTCTGACTATTCACAGTTTAGAACCTTGTTTGGGGCAGCTGTCTGTTAAATACTTGAAAACTGTTCTGTCCTTTAGGTCTCCCTTGAGTCTCCATTTCTCCATGGAACACCACTCTTCAGTTTCTCTCACAGACATCCACCCTGGGTCTCGTTTCTCTGCCCTATGCCAGCATACAGTGTCTTTCTTGAACTGCAGGAGAGTGGGTAGGACTCAGCTGAAGGCCTGTTTCAGACACAGAAAAGCACTGGTGCAGGTTTCTACACGCAGAAAAAATAGGCTGTCACAGCGTGAACCACTGCAGGGGGTGATAAACATTCCTATGTGAGTTTTGTACATTTCCCATGCCTTCTTGCCAGTGTAGAAAACAACCGTTTGGAAACTAATATAAACAGCATTCCGAGTCTCCTTTGGCTCTACAACAGCCAGCAAAGTGTTGTACCTGCGCAGTACCACCTGCTAGGGCAGGCTTCAGGAGACCTGTACTGATAGCTGCTTTAGGAGAGGCGTGGTAGCTACAGCTGCAGAGAAAAGCAGCAATTCTCTGTCCTGTTCTAACACCCAGAATTTGCACTGATCCTGTCCATTCCTCAAAGCCTGGAGCCACAAGGAATCCCCCTAGAAGACTTTGTGCTACACAGCAGAAATAATTATTTCCTGTGCTGTGGAAATACTGTGACCCCGTCTGGCTGTACTCAGCCAAGCCGAGCAGACACAATACAAGGATCCCATTCACACACCCCCCCAGCACTGTCTGACTTTTTCTGACAACATGATATTGACTCAGGATGAGGCAATTTTCTGCAAAATTGCTCATCTTATATTAATTTCATTACTAATCAGCTCCCAGAATGAAGAAACATTTTTAATCTGATAATAAAAAACACATTAAACATCTGTATATTTTAGCTACTGATCCTAGGCTTTACCACATCATAATTTAGAGGTCTAAATTACATGGTAGTGCCTCATTAAGTTTTTCCATTAAGAAATACAATTATGAGATCAATTTGCTCATCCAGTAGTGTCCATAGACTGGATTAAACATATATATATTTTAAAATGATGCTTATGAAGCTAAGAGAAAGCATCTTCAAATTATTCTCTTCCCTTGTAACATCATGTTCTTTAAATGTGTACAAGTACACTAAGAGAAAAGAAAAAAATCTACAGAGTACAAAAATAACAACTCTACATAACCTCACCACACCCATTTCACCTTCCTTCCCTGCCATTCCCTCCCTCTAGAAGGTATTCATAACTCTTCTATCTTAGACTCTCCTATATTTTTATTAATGTTGTGTTTCAACTCATTTGAAAAGCAGACACCCAAATGATACAACAAATTAAGTTATGAGAAGGCAAATCTGCTCTCCATGCAGGACCTGAGAACAGATTTGTGAGTCTGCTTAATGTTTACAGATAAGCCTGACTCAATGCAATCACATGTTTTGAAAAGCCAATATGTGTGCTTTAAATGAGCATGACCATAGGAAACGATTTCTGTAATTTCAGCCTTTTTAAACACTTTTCCTTGCATAATTTCATTGACCCACTTTCTACCTTACAGACGTCTCCTCAGGGGTTCTGCGTCGTTAAAACCCCCAAAGTCACAGACACATTGCATGTATCAGCAGTGAACAGCTTGGGAAGTCTGAAAAAGAAAGAAAGAAAACAAGAGATGTTTATTTGCAGTACAGCTGCTGAGGAATAACCACTGTGCCTATGCTCATTGTGACTGTGTGACCAGCCATGGCTCATGGCTGCTGGCCAAGCAGCCTCCAGCCTTTTTCATGCTGTTCTACATGTCAAAATAACCAGGCTGTGGTTACACAAATAAGACACACACTGTTGGGCATGGAAATAAACAACTGGTGTATTAACAGCTACCTGCACACCATTCTGGCACTCTGGTAGGTCGAGTCAATTAGATTTCAATGAAAATATTATTTTACAGATTTTCAACTAACTCCAAGGTTTTGTGATATTTTCAGATCATTTCTTGAACTCTGTTAGCAGTTTACATATAACACAAGTCACGTGATGAAAATAAGTCTTTAAAAATACTTAATTGTGTAATTATATGCATAGGAAACAAAAATACACATTTACCATGAAAATGTCTCTGAGGCATTCTTAAACTGTGATCTCTCTGTGGTTTAAATGTTTATGTCTCTCTACTAATATGGATGGTAAATTTAAGTTTTATATTAAAAAAAAGGTGACATCATTACTGTTCAACAGAATTCTTTGTGGGACTGAAATTGTAGTCAGAAAACTATTTTTGTCTGATAAAGCCAGCTGGTGGCTTAGGGTCCCAGACACCAAGTGACAATCCTGCTTGGCCAGACTCACCACGGAGGAAAATGGATATTATGAAGGTAAGAACAGATTAAACATTTGTATAACAGAACTTCTGGGGAAATTGGCTTGAGTGAGCTGTTAGGTAAGCCAGAAATGGGGAGAAAGGAGATGGGAATGTCTTTTGCCAAAGGGTTTCAAGGCCAGGCTGGATGGGTTTCTGAGCAATCTCCTCTAGTGGAAGGTCTCCCTACCTGCTACAGGCAGTTGGAATGAGACAATCTTTAAAGTCAGTTCCAACCTATACCATTCTATGACTTACAATTTAAATTGGTATGTCGCTGAAAATCACCAAGTTTTAATGTGGAGATGCTCTGTTGGCAGTTTGTTCCAGTGGTCAGTCAGATGCACAGACACATCTTACATATTTGGATCTGTCCACAGCTCTTGTTTAACCTTCCTTCACTAACTTCAGGGTTTTTTGTGCTTATTTTCCTCCTCTGTACAGGCACTCATGAGATATGGCCAAGTCACCACCTAGTGTTCTTCTTTTGCTAAGTTTGAGCTACTTATATATTTGACCTTGCAACCATTTTTAAGCATTTTTTTCCCCACACCTTTGGCAGCTCTTTGTTACGGCACCTTTTCCAGCGTTTCAACATCCTATCAAGAGTGTGGGTTTCAAAAACGGTACAACGATCACACTGCTCTGCAGTGCTGAGGAGTGGCAAAGTGGCACAGTCACACAATTTAATTAACTTTTAAAAGGCCTCGGAGACTTATAAGGAGCTAATCAGCTTATGCTCAGTGCAATAAATCAGGACTACGTAAGTTGTATTGGAGTAGCTCTGCATTGAATTGACATGCTCTCCTCACTTCAGTGTGACCACCTCATGGGATGGGATACACCACACTGGGGACCTGATGTCCTCCTGCTGGAGGCATCTCTGCTCTTCCGTGCCCAGGCATTTCCAAGAGCCACATGGGTGTAAGCAGGCTGGGGATCCTGTGTGGAAGTGTCACACGGTGGATGACCCCGGGGGGTGATGCAAGTGACAAGAGCAGGACAGTCACCTCCTTGGACTGGCTGGTGATGCTTTCCTCGATGGCAACAATGCCCTGGGGTGCATCAGGCACANACTGCGCTGCGCACAAGAGCCGCGCCCGATAATCCTGCTGGGTGCCTCCCAGCTGGGGATATCCTGTGATTCGTGCATCCCCGTCACCTCCCACCGCCCGCTCAGCGCTCGGCGCCCGCCGCCCCCCAGGGGCGCTGTGGGGACGGGGGCGGGAGCGGCGCGAGGCGCCCGCCCCGCGCAGGCCCCNTGCATCAGGCACAGCACTGACAGCTGGTCAAGGGAGGGGATTGTTCCTCTCTGTTACGCACTGGTGTGGCCGTACCTCAAGCCCCATGTGCAGTTTTGAGTGCCACAATATAAACAGGACATCCAGAGGAGGGCCACAAGGATGGCAAGGGTATGGAAGGGAACCCTTATGAGGAGCAAGTGAGGTCACTTGGTTTGTCCAGCCTGGAGGAGGCTGAGGGAACATCTCATTGTGGTCTTCGACATCCTCATGAGGGCCAGTGGAGAGGCAGACAGACACTGATCCCCCTGGCAACCAGCGACAGGAGCCGGCGGAATGGCATGGAGTTGTGTCAGGGGAGGTTTACGTTGG
>VYXD01005452.1:931386-964156 GCA_013397195.1 Hylia prasina
GCCTGCAGCGGCTCCTCTGCCCCTGGGTTTGGGACGGGCACCGCGTTTCGCCGAGCACCTGGCCTGTGGTGTAGCACCGGTGTGGGTTTGGGCACAGGAATGCATTGGCCAGCGGGTCTCTTTGCTCTTTTGCTTTTCCAGGGCCGCTGGGATAGTGCAAACGCCCCTTTTGACACAGGAACCTCTCCAGACGGCCCAGGAGGCTTTAGCATCTTTTAGTGTCCTATGAGGCACGTTATCTCGCATCTCTCTGCCATCAGTAAGTATTGCCCAGCAGTGTGTGGCGTTCTGAGCACAGCGAACATCCAGTGTTAATTTTCCTGGAACTGGTAGCTGCTGAACAGGACTGAGGTTGGTTATAGGAGAGAAGCCAGGTAGATGGTGGAGAAGTTGCCTTGGAAGTATCTTGAGTGCTCTCCTGTGAGGCAGGATTCAGTGTGCTTAAACTTATCCCTGACAGACATTTCCTTAATTGGCTCTTACAGATTATGAAATTCATGGAGTGCCTTCCCCTCCTCTCTAAGGTAACCTGCTTCAATGCTGAGCTATCTCATATAGTCAGAATTTTTCCTTAATAGCTGATCTAAATCTTTGTGAAACTAAGCTGATTATTTTCCATGTGCTGTCCAGAGTATCCCTGGAGAACAGTGGATGGATGTTCTGTCACTGGGCTGGTGAATGTTCTCAAGTTCCCACTCACAGTCTTCTCCAGACAGAGAACCCACTTCCTGTGTTTCTCATGTGTCTTAGCTTTGTAGAGCATTTCCATCATCCTTGAACTCAGAAGTAGGTTCTGTGGAGGTGCTGTTAACAGTGAGGAAGTGGGGCAGTTATTTCCCATGTGTGTCTCCAGGCTTCTTAAAACATTCCGTAATGAATTATTCTTACTTGGCTTTAGAGCTCACATTACTGAAATACTCAGTTTGAGATTTTTTTGTAAGTAAGATCCTTTTTTGTTATACCTCTATCTAGGGAATTATTCCTGAAAAGGTATCTAAGTTGGTGTTTTTCAGGTTTTTTTCACTAAGTATATTATTTTCCACTTGTTATTGTGTTGAGAAGAAATTATTTTGGTCATAATATAACTTTCTATACAATTTTACAATTTTAGTCTTTGAAATCCATTCTTGCAATCCTCTTCCTGCAAGTTTAGGGCCATCCATAATAATTAAAATACTGAATGGTGCCAGGCTCTGAACATTGTGATAAACTCTTCCAGTTTGACAGTTTTTACTGTCAAAAAACTTTCTTCTTGTTCATCATGTTTCCTACTAAAACTGCAACTCATTCTGTGCTATGGCTTTACATCTGAGCCAAATTGTGTGGATATCTTAAATTAGGAAATCATCAATTCTTTTGAACTGGCTTTTGTTCACAGAGTAGGGACGTTCACAGCTCAAAAACTAGAAATTCATGTCATATCGTGAAGTTTTCCAAAGTATTGATGCCTTGTGTATGTCTCCTTTTAAGTTTTATTTTTTTTCATTTCCTCAGAAAAATCTGCTTTCCTCCTAACTTTCTTCAAAATTGCATTTGCTTTCTTAGAGAGCTTTCTGGGATAACCATCCAAATGCCTCATTCTCACACGCTTATTACAGGATCAGATTTGTTGATAATACATTTATGCTTGGTTATACTTACAAGGGATTACTTCATCTGACCATAAATGCTCCAGGAAGTTGAGAGTGAGCAGCAATATCTTGAGAATTGTTGATACTGAAGCAATTAGAAAATATTCTGAGAACAGCAACTTATTGATTAGAATGAAAGGACTGGTCCTGTGATGAAAATGCAGCAGAAATCTGATGGTAAACCTATAGAAACAGCAAAGTTTCTTTCTCTTAAAATTGCATTTCATGGTGGAAACATCATAAACAAAAAAATTACTGGGCTGGGAATTAATCATAGGTGAACATTATGTGTATATTGACTTCACTGGAAGGAAGAATCCAGCCCTGGCAGGGTCATAAGCTAAATAATCATCCAGCTACTGTCCTTTATCCTCTACAGTAATTCATTTTTCCTTCTCATTCTGTTCTAGATGTTCCACTTTAAAAGTGATGGAGCTGGGAAAGGCGAAGCTCCTGCGAACCGGCCTCAACGCCTTGCACCAGGCCATTCACCCCGTGCATGGGCTGGCCTGGACGGACGGCAAGCAGGTGATCCTGACCGCGCTGCACCTGCAGAACGGGGAGCCCCGATTCGGTGACTCCAGCGTGGTGGGGCAGTTTGAGCACGTGCACGGGCTCTACTGGGGCCCGTGTCCCGCCGAGGCCCCGGCCCTGCTGGCGGTGCAGCACAAAAAGCACGTCACCATCTGGCAGCTCTGCTTCAACGGCGCCGACAGGAACAAGCTCCTGGTGTCCCAGATCTGCGACATCAGCGAGCCGTATCCCGTGCTCCCCCAGGGCTGCGTGTGGCATCCCAGCAAGGAGGTCTTGGCCGTGCTGACCACCCGGGACGCCTCTGTCTTGCCCTCTGTGCACCTCAGCAACTCCAGAATTAACGCGGACATCAAGGGCAGTGGGCTCATCCACTGCGCCTGCTGGACCAAGGAAGGCAACCGCTTGGTCGTGGGGGTGGGCAGTGCCCTCCATTCTTACATTTGGGATGATGCTCAGAAAACACTCAGCGCTTGCTCTTTTTGCCCAATCTTTGACGTGGGAGGCTACATCTGTGCCGTGGAAGCTACGCAGAATTTACAAGTCGCTGTTGCCACCGAGCTCCCTCTGGACAAGATCTGTGGCTTAAATGCTGGTGTGGCCTTTGAAGTTCCATCGAGCGTTGAAACCGAGTCCTTCCCCTCGCAGTCCAGCTTGTGTGGGGAGGAAGAGTATTCCTTGGATGGAAGGAAGAAGTCACTGGACTCTGAGAAGCCCTTGTCTGTAGTTACATCACCCGTGGATCTAACTCACATACTTTCTAGCAAGCAAGGTGCTGATTCCAGCCCTCTCCTTCACCTTAGGCCTAAGGACTACCTGACGGGAAGCGGCCAAGATTCCTCGCACCTCATCTTGGTGACTTTTGAAAGAAAGGTTACCTCTACCAAAAAAGTGAGCATCCCAGGCATTCTTGTTCCTGATATAATGGCTTTTGACTCCAAAACTCAAACTGTATCTGTTGCCTCCAATACCTGTAATGTTATTTTAGTCTATTCACTGACTTCATCCAATTTACCCAATATTCAACAAATTCAGCTGGAGAAAAGCGAGAAGCCAAAGGGTTTGTGCTTCTTGACCAATAAATTGTTACTGATACTGGTTGGAAGACAAAAATTCACTGACCCTGCTTTTCTTCCTTCTTCAAGATCAGACAAATACATGATCCGATTGATGATTAAAGAACTGATACTTGAAATGGGTCCTTCAAAGTCTGTGTCAGCTGATGGTAGCTCCAGTTTGAACCTTTCCAACATTACTCATGATCCCTCTAGAGATGTCCACCCTCTCAGCCATGGGCTCCTGATACCAGATCGCTCTGCCCTTCAGTCCCCTACAAGCCGAAGGAAACTCATTGAAGAAATCAAGAGCCCTGTTTATGAACAAAACTTGGTGTTGAACATCAGCGACTTCAAAGACAAAAAGATTTCCATGAATTTTCCTCCAGCTGTTGAGACTCTGGATGCTGAGCCAGTTAACCGGAGCGTGGCACTGGCTAACGCTTCCAACAAGCCAACGTCCCCAAAAAGGCAGCCTGAGGCAGCTGCCAAAATACCCAATTCCTACAAGAATAACCTGTTCAGTGAGAAGGAGGCGAGTTCCTTTTTGAAAAATGTGGAAAAATTGTCTGGTAACTTCACAGAATTGCAGCACCATGTTTCTGAATTAACTGAGCTGCTAAAATCTGGGAAGAGAAATCTTCCAGTGTACCCATCTTCTCAGGAACCCTCATTTATTAACATCACCTGCCAGGTAATTTTAATATTGGAAGCCTTAATGATGAAACCTGTTTATGGCTGTATTTCAGCTCAAGTAACAGTCAGTAGGATTAGATTTCCATCTTGTTCCTGCAGGTAGTTTTATATGGTTATAAATCCCATTACTCTGCAGGCTTCCAGTGTTTCTAAAGCAATGGGATATCCAGGAATGTGCAGCTCCCTGTCCCCACCTCACACTGGGCCAAACCCCTCAGCTCTGCAGAGAGGCTGCTGGGACTCCAGAGGACCCACATGTCACAGCCCAGCTGCAGAATTAAAGCCCTTTATAAAGATCTAGGAAGGGAATGCTTTTCCCAGGCAACTTCTAAAGCTTTCTGTATAGAGATTTAGACAAATGAAGATATCCATGTGTGGGAATTGGTATCTATCTCCCATTCTCCTATGAGGAGAACTAAAATAATGGAGACTGAAAAAAAGCAAATTGCCTTGGCTTTGAAACAGAAATGTTGCTAATTAACATTGAGAGCACCATCCAAGGAGGAAAGAGACCTTTAGGGACACAATAGATAATTCCATTAACATAGCTTGAAAACGGATTTAGAGTGAAATTTCATGTGAAAAACACATTTTTTTGGCTGAAAGATTTGCTCTTGCAAATCTCATGCTAGAAAGGGTAAATTACCTGATTATCAAAACCTGTCAGAGATCTACTAGGTAGTTTCTAGAATTCAGATTCATAAATCTTAGTCAATATCAAAGTAATTTAAACTGCTGTTTTCCTTTCAATTAGCTCTTTTAAACTTTATTATTGCAAAAAAATACCAACTTTTGTAGCCTTGAACTCAAGTTCTAGATTATATTCCCTCACTCTCTTCACTGTTTCCCATTATAAACATTTAATAATTGCAATAACATTTAAAAAATGCTTTGCTCTGCCCAACTGGGCATATTCTTTGAAGATGCTTTTTGGATTTAAGGCGTGGGGCAGTGGTGGTCAGGGGTGGGACAGATAGGCCCTTCTGACTTGTGAATCTCCAGCATTCATGACAGGGAGTTCTCAGTTCTGAAGTTTTGGGTCAAGGATGGCTGGGGGAAGGTGGGGATAGAAGACCTGTAGCTTTACAGGTCTCTGGGAAAATATCCCTCATGGATGGAAGAATGGGGATGAGGATTGTGCTGTGGATGAAGCTCGTGGTTTCTTCAGCAGCAGTGCATGATTTTCTCTCCTGTTCTGACACGTGCTGGATAAACACTGTTCCTTGCTGCTGTCAGTCACTCATCAACACTTTGACAGCTGAGGCTTCCAAGGATAAATCTTGCAAACAGGCCTGGATATGTGTAGCATTTGACTTTCTGTAAATGATGCCACTGAAGACACGTTTGTGATCTTGTTTTGATTAATGCCATTTTAACTGTACATCACAGCAGCTAATGACTGTTTCTTGCATTTTCAGAAGCAGCTTTCCAGAAGTGATGCAGATGAAAGTCGGGCCGTTCTTCTCTGTGGTGGGAAACTCCGCCTAAACATCGTCCAGCAGATATTCAACCTCTCCCTTGTAGAAATGCAGCACGGTATGTTGGGATCATCCAGGAGTACAAACACTTCAAACATGTTGCCAGAGAAGCTGTGGCTGCCCCATCCCTGGAAGGGTCCCACGGCCAGGTTGCAGGGAGCTTGGAGCAGCCTGGTCTAGTGGAAGGTGTCCCTGCCCATGGCAGGGGAGTGGAACTGGATAAGCTTTAAGGTCCCTTCCTACCCAAACCATTCTGTGATTCTGTGTGTCATTCTTAGTGAGCAATAGCAATATGAATATTCCATCCAGGGAAAAAGCCAAGGAATAAATAACAAAAGAAGAATAAAATTTTGCGCCCTTTTTTTTTTTTAGTAATGTAAAAATTCTTCTCTGAATCTTCTTTTACTGAGAAGAATCTTTGCATTGTATAAAAAAAAAGCAAATTAACATATTGATGCCCCTTATCAAGTAACAGATTTTACAAGAAAATTGCTTTCAGCCAGTGTTTTACTTGTTTTCAGCTGCTCTATAGAGAGAAGTCTGAGTAACAAGGAGTCTAGGCTTGACTGGTGGTTTGGGAGTACAGTGTTCTGTATTGGAATCTGTAGCTCCAGCATCTAGTCTTGCTTTAGGAAATCCTGTAGAACAGAAGCAGCTCTGTACACCAGCAGTGCATTTCACATCAGGTTTTGCTGTGAAGAAAAGTGTCTCTCCTGCTGCTGTGTTCTCCTCTGCTGCTACCATTTCATGCCATGCCCATCCCATGTGTCTGTGTATGTGTCAATTCTGAGTGTCTCACCCTGGGCAGAGGTAGAAAACACTTTGGGATATGATTTCTCACTACTGCAGCTATTCCCTGTGTTACATTCCATCTGCTTGCCCCCTGTATCTGCTCTCTGTCTGCTTGCAGATCAACCTTCCCAAAGCCTAAGGCCACTGTTCATGGCCATTGTCCAAGTTTTATTTCTCCTAAGGAATAGTTGATGGAATATGTTCGTTTGAAATATACAGATGCAAAGTAGGGATGGTATTTTCAAGTCCTGAATTGTATTGATTTTCCAGTTTGGTCCAAATTAAGCTAAAAGATTAGAGGGTTGTGTGCTTTTAAGCTACAATCTTCTTGTGACCTTACTTGTGATGTAAAGTTACATAATGTAAATTTACAAACAGCTGGAAATGCTTCTCTGAATTCCCTTACCCCTCATGAGCTCTATTTCCTTGTTTCATCAGCTTAATGGATAAAAAAATACAAAAATTTTCTGGTTTATCTGTATTGGTGCAAGTCAGGATTTCAGATTCAAATTGTATAGAAAAAAGCTAGTGATGGAGTCAAATAGCAAATGGACCAGAGATGTTGGGTTTGTACTCTACTGTAAAGTATTCCTTCCTTGTATTTCTTGGAATTAAGTATAGTGAAATTACATAATCTAAATTGTCTTTATTACATTAATTTGTCATTTAATTTACTAAATCTCTGTTTTTTATAGTACCTGCACAGCTTTAGCACTGTGAAGTAGCTTATTAATACCTAATTAAAACCAAGTGTGAATGCTTATGAATTCTGTTCAGAATTTCATTCCTCCTCCTCATTTGAAGCATGCATTTATTACTGTCTCATCTCCTAGTGGCAAAATCCATCATAGTGGCCAAGCGTTCTTTATTTTTGAGATTGTACAACCTGTATCTTTTCATACTTTTTCTTTTCTAGAAAGCTGTAAATATACAGAAGCATTTAATTCTAGAAGAAATTTGTTTTTTACCTTATCAGCAGCCATGTGCTTGTCTTCACAGGTCCCTCTTGGATCGTTCTCACAGCGGACAGCGAGGGCTTCATCCCGTTAATGTTTACATCCACACAGGAGATCCTCATCAGAGATGCCACTGCAAAAGGCTACAGTGCCCGCTCCTCCAAAACTCTGGACATCATCAGTTCCACACAGGGGTGTAGATCCACTTCTTCTGAAAGCCTGGATATCACCAGTTCTCTGCAAGTCCTGAGGGACTGCTCCTCCAAGACCTTGGACAGCACCAGCCCTTCAGAACAGCCCAGCAATAAAATGTAGTTTTTGACGGTGGTTTTGCAATGCCTGTCTGATCATGGAAGGCTTTTTATGTTTACTGTGTGGGACTGCAAATTATGAACAACAGTCTCAAATCTCTGTAGGATTTCTGTAATTTTTTTGTTGGATTGTAAAATTATTTATTTGATCCTTGGAAACATTAACGTTTTTTTTATACTGAGCAGTGTTTTTTAACTATGCCTCTTGCAGTACAGATGAGGTTGAAAATGTGCATTCTTACAGGTTTTTGAGCTCAAGTTTCCATCTTGGTCTTTAATACACTGGTGGTTTTAGATAATAGTAAACTTGGATAATAAAGAAATCTTTGAAAATGCTGCATTGTCCCTCATTTCCTCTCTTCTGCCAAAGCCTGAAATATTACACTGATGTTATTTAGGAGCAGCACCTGCAGAAGTGCACCTGGGTTTGCACTGGTGTAAGCACTAGTGTGAGGTCATGGAGTTTGGGACAAAGTAGGATCAAGTGAAATGTCCATATTATCTGGAAGCAAGGTCCTTTCCCCTTCCTGTACCTGCCCATAACAACTCTCTGCTTCCATCTGTGGATTTGGGGAAGTGGTTGCCACGTCTCATGTTTTGTGATGAGAAGTTAAAGTCTGACAGAAGAAAATGTTCTGTGGGCTTTTGTAGTGAGAGAGAAATTGCAAAGGGGAAATTTAGAAAAAGTTTATGTAAGCACAAGTTTATGTAACATGGATTGTAGCACTGAAGAAAAGACTAATCCAAGATTGCTCCCCATAAAATCACAGCATGATAACATTAAGCAGTTTATCAGGCTTTTGCAGGGGCACTTACTCTGTGAGAGGGCTTCAAGCAACTAGATTATGGAATTGGAGCTGCTGTCTCAGGACTAAGATAATCTCTTTTTTTTTCATTGCCTATTTGGATATTTAACCACTGTCAAAAGAAATCTATCCACAAAAATACAATGTTAAAGATACAACACTTGTAAAAGCTGCAGAGAACACAGTGTTGGGTGGTGAAACTACAAGTTACAGCTTTTGATGAACAGGAGAGGAAGAAAACAGGTGAAATAATTTGGCAGTTGTGGGCTCAATCCTTTATGTAACAATCATCTCTTCTCAGAAATGGTCACTGTTTAATCAGGGGGACCATGATTACACCTGTCCTTACCAGAAAGTCACTGAAACCTCAGCACTGGGCACGGGTTCAAAGCAGGCTGGATGCTGGGGATGGTCCATGTTTCTTCACAGCAGCCTGACAGTCCTTTTTCATGCCTGTTCCTGATTCCAACATCCCACTAACCCATAGGAGGAGAGGGTCAGGGCTGAACACTCTTGGCTCTGCAGAACACCTTGACCTTGAATTTCTCATGCCTCAAATGCTGCTTCTGTAATTTTGTTATGCAGCCAGTGTATAAAAATTACCTGTTTATTTTGGAGTTGTTACTATTTGTGTTAGATAGACAAAAGATAGTGTCTCCCACCAGAAGGGATCGATTTCAGGTTGCACCAAACAGACCTGTGGAGTTCTTCCAGCTCCCCAGGTGAGCACCAAGGACTTACATGTGCACAGGGTAGTGCTGTGTGGGGTAACTGGAGCAGACACAGCAAGTGGAAGAATAAAATTCTTACGTTAAGAGACTCACTTGTTTCATGGAATCATGGGTTGAAAGAGACCTTAAAGATCATCTAGTTCCAACCCCTGCTGTGGGCAAGGACACCTTTTACTAGACCAGGTTGCCTCAAGCCCATCCAGCCTGGCCTTGAACACTTCCAGGGATGAAGCATCCACAGTTTGTATGAGCTGTTTGTGCCAATGAATCACCACCCTCACAGAAAATATTTCCCTCCCAATGCATAAACTAAACCTGCCCTCTTTCAGTCTAAAGCCATTTCCCCTTTGTCTATTACCTCAGGCTCTTGTAAAAAGTCCCTCTCCAGCTCTGTTGTAGGCACTGGACGGGGCTCTAAGGCCTGCCCTGATTCTTCTCCAGACTGAACAACCCAGCTCTCTGAGCCTGTCTCCTCAGCAGAGCTGGTCCAGCCCTCAGAGCATCTTCACAGCCTCCCCTGGACACTCCAAAGGTCTTTGTCCTTCATATATTGGGGGCTCCAGAGCTGGACACAGGACTCCAGGTGGGATCTCACGATTCCTCCTTTACCTTCTGCCTGTGCTGCTTTTGATGCAGCCCAGGACACATTTGGCACAACAAAAGCACATTGATGTACATTTGGCTTTCTGGACTCTGAGCACACATTGCCAGCTTATGTTGAGCTTCTTGTCAACCAACACACCCAAGCATTTCCTTTCAGGACTGCTTTATTTCAAATCAAAACACCATTTCTAAACTTATGGGATGATCTGCACCAAAGCTGAATGTTAAAAGAAGGCCCAAATAGTTGAAGAAGTACAAGCCTAATCCAAGAATCCTTAAGACTGCTGGGTTTTAAGACCTTTCTTCTCTTATGGCTTTTCTTTCATGCCTACAAGTCCCTTTGGGAATTCTGGAGTTGCCCATTCTCTCTGCTTGGCCAGCTCAGCACAGGTGAGAATTTGCCAGGAGTCTGGGGTGGTTTCAGTTTTGCTTCATCCCACACTGATGTCAGCAGATACTTCTGTGCACCGAGACTCACGATCCAAGACGGCCAGCAACTGTGGGGATTGTTGAACCTGCTGGATGTGGAAATGTGCAGATTCTATTCCATGACTTTGAAGGTGACCAAAGAACAGGTTTATTTTGGAAACACAAGGGAAGTTAAGTCCTTATGGGCTGCAGCCAATTTGAACAGAAACTTCTCAGCCGATGGAAACTTGTCACATCATCACAGTGACAAGCCCTGGGAAGGCAAAAACATCCTCTAAGTAAAACAGATGAAATTCCATGAAGGAGAATACTGAGGTGCAAAGGAAATTCTTTTGATCCTTTGCTGAATGTAGATGATTCCATGTACATCAGCAGAAACGGGCTGGCAGGGAATGAGTGCTGGGCCTCCAAAGTGGAGCTTTATCAGTGAAGCTGAGCAAACAATCATCATCAGTTCCATGAGACCTGAGCAATCCTTCCTCACCATCCACAGCAGAGCACAGCAAAAGTGAGGACAGACATCTGAATGGTGTAGCTGAAATTCATAATCTCATCTAAGATCATTAGGAGTAAGAAATAGATCAGGAAATAGTTTATTTCTGCTTCCACACTTCCAGAGCAAAACACACGTTTCCCTAGGATCCAGCAGTTCTGCTGCTCTCCAGCTGGTGTTGGAGGCTACCACTCTGTAATGTCTCCAAAGCAGTACCGAGGACCCAAGCCCTCTGAAAAGTGCCACAGCTTAAAAGTGCTCTCTCTTTGTTCAGCTCTGTCATGCCAGTTTGTGTCTTCAGAGACTGTAAATTCTCAGGTGCTACGTAGCAAAAAATTTCCTCCTCTGCCTTGGGGACAGACAGATGCTGCTGCTTCATCTTTTGAATGAAGCTTCTCAGTGAGTTAGCATCTGGTTTTAGCAGCAGATTTGGTGTTTGTAAAGTGAAAGCCATCTGATTTCATACTTTAAGACTACAGCATATACTTGCAACCATAATACTCAGCACTCTTGCTGAGTATCTGAACTGTGGAATTGCAGAAAGTTATAAAAAACCCCATTCACTGAAATTGCATGAAAACAAAATTCCCTCCTGCACCCACCCATTGTATGAGTCCAGCTGAACTTCCTATCAGTCTAGATTTCTTAAGGAAAAGGCTGTTGTAACACTTTAGACTGTTTTTACGTAACTATAGTATGAAATTCATATGATGTATATGATTGACCACTAAACTGCTATAACCTATTGGATGGGACTTTGAGCTAACTTGCCCTCCCTTCTTTATCTTACAGCTGGACAACAGACACCAGGTCTGAAAGGAACCGAGCTTCCCTGGTGGAACTGCTCCTCTCAAGAAGATTAATTTAATTCTCTGTTTTCTGTCTACAGCCCAGAAAGGCAAGCAGAGAAACAAATGAGCAAGTGATAGTGGGAAACAAACTCTGAACTCAAAAGCAGTTTACTTTAAAACATTTTCCTCTTCAATTACTTTGCTTGGAATGCTGAAGGTGAATAAAGATCAGAGGATGCAGCAGCAGGGATTGAATCAAGCAGAATTCTTACAAGGTTCAGGAGTGACTTAGGGAATTACTACTCAAATCTTCAGAGCCCTTCCTGAAAACCCAGTGACCTGACACAGAAGGTCCCAGCCTCTGGGGACTCCCCAGGGACAGATGTCTGAGGGGGTGTCCACCTGTTAAAGTGGGGAACTTGGCAGAAGGGATCTAATCCAGCTAAGCCGAGGTTGGTCAGCGAGCTCAGGGGCAGGCAGGGGACAGTGAGGCAGGAGGGGAACACACAGGGATAGCTGGTGGCTGACAGCAGCCCCCTCCATCACTGCCTGGTGGGAACAGCAGCTCGGATATGGGGCTACCTGAACACCAGCAGGAGCTCCCAGGGAGGTGGGGTAACCTTGGAAGTTGTCAGCTTTGTTGTTAGGCAGGAAAAGCAATGAAACTGGAAGACTGTGTTGATGATTAGACTTGATGATCTTAAAGGCCTTTTCCAGCTGTAGTGATTCCATGATTCTATGACTGGTGACCAACTCAGCTACTGACCACCAGTAACCAGCCCAGTATGGAAAATTTGGGCTGTCCTCACTACACTTCAGCAAGGACAAGAAATTGGACATGGTTTGGCTTACAGAGCAATACCCAGTGACACAAAACTCTGTTATGCTTCTCTTTTCTTCCTGTATTTGTTGGAGTTACCTGTGTGCAGGCGGGGAAGTGCTGCCCCTTACTCACCCAGCTGGTTTAATTCAATCTCCCATATTTTTATTGCTGTATTTGGATATTACCTGAAGGAGAACCCCTGGGAATTAAACCTGGCCCCTGTTACTTGCAATCAGCAGGAAGGCAAGAGGTTTACATTAGATAAGCATTTAATCTGAGCGCTTGTCAACATAAGAATTTGCTTCTTTCTGTCACATGTTCTGAATATGCATAAGGTATACACATCATTTAAAACTGACAAGAGACATATAAATCTCTTTCATTTTACTGCACCAACATTGAGCCCTAAGAAAAGTTACAAAAATAATCTTACCCTGCACTTAATCCTCCATTCTTTTGACTTACAAAAATATATCCATTTTCTCAACAAATTACAGCAATATTATATTTCAGATAATGAAATAAAATAATAAGATTTTCAAAATATAAAAATAGTCTGCTTCACCTAATCTGCAGAAACTTTATCTTTTCTTTTGGCAGTTCCTGTTGCTGGTACCATGTGCAAAGTGAGGACTGAGTACATTTCAGTGAGATAAAGATCACATTGTCTCTTTGAAGAAGAAGAAACCAGTTTACAATCAACTAAGTTTACCTTCCAAGAGTCTGAATTCTGACTGGGTGTTATGCAATTTTAGAGACAACTGCACAACTGATCTAGAATTAATATCTTAAGCCACATTCAAATGGCTACACTCAGCCCCAACCAGCAGTTTCTGCAGCCCTTTTATCACTGGGCTAAGTATTCAATTTATATAAACTGACAGGGACCCACTGCCTTGTAGCTACAGATTTATAGTAGCTGAAAACATAACCCATTTAAAAACATTAACAGCCTTTACTGGGCCTTCTGGTTATTTTTAAACATGACTATTCAGAAATACACAAATATTACAGAATAAATTGAATGCCTCAAACCGATCCCTGTGATGTTTTGGAGCTATTTGATATTGCTACATAACTCACCTACTTCAAAGTGCAGTAAATATCCTATTTCAGATTCCATCAGACTCAAAATTGTAAACAGGCTTATGGTTTTTATTGTTGTAAACACATATGCCCCAGGCATACATATCTTGGTTTGTCCAAAAACTGAAACAAGGAAGAAAACAAAAACCCCCAGCCTTAGAAGGCAAGTCAACAAACGTCTTGAATGCAGTTAACTCTTACCCACACACACTCAAAATATATCCTTAGAAGCTCCCTTAGAAGCTATCCTTAGAAAGAAAGCATTTTGAAGAATTAGGACAGTTCATAAGGCCTTTGACTTCAACTTGCCTGACAAGATTTTAGTATCAAACTTAATTAGATGCTCCGTGGTTGCACTGATTTTATGTGCCAGTGTCCTTCAGCAAAGTCTTTCCCAATTTCCAGTCTCAGCACTGTGAGCAACTTCCCAGATGGCCCTGAGCAAATTACAGGTGGCCACTTCCTCCAGGCGCTCCTGACAGCAGCAAGCCCATCCTCCAAAGGCACTTCTGGTACAGCAAAAAGGCACTCACAGAGTCACACAGTGAAGGCAGTGGGATGAAATTCATGTCTTGTCTTGCAGTGTGCTATTTTCTTCAAGGTGAACAAACCTCTTGAATTCCTCACTCTCCCTTCCAGATTTAGGTATGTCTTCAGAGTCCAGTCATTTTAGCTTAAGCTTTGGAGCCAGTCTCTGGAGAGCTCTGAAGCTGCACTGACCACAGAAGCCAAGAATGAACAGGTCTGAACTTCAGAAGGTGCCTGAGATTAGGTGTGTCTTTCATTTAAAAAGTGTTCTCAACAGTGTAAATCTATACCAGAAATGAGATGATGTAGCTAAAGCATGATAATATCCCTGACTGAAAAAAAAATCACCATTTAAAAGGCAAGTGTAGCCTCATTATTACAAAACAGGTGCAAGCTGATATTAATACCCATGCCTTGGTGTTTTGTGTGGCAGAGAGCCTACACCATGTGAGAAATGGGTATGGTGATTACTTAAAGGCCAAAATTTAAATAAATTTGAATTACATAATTTTTGGAAGGAAATACTGATTTTTCGTATCCTCAGGGGAGACATTGGATTTGAAAATGTTAAGTTTCCATTCTCTGCCAGAGATGAATTTACAGGTTTCAGAAGCAAGAAACATCAGTAATAGGAAATGCAGGGTTCTATTTCTTATAGAATCTATAAACTCAGATTACCTCAAAATCGCTTTCAAAAAAAAAAAATTTCCTCAGATTATGTCTGCATTAGTGATTTGCTTAATTTCAAAACAAAATAAATCCTAACTTCATATAGTATACTTCAGGTTCCCAAGTGCTTTCCAAACACAATAATGTGCAAGTTTTAGGTAGAGATTGTGCTCAAAATCCACCCCAGCCCCCAAGGGTGAAGTATATTCTGTGTTAATATTTGGATGGTGCATCATGAATTGAACTCAATGACCCTTGTGAGTATTTTCCAATTCAGAAACTTCAAAAATTCCCTGGTCACATTTACAGTTTCTTTTCCTCTTAAGTTACAAATGCATAAAATCCCCCATGAACAAGATCACAGCTTCCCATTAACATTGAAAAAAACAAACAAAACCCCCCCTAAGCCTTCAATAGATTGCATTTCTGAATGTGTGTAATGTCTTTTTTAGCACAGTGCATGGAGTTAGATGTATATTTGCACAATGATGTCCTCTCTTGATTTCATTGCTGGCTATGTCAGAATCATCCTTTGTCCTTTTTGATAAGATGTGAGCAGAGAAATGACCTGGAAAACTCTCACAGAGTTTGTTGGTGAGATGTGTGTATTTGGAAAGCCGCTGCATTCAGAGCTTTCAGACAGAGGTGTCCTTTTTGTGGCTGTCCAAGTTCTCTGTGCTTTGATGGCTCCTCCTGGTAAAAGCAGAGCAAATGATACATGAACACACTTCTGGCTTTCACTGCTGACTAATCAAGCTGAGTTTGGCAATCTCAAACAGCAAGGTGTGGTTGTTCTGGACAATGGCTGAAGTTCCTGAACAGAGGGATCAGTCCCATTTCAGATTGTTGACCCTGTCCCCTCCAGTCTGCCCAGAGGTCCATGTCGTATCTGCCAATCCCATGCACATATCTTGGATATTTTAGGGCATGAATTGGTCCCAGGCACCCATGCTTAGGTTCTGGAATTGACCCCTTAGCATGGAAATCAGTTTCCAATTCCAGTAAACTGGGAAAATAAAATCAAGATAAAGGAATAACCTATTTTTTTGGTATTTTATGCATCAGTCTGCTAGGATTGTCATCACGTATGTCCTCAAGAGTTGACAGAGGTGGATGAATTTGAGCTAGACAAGATCTTCCTTGGAGAGGGAGAAAAAGGGAGGAAAGGACAGTGAAAAGAGTAAAAAGGGAAAGAACAGCTCAAAGCTGTTCTTTTTTTCTCCCACAATCTTTTCTGCCTACACTTCTAAATGGTTTGGATGTTTCTTGTATCCCATAAATACCAAAAATGCAGTCAACAATACCACTTTCTTCTATATAAAAGTAAATTGTAACTATTCACATTTTCCCCACAAACTGAATCTATGTAGAATATTCCTCATTTCTGGCCTGAAACAATGTACCACAATAGTGCTTTGTGAGCCAGAGAAAATGTAAAACAGAGCAGTTGAAATTTCTGATAAATGGCCCTCTAAGCAGGTTGTACTGCACTACAAAAAAGAGATACTGGAACATGTCATGGTACCATTCTGTTGATAATTTGACTAAGAGCACGTTGTTTCATTTTGTTGTAAGGAATACAGGGATTCCTTACAATAATATTTTTCCCAGTATGATTAAGAGCTGCTGTGGGGGTGTTGCTGCTGTTTTACTGCCAGTCCAAACTTACCTTAACTCTTCAAGGGCAAGCTTTGTTTCTTTCCGACTTTCTTCAGTGATTGGGTAGAAAAGGAGTATAAATAAACCTAAAAGGATGAGGATGGCAGGGACTGCTCCAATGAGGAGTTTCAGTGTGAGGATCACATTATCTGACTGCTTGCATATCCCTGGCTTGTATCCAGTAAACCTAAACAAATGGAAACAAATGGTGTGTGTATGTCCAAAGCTAAAAGGCGTTGTTCACCTGAAGGCTTCCTTCTCCCCACCCTGACTCTTCAAGATTTTTCTCCCATTTATCCCTACACCTCTCTTTTTTCCCTTCTCCTCACTGCATTTCAAATTGTGTTTTTCAAACCTCATTTTAGTGCTCGACTTCAGATAACTGCATTACCTCTGTATTTTCTTGTTATTATATATAATATCAAAGTTAATTATTGCTGTTGAAATTGGTCAAATTACTTGCAAATTTTTAAAGAAAGGATTGTGGAACCCCATGTAAGGAAATAAACTGATGCCCAGCAAGTTCCACCTGAACATGAAGAAGAACTTCTTTCCTGTGCAGTGACTGAGCATTGAACAGATTGCCCAGAGAGGTTGTGGAATCTCCCTCTCTGGAGATATTCCAGAACCATCTGGGCACAATCCTGTGCCCTGTGCCCTGGGTTGACCCTGCTTGAGCAAGGAAAGTTGGAACCAGATGAGCCACTGTGGTCCCTTCCAGCCCTACCCATTCTGTGGTTCTGTGGTTCTGTGAAATTAATCTCTTATGTGTTTCCTATTAATATTCAGCAAAGTATTCAAGCTCTGCTTTAAAAGCATGCAAGTAATTTGACCAATTTCAACAGCAATAATTAACTTTAATTTAAACACACACTTAAACACTCATCTCAAGATAGACAAATTTACTCAAGTGCTCTGAGTTAGGTACACACTTACACTTCACTGATTCCGTGCAGTCCCACAACTGCTGATATACTCAAATTCCTTTTCCCAATTTATGGAATGAGTTTTTCATCTGAACATCCACCTAATGAAAGCTACAGCTCATTTGGCATCACTCTGTCTTCTGTGTTCTCCCACAAACATCTGCCTTGGCAAATTGCTAGGACCCAACTGGAATGCAATTGAAAAGGGGCTAATTGGGGAACAGCGAATTGTTTGAGGGTTTTAGCAATAAGCAGCTAAAATTCCTAAGCCCAAAATGTTCAGCCAAGCATTGCCTGTTATTTAGCAATTTCAGCTCAGGGCCCCAAAGCAAGACATACTTGTTACCAAAACCTAATCTGGAGCCGAAGGCTAGATTTCCCTTCTAAGTATTTATTGTGTGCTGTACCAGGGACAGGCAGAGGCCCTTTCTGCCAGGGCTTGCACAAAGGCAGGGCAGGAGATGCCTGGCCACTTTCTCAACCTGTCTGGTCAGAACAGACAAGACAGAGTGGAAAGAGACCATAAACCCTCTCCTAAAGTGATGTGGTCTAAGTGACAGGCAGAGCTGTGAGAAAGGCAGTTCCTGATGCTGATCAGTATCCAGCTCCCTAAAGCCAGGCAGGAATGGGTGATCCTTTCATGCTGAACAGGAGGCCTCTGGCACCCCTGAAAGCACACAAATCCATGCAAAGTCTTACAGGCTCATATAGTCCAGTTCAGGTGCAACAGGGAATGCACAAAGCACCTGTATCACCTGTGGGGAACTCTCATCTGCTGCACTTTAATGTTTAGTTCTTTATTCATATAAGCCACTAAAATTTACATGAGTAATTGAAAAGAGCAAAATCTGAAGGATAGACAGGTTTTTCTGAACAGAACCATGTCAGGGCAAGTAACTTAATGCTCAGTTGTCTGGCCTAGATGGCACCAATCCTGTCTTTAGTGGTCAGCCATCTGGAGCTGCTGGCACTTTGAGGCTCAGGGCATGGAGGCAATTAACTCCACAGGGTAAAAGTGTTGTAATCTCAGAATGCTCTCAGAGTAGATCCACTAACTGGAAACACAGTGTTACTTACTCCAGTCCTGCTGCAGAAATTCCTAAGCCAATTCCTGCTGACATCTTGGTAAAAAAAACATAAGAAGAATAGAAAATGGTTTCATGTCCTTTCCCATGGGGATTCTGCAGGCGAAAGTTATCAACAACATCAGGCAGCATTGACCTAGAAGTGAGCAAGATAAAAGAAAAACTCAAGCCAAAATTTCTTTTCAAAGCCCAAACTTAATGAAATAGAGCACAGCCCTCCTCCATTTTTAAGCTGATTGATGTAGCCATGCACATGAAAGAATCCAGTTCAAAAGGTTCTACTTCTGGAAAAGAGGGCAAAAAATGTGTAAGAAAAGCATGGCCACATATTACAGTGTAGAAAATCACTGAAAAACCATCAAACACTTGAGAGGTGACAGAATTTCCTAGTCTTCCTGTCATTCCAATCAGAAGTTGTGATATTAAAAAAAGAACAACAAAACCCCCCCATGCTTCTGAAGATTTCAAGGGACTCTAAATGTCTGAATAGTTGCACTCTGAAATAACTCTTTTGACAAGGTAACAACATTTTCAGAAACCAATGAAACCTTTTCTCTCTCTATTTCAAACAGACTGAACTAGGTAATGTGGAATTAGAATGGAAGCTGCTCGAATGTTAATTGTGAATTGATATTTTATTTCCAATGTATGTAATCACTTACTGTTGGAAAAAGAAGGGTTTTCCCACCCTCTGTGCAGAAAAGCTTATATAGTCTGACAACTAATTTCAAACTATGTATTCCATGATCTCTTGGAGTTTTCATGGCATTGTACAAAAAAGTTATGAAAAACAGTGCTCTCAGCAATGGTCTTGCTTTCTGGTTAATGTGATCTCAATAATAATTATTTGGTCCAAAGAGAAAATGTCCTGCCATGCCCATCCTTGTGTTGTTTCTCCTCACTTATTTTCAGTCCTCAAGAGCAAAAGACCTTTAATTCTTGGTTTCTTTTAATCATAACCTTGTGAATTTGATCTATAACAGAGGACTACTCAAGCAGGGATACACAGAATCATGAAATGGTTTGGGTTGGAAGGAACTCTAAAGATCATCTCATTCCAGCCCCCTGCCATGGGCAGGGACACCTTCCACTAGACCAGGCTGCTCCAAGCCTCATCCAGCCTGACCTTGGACACTTCCAAGGCATCCACATCTTCTCTGGACAACCTGTGCCAGGGCCTCACCACCCTCAGAGTCAAGAAATTCTTTCTAAAACCTAATCTAAATCTATCATCTTTCAGTTTAAAGCCATTACTCCTTGTTCTATGACTACATGCCTTTATAAAAAGTAAGGTTAGACATAGTTTGCATTATGTGTCCTCTGTTACATTCTTAATTGCTCAGCATTAATTGATTTGCCTAACTTCATAATTCCTGAAGCAATGTTATCATATGTTGTATAGCTAGTTAGATTATTGAATAATTTACATGTTCTCATGTACAAAAAGCAGCTACAATTACAGTAGATGTAGTCTGTTAACAACAGGGCAACCAAGGTCACATCATTGCTAATAACATCCACTATAAAACCAAAAAAAATTCTTGGAAGAAGTGACTCTTACCATATTCTGCCTCTTTTAGAGGCAAATTCCATGCAGTAGTATATACATGTAATGCAGAAATACATTCATTCCCTACCTCAAATGTAAAATTCTCCTACCATGGCAACAGAAGAGATGCTGCAATGCTCAGACCAGAGATGAAGGCCACGAAGTAAGCCAGTATCACGTTTGGAATGGTCACCAGCATGACTGCAAAAGGAATCATCCACTGAAGAAGAAAAGCATTATATCTAAGTTACAGCATGCCCTGCTCAACGCTATACAGATTGTTCCCTTCAAAATATAAAACCATGTTACAGAACAGTTCCCACATAGCAATGTCTCACACTTCAGTATTGTGGTCAAATTGAATTTCCAAAAAGCCCTGAGTCAATTGTACTTAACTACCCAGAATAACTGGAGAAAAGTAGGACAAGTGATAGGAGTGTTGTCTCTGTTAGCAGTATTGGGGCTACACCTGAACTAGTAAATTAAACAGACCCAAGAGCCTATTTACCAGTCTTGAAGCCAACTCACAGACTGTGGCCCATTCACAGCCCTCAGCATTCGTGGTCTCCAAAAGACCAGTGGCCATATAAACACTTTTTGTGAAGAGCCCTGAAGTGGTTGATTCCCAAACTGTGCTAGATAGAATAATAAAATGGTTTGGTTTGGATGGAACCCTTAAAGATTACCTCGCTCCAGCCCCCTGTCATGGGCAGGGACACTTTCCACTAGACCAGGCTGCTCCAAGCCCTATCCAAGTGCTCAAGCCCTGGCCTTGAACACTTCCAGGAATGGGGCACCCACATCTTCTCTGGGCAACCGGTGCCAGGGCCTCTCCACCTTCAGCGTAAAGAATTTCTTCGTACTATCCAATCTAAATCTACCCTCTGTCAGGTTTAAGCCATTCCCCTTTGTCCTATCACTCCATGCTCCTGTAGGAAGTCCCTCTCCAGCTCTCTTGAAGCTGCTTTGGGCACTGGAAGGGGCTCTAAGGTCTTCCCAGAGCCTTCACTTCTCCAGGCTAAACAACCGTAGCTCTCTCAGCCTGTCTTCATAGGAGAGGTGTTCTAACCTTCTGATCATTTCTGTTGTCCTCCTTTGGACTCACTGCAGCAGGTCCACAACCTTCTGAGGTTGTGGGTCCCAGAGCTGGATGCAGCATGGCAGGAGGGGTCTCATGAGAGTTGGAGCAGAGGGGCAGAATCCTCTCCCTCAGCTGCTGCCCACGTTGTTTTTGAAGTGTTTAGTTTTGTAGGAGGCAAGTGCACATTGCTGGGTCATCTCCAGCATCTTGCCAACCAACACCTGCATTTCTTTCCCTTTAGGGCTGCTCTCAATCCATTCACTGCCCAGCCTGTATTTGTGCTTGGGATCACCCTGACCCAGGTGCAGGATTTTTGCTTGGCCTTCTTGGACTTCATGAGGTTCCCACAGTCCCACCTCTCAAGCCTGCCCAGGCCCCTCAGGATGGCATCTCTTCCCTCCAGCATGTCACCTGCACCACAGAGATCAGTGTCACAGCAAAGCTGCCTCAGTGCCTCTCTCCATGTCACTGACAAGGATGTG
Organism: Hylia prasina; assembly: GCA_013397195.1. NCBI lineage: Eukaryota > Metazoa > Chordata > Aves > Passeriformes > Sylviidae > Hylia > Hylia prasina. The sequence continues at coordinate 952,578 of VYXD01005452.1, forward strand.
GAACAGCACTGGTCCCAATACAGACCCCTGGGGATGACACTCCTCACTGGTCCCCACCTGGCCATTGAGCCACTGACCACAACTCTGAGTGCCACCATCCAGTCAATTCCTTATCCACTGAGTGGTCCATCCACTGAATCCATGCCTCTCCAGCTTACAGACAAGGATGTCATGCAGGACAGTGTCAAATGCTTTGCACAAGTCCAGGTAGACACTCTCTGTTGCTCTTCCCTTATCCATGAACACTGAATTCTCTGGAGATTGCTAATCAGCTGGGGTGAAGATTTTTTTTGTCAGTTAAATAACAGAGATGACCAAATGTCCATTTCTATTCTAGGCCAGTGGGACTACTTAATTTACTATTAGAGACAGTGCCTTAAAACATCCTCACCCTGCATTTCAAGGGGAGTGGCAGGGATTCAGTGGCCATTGTAAACTGTAAATATACCATTTCATGGATCACCTTCAGTCTTGAATGAGGAAGAATTTGCTTTCATTTTCAATCACCACTTAAAAGCCATATACATACTCAGCAATAACTAAACCCAAAAGTCAGAGTGGTTTACTCCACTGCCCATGGCTGGATCCAATCATGACATTGCATGACAAACCACAGAGGTTACCCTCAAAACCAAATTAATTTGGGATGCTTGGGATTTGTTTTCTGGCAGTAGTCATAGTCACTAGATTTCTTCAACTTCAGCTTGAAGCGATGGGTTTACAGGACTGAAAATCCACTTTTTAAAATGCTGATTGAATGCCTACTGCCCAGCTGTCCCATACCCATCACATGCTCCATCTCCCATGCCTGTGAACCACAGGCACAGCAGCACATGTAGAATCCAGAACTAGGGGCTTATCTACAGGGCTTTTTAATGATGGGGGATTAGTTTAACATTAAGTGCTTCAATCCTCTATACGTGCAGCTTGGGAGCTGAGGGTATGAGAAGAGCTTTCACAGAGAGTGATTCCCCTAAGCACTGCTATTTACAGTTCTGTATGATAAGTGATTCTGGGAGTCCTGGAGTCTAATCCATTATGTTTATGTTTTAAATGCATTTCCCATCTAAAGCGTTTGCTCCCAAGCTAAGGAGGCAGAAAATAACCTTTCCTGACTGCAAGTTCCCAGCACAGGCAGCTAATCCTTGCATTAGCCCAGTGTTGTGGCAAAATCATTATTTCACCACAAGAGAGCACTCCAGCAATATCAGATTTTATATTGTCTATAAGCAATTTTATGACTGCCTTATGCTCCACATGGGGCACCCACTCAGAAACCAAAGCACTTAAACAAAATTCTAGATCGATAATAATAATCATTGTAATTGTAATTTCCTAGAGAAAGAGAAGCAGGGCCGGCAGGACTGAGGTTACAATGCCCTAAAGTCTCGCTCGTGCAGTGGCAGCACAGTCATGGGGGCAGTGCTCCCACTGCAATAAACAGCTAATGCAGCTCCTTCTTTCTTACTTGTAAAGCAAATACTCTGTTATTGGCATCTGCTCACTTGTCACAGGGCTGCTGCCCTCTGAGTTATGAACAACATCCCACAGTTATCCCGTGTCTTCCATCCATTCCCTGACAGTGCCCTGCAAGGTGACCCTGCTAGGATGCTGAAGGTGGAACTGGTCTCTGCAGCAGCATGTTATGAAGGGCAAATCAGGAAAAGGTGCATTGAGGATGTGAGTGGAAACAGGATGGGAGAGTGGAAACGGGGCTGCAGAGCCAGGACTCATCCATGCTGCACAGTGCTCATAGATGGCAAATAAACAATTGCATATCTGAGAGGAGGTGCTCTTATTTTTACTAAATCCTGCAAAACACACAGCCAAAAGATATTGGCTAGGATGGAAGCTAGAGTTATGGGAGAGAGCCATCTTTATTTTTAGACACCTTGCCAAAACTACAAATGAAGAAGATGCCACACTTCTTAAAATTTCTTGTCACAACTTCACCTCTAGTCACCAGCTGAGACTTACTGAGTGTAAGTTCAGTGTTTGCCCCATGAGGACAGAGTAGACACCTAAATGAACACAGCATGTGGAAGTTAAAAGAAATAAACAGAAGAGAATAATTTCTAGCCTGTTGTGTGAAGAATGCTATCAAGGATCCTGCTTGGGAGCAAAATAATTCCTGATAATTCCAGAAATTCAAGGCTTTAAACTTCTAGAAACTTGAGATACTTAATCAGTAGTTAGACTTGTTGGTCACCTCTTTTGGAGGAATGGGTAAAAAGGGAGAAATACCAGTGGAAGAAACCCAAGATTCTTGTTGCTTATCTACCAACTTCTAAACGCTTTGAGGGTTCTCTTCAACATAGGATCACCATAGCAGCAAAAATCAGTCTGGAACACTGTGATTTTTTTTTCAGAAAACTGAATTTCTAATCACACGTTCACCCTGAAAGCTGAGTGGGGTTTTAGAGAAAAAAAAAAAAAAGTTTTCTTCCCTGTCTCCTTCCAGTGGAACATTCCCCAATGACAAACTTAGGAGCCTCAAATGATGTGCTTTTATTTCATAGTGGGAGAGTACAGATTAGTTGTACAGCTCACACAAGGTGGTAGGGTAGAAAGCTCCTGTGATGCATTGTCAGACACAAAATCCATCACTGAGCACACATTGAGTCCCCTGAGAAATGTCTACAAGGTGAAACAGAGAGGTGGCTTTTTTTTTCAATCCATCCCCCACTTAGACCATAACAGTCAAGCAACTCAACTGTAAAATTAAGTTAAACCATGTTTACAGAGGTGCTGACAGGCTTTCCAGTCATGAAAAATTAAATTTATAGAGCCAAGTTGGTTGAAGAAAGCATTTTTTGTGGCCAAGTAGACAGAGGAGGAGATTTCCTAAGGAGGAAATCTGCATTCCCAGGTCTAGTCAATGGGCCAATACTGCTTTTGGCAATTCTCCTTGCTCAAGTGGTAAAAAGAAATAAGGATGGGGCTCGAATTCCAGATACCTACTTCAAAACACATAACAATTCAGCATATTTGGAACTTGGGTTTTAAAGTTACATCTGATTCTCTGGAAGTCATTACAACACAGCTTTTAATTCCAAAAATTATAACTGTTCAACTCTATTCAATAACTGTCACCAGACCTAAATTTTTCAGCTTTGTTCAGATTTTGACATATAGCTTTGGGCTGGATTTTTCAAGTCCTCCTGCTTTGTTGTGCACAAGGCAATTTTTCTTTCCTCTTTCATAAGTAATTGAAGGTAAACAGGGGGAAAATGGGGAGGAACAGGCCTATACAATAACTCACCGAGGATGATGACAGAAAATTGCTGCTGTCTGCACTAAGTAAGGGACTTAAAATAATCCATCAGTGACAGGGGCAGGCTCACTGAGCTGGCTTTGCAGAGTTAAACTAGGCTTCTTTTCTCAGGTAGGTCACCTTTTTTCTTTACTTCACTAATAACTGTCCCTCCCTATTCAGAGGGATGTGGATGCTCCTAGAGGGGGTGTGTAACAGACTTTTGTTTCCTTCTGTGGGACTGAATTACCAATGCAGACACCTCAGCACCATGTACCAAAGACAAAACAAGCCTTGCACAACAGATAACTTGTCAACATGAGGCAATTCAGATCTGAATTTATAAAACTTTATAGAAGCTTAGCTCTGAGAGCTTAAAATGAGGAGAACTTGTGCAGGTTCTTAAATAAACTGGGACCTCCCTCCAGCATCAATCCATTTCTCATAAGTTTCCCTTGGAAACTTGGAATCTGTCTGAAATTTGCTATAATGATTTAAAATAAACTCTGGAACTGAGCAAATTTCACATAGATTGAGGTTATAGGCACTTGAAAGAGCTCCTGAAGTGGCTCCAGTTGTCAAACGAAATGAGCACAGGCAGAATTTTTTTTGCTTACCGAAATCCCACATGCTGCACACTTCTTGCCAAATCTCTGCAGAAACTTCTGCCAGAAGGGAACACTCAGGACTGCTGATACCTACAAGGGACAAAACCCCATATCTGTACTGTGCTTATTTCCACTGTGTTCTTCAGCTGTAGAGCTCACAGACACCTTTTTGTCTAGTACATAAATCCTGAAAGGAAGGTGAACATGCAGATTCTTGTTTCTCCTCATACTTTGAGTAACTTTTTAAAATTAGTTGTTAAGCTATCCATTTGAGGGTTTTCCTCAGTCAAATCTCAGAAGATAGTGTCTTAAAATTTCCTTTTCTAATGTGAGCCACAGCAGTCAAAGCTGTGCTCAGTCATTAAAGCTCAAACACGCTGCAAACAGTCACACTTTGTGCTAATGCCTTTTGCCACATGGCCTGAACCTGACAAATGATGAGTGAATTTAGCTCTACCCCATGGTACAGGAAGAAAGCTGAAGTGCAAGATAAACCTATCCTAAGATACACTTAGAGTACATAACCCATACAGTGTATTCCTTCTTAGGAATAATCTGTAGGAGAAATAGTTGCTTGCAGTTGACATTACTGTTTCAGACACTGCAATACTCACCCACAGCAGAAACAACCACAAGCAAAGTAGTACCTATGCACTGAAGTACTGCTACGAATGGCAGCCTTACACTTGCCCTTTATTTAAATGTCATCTAATTGTTAATTATATTTTGGTCTTTACTTACTTTAACTCTACTTGTCTCTTGTCTCTCTCCTGGTGACCATCACTTGCAGAACCTTAAGATACCCAGCACTCCCCTTTTGCTCTCCAGCATCTTGGTTTTAATTGTTATGGAAAAGATATAACTTATATTGTGGGAAAGGATAAGTATCACCTAAGCAAGTAGAATTGTACCTCTGCATGTCAAGAAAAAAGATTCTGTAAAAGGATCTTTTTATCATACAGTTGCTCTAGAGAGGAATCGTTGTATTTCTGGGTATTTTAAATATTTATCCTTACAAGCTGCCTAGCTCAGAGGAGTTGCGTGTATGAATATGCAAACTGAAGTTGTTTAATTTCAGCACATGGGATTGGGGAAAGGGACAAAGGAGGTTCCTCACCTCCTTTCTAGAAGTAGCTTCTGCCTTTTATAGAAGCTGTGGCTTACAGGTAAAAACAACAAGTAATGAATTAAAAGCTCCAAACCACTATATTTTTAGAAGTGCAGTAGGGAACACCAGCTTTATTTCAAATAGACAATGCAAAAGATAGTGTAGCTTCCTAACACCTCTGCTGAGACACAAAACTCTTCCTGTCTTCCGTAATTTTGTGCCAAAGCCCAGCAAGAACCAGGTAACATTTGGGAGAGAAATGCAACTCACCAAGAGGGTCACCACCAAATACTGGAAGTGATTCCGGAGGCCGGCAGCGTGAGTGCAGAAAAGGACCAAGTTTCCCTGCTCCAGCTGTTGAATTTAAGACATTTGGTGACCACCAAAAGACAAAGGAAAATTTAAAAAAGACAAAAATTGTGTCACACTTCACATTAGTTAAATATGGTTGGTTACTGATTTGTTAAATGCAGAGTTTGAGAGTCTCATTCTTCCCTTGATTGCAACAATTTAAAAAAGCAGTAACTGTCCCATTATCACTGGAACAACATGCCAATAATACTGGGGCAAGCAAGAGGTAAGCTACACCTAATTGACCAAAACAGAAATGACCCTATGAAAGCATTCTGTCTCAAGGCTTTATTCCCTATGTCCCAATTGCCTTGTGTTGTCACAGCTGCAGGCTACTGCAAAAAACTGCCCTTTCTCTCCCTCAGCAAGGCCGCAGGATCATCTCCAGAAGCTCTGACTCCAAAACAAGTAATGTTTCAGCTGTAATAACACTCCTGCCAACTTCCTGTGGTAAAGCAGCTGGTTTTGTATGCACCCTCAGCTGTGGAGTGTATCTTTGGGTCAGATACCTCCTACATCTGAATCCTCATAAGATGGGAGGATCTAACTGCACTGTGCTATATGACGGGTGAAGCCACTGCCACCACAATGCTTCTGCAGAACTCAGGGGCATTATGAACACCAGAATATGATGGAGGGCCAGCTCCAGCAATACTGCAGAAGCAGAGTGACAGAGGAGGATTTAATACTCATGCCACAGCAGCAGGATCAATTCTTGCTCCTTTGTGTGCTTGTAGAAAAAAGATGGTCAATCACCTGTATACAAATTAGGATATCCAAAAAGTTGTATCCTGTCTCTATTGCCACAAAACACTTCCCTAATTTGTGTCCCTGTTTATGCTGCCTTAATTTTAGACATAGGATATCACACACTGGAATTATGGCCAATGCATCTTTACCTGCCCATTCCTTTTGCTGATCAGTAATCCACTCTCTAAATTCCACAAAATCAATGTCCCTACCTCAAATAAAAGCAGCAAGTGTTGCTTATGCTGGCTCAACTGGAGTAACACAGCTTCCAGCTTCTGCCTCCCCTCACACCTTCCCTTCAGTCAGCACAAACACTGAAACAGAGAGATATGGACTGACAGAAGATCTTTTCCTCTCTGGGTGTTGTCAGCAAGTAGTTGGCTGCCAGTAGCAACCAGATGTGCTCTATATCCCTGCTGACTGGGTGGATGCTGGAAGGATGTGGACAATAAGGGACCTTTCATCTTTCATCTTCTCCCTGTCTCTGCAGTTGCTCACAGTACCTGCAGATCCCAGACATGAGAAGAAATAACTTCTGTTATTGTTTCTCACCCTTGGGTATTCCAGCAAGGACTAACAGATGCTGTGCCCAAATCCAGACCAACAAAAAAGTTCAGTGCTTCTTTGGCAAAAAAACTTTTAAGCCATGCTTCCAAGGAACTTAATAATTCACCAGGACTGCTGGTGAACACAGTGCTGCTCTCTTACATGTCAAATCCTTGCCTTCTGTCCTGATACTCCCTTGATCAATGGTTCACGCAACTAAGAGTCTCTTGGCAAAAATGTGATAATTATTTGCTTTTCAAAATAAAGCAAACTTCAACTGATACATGCAAGTTCAGAGTAAAATTATACATTTACTGAACTGAACATGTCTTAAAAGTCAGGCTTAAAAAGCCTGCTGTACTTATGGGGAGTGAGGGTTTCTTACTGAGTGTCTTATCTACAGCTCATCTCTATGTGAGGATGCATGGCATCTCTTCGTGAGAGCCACATTCAATTGCAGCTCCTCATTTCAAAATGAGCTCTACCTAACTCTGACACAGGTGACAGTTGTGCATGTCCTCCTGCCTCTGCATGTCTTCTTACTCTGACCTAATGCCTTCCATCACAAAAGACTCCACGAGACCCACTTCAGCCACTGCCAAAGCAGTCACCTATGCAAAGGAAAGGGGCAACAGTTTAAAGCAGGGCACACAGAGGGTGGAACAGATAGAAGAGAAGAAGCATTCTCTAAGCAACTGAAACCACAGGAGACTGTAGGTGGATAACACAGAATAACCCAGACTGGGTCACTAGGACTAGTTTTTCACCTTTTATGAGGGAAAAAAAAAAAAAAAGAAAGAAAGAAAGAAAAGAAAAAAAAGAAAAAAGGAAAAAAAAGTCTTTAAATGGTCAGGACTTTGGCTTTGCTTCGCCTTTGTAAGAACCATCTCCAGCCACACAGGACCCCAGGCACCAAAAGAGGACTCTGGTTCCCTACTGATTTACAGGGGAAGGCAACACCCCCCAGATCACCCCTCCAGTCACCAGCCAAAGGTTATTTGCATTTCAGACTCTCCCATGCTGGGAGTGGAATGAGGCCAACACACAGACTGAGAGGGTCTGAAGTTACCTGAACTGCTGTTGAGATGAGAAGAAATGAAGCTGTAAGCTTCACGTATGGACCATGCTTCATGGTGAGTGCCAGCCCCTTACAAAAAGGAATTGCTCTGTCTGAATTTAAGGCATAAGGATCTAAGAGAAACAGAATACATAAAATAAAAATCTTTTCAATAAAGGTGTGTGAAATAGCTATTATTAAATTGAGGCATATTTAAATGTAACTTACCATCCCTTTCCTTTACTCCAAGAAAAAGAACGATAATTCCAAGAAGATACACACCTGCTATGACCCCTGCTGCAATCATGTAAACTTTTGCCTTTCAAAAGGAAAAAAAGACATTTGAAATAGTGACAGGAGAAAGAGAAGTAATTATGAAAATTTCAGTCCCTTTTTGGTAAGCCACCTGCAAATGAAGAAATGCCCATCTGCATACAGCCAAATGCCTGTCTGCTAACTCTCTGAAAGATGATCACTTCTGCAGTTCATTTATAAATCACACCTGCCTTAGGATAAATTCAGGGCATATAAGTATATATTTCTTGAAGAAAAATGAAAAAAAAAAAAAGAAAAAGAAGCAGTGAACAAAAGGGTTACTGTGTTGGCAACCTGAAGGTTTTAAAAGTCTGCTTTTGTTGAGACTAACTACAGACATGCACAGTCACCTGATCAAACCCATGCATCATCCACAGAGCCATTCTGATTTTCAGTAAGTCCAGTTGATCTGGCTACACAGACTGCAATCTGGAATTTCATGGTGGTTGGGATAGTCCTCAGTACTGATGTAAACATAGTTACTAGAGTTTCTGCATTTGCACATGATGATAATAATGACAACCATGAGCTTAGAAATCATACTTACATGCCTATGCTTTGAGAATATGGTACCTTGCATGCTGGTTTTCCCAGTTATTTAGTGAAATATCCAAGAAAATTCAAAAATTTTTGCTTTCATTTAGTCAGGGGAGCAAAGCCTCCAAGGATACCTCCCACACCACCAGACCACATTTACTGTTTCTAACTGATTACACTGACATTGAATTAAAGTTGTAAAAAATATTTTGCTTTAGCATGATGTAATAATTTACCTTATACTATGTTATCAAAGATAGCTTATAGTACTTAATGAAACAATGATTACTTGATAGGAAAACCGAATTCCAAATTATTTGTTATATATTGTAGATGAAATTATTATAAGTCTAAGAAGTTGGTAAAGAAATGCAATTACAAGAATGTTCTTCAAAATATAAAGACACTTAGTATAGGTGTAAATGTATTCAGATGAACCATTTAAGAGTAGAAAATTTTCAGGAAAACAACTTTTGTTAAGATGATTAGATTTCAGAAAATAACATGGTAAAATAAAGGAATTCAGGACTATTCTTTATATGTGATAAAGGTTTGGGATTTTTTTATATCAGAGCTATAAATTAAATCATGGAGTACTTTCACACTGTTGGTTATGGCTTGCACAGAATACAGAGTGTAGTAGTGGAGATATCTGAATTCACTAAAACAAGCAATTTCAGCCTGAAATGTAGCTGAGCCAGGAGAGAAGGGGATGAAAAAAAAGGATAGCAACAGGACTCCTTTATGAATTTTGTATTTTGTTTTTTATGTATTTGTTAATTTGCTTGAAGCATTTGAATTAAATGTTGTGTTTCATAGGCCATCATTAAATGTAATTTGAGCTTAAGCCATCAAGGATGCTCATGATAGGCCAAATAAGATTCTCTAACCCTGAACAAAACTTGTTAGTCTATCTATAACTCTATCAATACCCATGTTTGGTTTCCAGTAATAAAGATCCATTCATAAGCTTATAGCAACAATTTCAGGAGAGTTTAAAAACAACCATTTCTTCCACTTCTTTTATTTCAATAAGGAGCAAAATAATATCAAGTTGTTCACTAAGTGCTTTTTAAAATGAGGTGTGCTCTTGAACAGCTAAGAATTAGTCCTTGTGACAAAAAGAGTCACAGTCATACTTCTGAAGGGCACTAAAAGAAAGTCAAGATTTGCCTTATTCTAAATATTTCCTGATGGACGTACTTCAATTAATCTTGTCTTGCCTCAACTTGTAGCTTAATGCCCATCAGCCATACAACCAAAATTCAAGATCCATTAAGATCCAATTCAAGCCCTCCTCTTTACTGTGCAGTTAATTAGGTGCATATTCTGCTGTGTGTGGTGTGAACAAAGGGCAGGTTTCCAGTCACGCTTCAACTTCTTCACATCTGAAAAATGTTTGTGTCTAAAAGCTTTCCCATAATTTCCCAGCTTTAGTATCTAGTTTATTGAAAGATAATGCCTCTGCCTACAAACTCTGGCTACTTTAGGCTATGGATTTTTGCTAGTTTATCAAAATAAAAAACAACTTGACATTCAAGTCATTGTGAAGTTTCTTTGTCCTACCTCAAAAAAGACAGGAAAGCACATGTGGTTGGACAGAAAGGAAATAAATCAAGATAGTGTATTTTTTTTTTTCCTTGAAAGCCATTTTTCAGGGATTTCAAAATAGAAATTGGGGATTTTAGTCTGAAGCAGATTCAGCAGGGAATCTGCTGTGCAGTGAAATTCAGCTTGCTCCATGACTTTTCAAGCTACTCTTCTTGACAATTCACAGAGGTGTAATAAACACAGTAGTGTTTAACATCAAACCATTGTCCCAGAAGCTAAAAAGGATGGCAGGATGATGTTCTGTGTTTTGTTAAAACACACACTACAAGTTACCAAACAAGCACCTTCAAAAACACATTATTCAGCCATAAAATGACATGGCCACAAGCTGTCCTCAGGCTGTTGCCCAGGTCAGCTCTATGAGAAGCCTGTGCCAAAAAAACAAGGATCAGGTGGCACAGCGGCAAAGAATAGAGTCTGGGAACAGGGGGAGGCAAGGCTTCATCCCTTTCCTGGACCACCAGTGCTGATGCCAGAGTATGCAAATCCAAAACATAGATAAAACATGCCTTTAGCTTGTGATTTTACTGCTGCTGAAGCATGATAATAGGAGCTACTCCACTGCATTACAAAGAGCATAAATATGTACTTCCTCATTTGCATCAAGCATTTGAGATTAGATTCAGGTCAAGGAATCTTCTTCATAGGATATTTAATTTACTTGTTGGTACTTGCACTAAGAGAGCAACAGATGAAAGTATAAAAAGAAAGGATGAATCCAGCAGTTGGTTAATTGGAACCAACAATCTGCTGATTTCACAAGTGACATAAGAAAAAAACACTACACAATGTAATTGTTTAATTCAGGGGCTGTTTCAAGACCACTGCAAACAATGGAAGACTATGAAATTGTGTTAACTGAAGTTTGGATCATGTTTTAGGTTTTCCTCCCAGATATAAAACCCTCTTTGTTTCTCAAAAAATATAAAACTCAAGTACAAGGAGATTAAATTATTTGTGCAAAATTACAGGAAAAGCCTGTCATGGAAAATTAAATAAACAAGCACAGATCCCTAGGTTCATTCCACATGTTAATCACTATGATCTGCCCCCACTAACGGGCTGTTACCAAGCATTTACTTTCACCAGTGCTTTGTACCTCCACAGAAGTAGAGATTCCAAATAGGACTTAGAGTTTCATTCACAAAATTGCCATTAATTTGTACAGGAGATATCCAGTGGTAACTCCTTTCAAAATCAGTGTTTCTGAGGTGAAAAATCCCGCTGTAACCACCATTTTTTCATGGAATCACAGAATGGTTTGGGTTGGGTGTGACTTTCAATGATCATCTTGTTCCAACCCTCTGCCACAGACAGGGACATCTTCCACTGGACCAGGTTGCTCTGAGCCCCATCCAATCTGGTTGGACACTTCCAGGGATGGGGCATCCACAGATTCTCTGGGCAACCTGTGCCAGTACCTTGTCACTCTCATTGTGGAAA
>VYXD01005452.1:964178-1011192 GCA_013397195.1 Hylia prasina
TCCTCTCATTGGGGAAAAAAAAAAAAAAAAAAAAAAAAAAGAAAAATTCTTCCTAGTATCTAATGTAAATGTATCCTCCTTCAGTTCAAAACCATTCCTCTTTGTCCTGTCACTACAAGCCTTGGTTTAAAGTTTTTCCATCTTTCTTAAAAACACCCTTTTTGTACTTAAAGGCTGCAATAAGTTCTCTCTGGAACTTCCTCCCCTCCAGGCTGAACAAGTCTAACTCCCTCAGCCTGTATTCACAGGAGAAGTCCTCCAACCTTCTGGCCATTTTTGTGACCCTCCTCTGGCTCTGCTTGAACATGTCCATGTCTTTTTTGTAACAAAAGTCCTAGAACTGGATGAAGTATTTCTAAAGGGGTAAACTGTGCATTTCTTACTAAGCCTCTGTAAACTGTAAATCAGCCCCTAGTGACAACAAAGGGTGGCCATTGTCCCCCCCAGCTGCTCTACGGGTTTGGCACCTCCTGCAAAGCTCCTCAAAGAAATCTGGTGTCACACTGAGGAGGGGTTGCAAAGACAGCAAAGATGGAAAACCTTGTCTGCAACAAGGTCATTGCCTCAGCTCCAGCATCACTGGTTCCAAGGAAGTTGTGTTCATGCTCATCCAGCTGGATGTGATATGGTATTAGAGAAACATCCCCACCCCTCTCCATAGGATATTTTAGTGTGTTCCCATAGACACTTACTTGATGAGACAGGGGATCTGAGGGGTCTGGAATGCTGGCAGTGTCATGCCAGGAGTCAGTGGTGTTTACCAAGGGATTCACAGTGCAGTGGGGAGAGACATGAGCACTGGCCACAATCTGTCCCTGAAGTGAAGCTCCAATCAAGGTCCCAAGCACTTCCATGGTCATTCCTAAAGAATGGAAGCACAGATGTGTACTGAGGATGAGAATCTTGCTCATCTGTCTCACGGAAGAGATACGTTATCAAACCATTTCCTCTCTTAGAGGAATGAGCAATGCCAAGAACAGAAGAACTGAAAAGTCAGTAATAGAACAGTTTCAAGGAAAGAGAGTTTTGTCATTTATTTGCTGATCAGCTTTGAGAAGAAGCATCCATGGAAGAGCCTTTTCTATGCAAGTTTCATGGTAGATGTGAATGCTGAGATTAACAGCCACAGGGGGATAACATAGAGATCTTTCATCTCGAGGACCAGAGCAGAACTACTTTTTAAATGCCATTTTTTTCCAAAGCAGGACTCAGAGTTGTGACATCAGACTGTTCATATCAAACTTGACAGCACCTTGTGAAACACTTATCTAATCAGACCTCTGAGTCCTCCAACTGTAAAATATAGTGATACTTGCCTCGGGTTTATGGAAAAAGTACAGCTACAAAGCTCTTGGAAACAGCAGGTGCAGTTCTTAATTGCCTAAGGCCAGAGGAAGGCAGAACTATCTACCTCAACCTCAGAGAATGATTCAGATCACTGATTCTCACCAGAAAAGGGGATAATCTAAAAAAAAACCACAAAAAAACAAACAAAAAAAACCAACCAAAGACTACACTTAGGAAAACAAAAATCTAACTTTGGGCATCATCTCATGAAATCAATCAACAACCTGACCAGCTCTGTTAAGGCAAATGGTGAGAAATTTGGGTTCTAGATCCTCCTCACCCTGAAGGATTTCAAGCCTACCATGCCTGTTTCCCTGCAATATGGCCATATCCAGCATCCCCATGGCCAGGAGATAAACTGAATTCCTGTCCTAGCTCCAGAGACTCTTTACAAGTTTTGCATAAAGATATACTAGGGCTGAATGCATAATGCACATAAAGGATGGGGACGAAGTCTCCCCATTTGTGAGGGAATGGACTTCTCATTGACCCAGACTTCAGGCTTTTTTCCTATTTTTTCTCTTTCAGTGGCTCCCAGGGTCATATGCTCCTTTCTGAGAAGCATCATGGAGGATTCTGAAGGGATGCTTCCAGAGCAGGTGGCTATCATACTCCCTCTGGGAAGTGACATCCTAGGTTCATGTTTATTCAAGTCTCCTGATCTGCAAAAGCCTTCCTAGATGACCTCAGACACGTGGGTTTTTTGTGTGCCCCTGTAAAGGAATAAAAATACTTCACCATCTAAAGGGAGGGCAATGCACACAGATTGTGAGGGGTTTGGACAGTGCAGCAATGCAGGCCATGTGTAGCCATGCAAGATCCAGTAAGGAAAAGGAAAGAAAGGCTCCCTAGGAGACCTAGACCTTTTAAACCATTACTACTTTGTTCCCAAACTGAGAATGCTTCTGAGTGGAAAATTTGAGGCACCTTGTAGCATTAATTTATGCCACTGGGAGTAAAAAAAAGCCCCTTCCCCAAACTTTACATGGAATCTTACCAGCAATATTGCAATTCAGTGCATGCATGCAAAAATCCTGGCAGATGGTGGAAATCTAACCTCAATCTGGTCTGAAGTGTTTGGACTCAAACTGGTCTCAGTTGGGGGTTGCAGAGCTTCCAAACTCAGTGCAAAGGCAAATGAGTTGCCTCAAATCACAGCTTTCATTCAAAACACCACCTACACATTCATAATCTTTGTCTAGGGCTCTACATCTGCATTTTATCAAGCACTTGTATAGAATAAAACTCAGAAGCATCATTAGAGGCACCAGAAATACAACCACTGTGAAACTTTATTTTCTAAGTAGTAGCAAGAGCTGAGGGACAGGTATTCCTCAAAGTTCTTGTGTGTTCAGAATTTATGATGTATTACTTTCCACATCAGCCGAGGAAGCTGATCTGCCAGGAGTTGTGCCTCGGAGTAGGTTATATTTTGGCCAGAATATAAGCAGGAGTTATGTTAAAGCAACTTTGGAATCCAGTATTTCTACCTTGCATTAATAGCAACAGCAGAATAAAATTTATAATAAGCAGTTCTGCTTGTCTCCAGCAGAGGGTAATGGATCCTCTGATCCCGACCTTATTTTTAAGAGCACACTTCATATTACACAGCTGTTATTCTTTTACAGTTGAAGAACTGCATGAGCAATTGACTGGATCCAAGACAGTCTATCAACAAGAATTGTCTATGAAGCCCAAAGAGAGACAAAAGTGTTTAAGTAAAACACCAAAAGAGAAAAAGATAAAAAAAAGGTTCTCACATAAGCATAATCATTACAAGAAAACTTTGCTCCAAACAAATATTATATCAACATATACAAAAATACCAACATTTGAAAAGTCAAAACTACAGTTCATTCCACCGCCTTAATTTGGTGTAGGAGAACAGCTGTACGCTCAAAAGTTAAACCTTTTCTGAACAATAAAATGACACTATAAATGTGTGACACCTCTCAGCCATGGGGTTCAACAGCTTTTATGAGTACAAGTTTCACATGCCTATGAAGCCCTGCACGGGACTAGCAGACCAGAAAGCACATTTATTTGGATCACAGCCTCTGAAGATATAAAACCAGACAATAGAAAACACTAGGTACATGGATTTAGTTAGAATTTAGGCCAGATGACTCAGAATACAGTGAGTGCCAAAGAATATAACACAACTGGAATCTCCAGCTGTTTAGTCCTGTCCTGTGACTGCCAGTCCAGACTTTTTCTTAAAGATACTTGATGGTAATGCAAATTACAACTGCTCCATGTCTCTGGAGAGGGACTGTGCTGCTCAGGGGATATCACGTTTAGAATTTTTGACATTGCATTTTTAGTACTTCTTGCTATTTCACTGTGCCTCTGTGGGTTTCAACACAATCAAGTATGTTGAGGGTTAGGAGGACTAATGGAAAAGGGATCTTGCCAGGAAGAGAAAGCAGACTCAACAAAAAAACCCCTACAAGTTATTCTAAAACAACACTTTAAGGACAAATTAAGACATAGAAAAGTTTTTCATGTAGTATTTGACTTTTTTCTCTTTATCTTAATACACTTACACAGTAAAGAAGGCATGAGAACAGAGCTGAAGAGAGCAGAAGGGGAGGAAACTGTTCTTGCATTCAATTTATGATCTGTACAGGAAATCTTGAAAATATTTTCACTGCACTTTTTTGGTCTGATTGATTTGCTTCAAAGCTAAAAGTTTGTTTGGTTTTGGTTGTTGAAAAGCCAAAGATATGGTCTAGAAAGCCTCATTCTTTTAACTAATGCACTCAGAATGCTAGTTATATTACAAGATCTGCCTTTAAACTACCTGGCATATGTCAGAATTAATTAAAAAACCAGATTAAATGAAAAAAGATATTTCAGTTCGTGTGAACATGCACACAAAATTACTTTCCTTTTTGGTGAGGTTAACTACCTTGGCTCTATGAGTTCTCACATTTTTTTTCTGAAAATTGGGATTTGAATTTATGACATGAAACACATAAATCTAAGGAAATATGAACTAAAAAAAAGAAGGCAACAAAACAAAACAACAAATCCCAAATAAAACCAAAACAAAAAACTCTTCAAAATTACTTTCATGCTTTCTTTAATTGAATGTTTCTTGGCTTTTCCCCTACAAATCACCTGTAAATTAAATCATTATTCCTCACCCTGACTTGGTTAAGAGTGATTTTTTTATTGTTTCCTCTGGCTAGCAATAAACCAAAAAGAATTTATAGCTAATCAGACAATTTGAGACAATTAAATATTAACAGCTCCTGTTTAACTAGAAAAATGCAATTCCTTTGAAGACAAATCAGTTTTCATCACATATTAAAACATTCTTATAAAAGTCCAGTTTAGGGACACAAATCACTAGGAACTTTCTATAGATTAAGAAGGATTTTCAATAAAACTCAGCCCCAATCCCCCAGAGAGAGCCCAGATCACACTCACGATATGCTGTTGCAGAATCTCTGTCCTTTTGGTCTGTGCTGAGAAACATGGTGAGGGCAGAATATGGTACTTGGAATAACTATGGAAAGAAAGAACATGACTTAGGAAATATCAGGGTAAAACTGCTGTATTCCTTTGAAATCCAAGAAAATGGTTTAATGGGACCTTGAAGTTAATTTAGAACATTAATTCAGAACACTGAGAACCCTCAACCAATTTTTTAGCACAAAGCCCTGCCTTTTCTTTCTGTTTTGTAAAGCATATAAAAGGAAAACAGGATCTTTCAGAATACAAATAATAAATAATAAAAGAACCAGAGGGTAAACCCTTGTTCCTGCACTCCTTCGCTTTCCTTGGGAAAACATCCTTCACAGAGAGACTCAAAAGAATTTTGCTCTCTTTGCACTAGGACACTATCATGTTCCTAGCTTGAGTTAACTAATAGGAAGCAAAGCCATAGAGAAGAAATACAGTTTTCCACTTTATTCAAGCCAGAAGACTACACAAATACCAAAAATATTTCAAATATCTGTCTAATGATGTAAATCCAGGAGATACTCTGTCTACCATTGGGCCACACATTGTGCAACACTCCTTAATTTGAGTTAAGCATAAGTTAAGACAATTGCAAAGTGGAACTGGGACATGAACCTGCCTGAACAACCAAGTTCTCTGTGGTGTTCCCACCACACCAGAGATCTGTAGCCAAATTAAGTGTTGCACTCTGCATCCCACAGTGTTTGTACAAAATGCATTTCTCTTCACCTCCATCAAAAATGGCAAGTGTGTACATTTTCAAAACTCTGCCATGGAAACCCTGTATTTCTCTTTCAAAAGAAAGAGGAAGGAAATTATTTAAAACCATTATGGATGTCTTCTGGACCATCTTTCTACTGGGGAACCAAAGGACCTAGGGAGACAGTCAAGCTTAACATGGGAAGTACAGAATTCCTGATCTGCTGCTGAGAACAGAAGTTATGAGAAGTTGGATGTCTAACTGGAATTAGGAATCTGAACATCTGTACAAGAATGAGTTGAGGGCACTGGAGGTAACCTGGATGAATTAGCAGCTCATTTACCAGAAAATGCTTTGGCAGAAACCATTGACCAGCAGAGGGTTTGATAAAAGGGCATCTGCCTGTCCCTTAAACTCACTAGAAGTTGAAGTAAAATGTGAAAACAAGTTTACTAAATATTAATGCTTTAATATAGACAGACAACAAGCAAGTTACTGCTGAGAACATCCTGACCTGTAATCTACTTACTGTGGTCAGTGCTTGGAAAAGGCAGTGGAAAGTCAGATACCAAGCAACTCTTCCTGATACAAATGGAGGCAGGTACCACATAAAAAAATAGGAGATTATTGTGAAGGGTGTGCATGCCAGTACCCTAAGAAGAAAATTAACACACATCAACAATATTAAAATAATGATAGCAAAGTACATTACATTTCCCTACTAATAATCAACATAATGGAATTTATTGTATGTGCAGTTTTTTCTAACTGCAGTAATGTATGCTTTTAAATATCAAAAGTTAGTGTGCATTAAATACACAGATTAATATAAAATATATTAATATTAATATAAAATATATAAATACACAGATTAATACTTCCATAAAGAGGGAAAAAACCCAGCAAATCTGAAAGAAAAGAGCTACACTTAAATTAATATCCCAATCAGAAGAGACATAATTTCCTTTCACATGCACTGTAACAACATGCCTATATTGTCATTCCACAGCATGTCTCAAATTATACATTTATTAGAAAGAATCACTGAAAACTAAGCTCTGTCATCATGTCTTTGCATACTTCAGCAATTTTTACATGGGTTTACTTATTATTGAGATTCCCTCTTCAAATTTTAGTGTCTTTGGTTTTCCCCTGAACTTAGACTCTTCACTGCTACTTCAAGTAAGTGCAAATATGTTGATGCACTTAAAAATACTGAAAAAAGCATGAGACAATGGACAATCCATTGTGAAAGCTCCTACACTCCGTGTAGGTGGGTATATGACAATTTCCTCCATTTAACTCCTAATCATTTCAAAAACAAAAGGATCATTTTCAGAGTGGAAGGTGGTTGAAAAAAAATAACCACAGAAACTTATATTCCAGACATTGCCATGAACCAGCAATTAATGACATTGTTTCAAACCTATTTCAGGCAAATAGCACTTGTCAAACTCCATGATACAGAATTGGTCAGATGCTATTTTTTCCTAAAAGTTTGAGCTGCAACATCAGGCCTGTCCTGTATTCCTGTAAATCAGGCACTGAACAATGTATTTAGATGACCAAGATCCTATCAAAAAATTTCCAAACACATAAAACAGAAAATAGATTAATCCCTTCACAACAGCACTACTGACATTGGGGGTCAGCTGATTATTTTGCAGTCGTGAACTGAAAACCTGGAATACAAAAGGGTAATGTGCGTAAATAGTTTAGTAAAACAATGGCTTTTCCACACTGCTCTTTGGGATGGACAGCATCACTGGGAGCTGAGCATTTACCAGGAAAGTGACAGGTTCTGGTATTCTCTGTCCCTCTGGTCCCCAGCCCACAGTTCACTCACAGTAATGGAAAGCATAAACAAGGGTAAAATCCTAACACATCTCAGGGAATCTACCTTCTTCCCCAAAAGCAGGAGCTCTTCCAGATGGTGCACAGACAGAATCACCACACTAAATATCTTCACAGTCATTTTTTCATGCAACTTTTTAGGAACAACCCTCTTGGTACTGTTCTCCCCTTTCCCACATTTTCCTTTCCTCTCTAATGCCAGGGAGTTTCCAAAGCCTTGCTGGAGTTGCTGAATATCTAATTGCCAGCTACTATCTCTTTTGACAAAATGTTTGACCAGTATTTCAAGTCAATGTCTGCTTCTGCCTTTTAAAGCCATTAAATAAGTGATTGATGACTTTGTGTAATATTGAGGACAGCATTAAGTGGTAGTTAAACATTCACCTCCCTCACTAATGTTCTTGCTTTCCTGGCAAGTTTTCTGACTGCAAAAATTCCATTGCTTTATTCTAGAGTATTAAGAAGTTAGAAAAAATTCAAAATACTAAAGTATTTTTAAGCCAAGAGAAGCCCCATTTTTTGCTTTGTAAAAAAGTGGCCTGACTCTCAAAGTCTAGGAACAGAATTCCCATGAAAATACTAGCATTACCAAAAATCACCCCAAACCCAGACAAAATTCTCCTGCAAAGAAAGCAGCTGTTTGATGAAAGGTGGGGTTAGATAAGTACTTTTCCTGTAAGAAGTGCAAGATGTGTTGATGTGTTGGAGCTCCTTTACAGTGCAAAAGGCTGATAAGTTCATGCTTGTGCTAGGACAGGAATCATTCTAACATCAATGTAACAGTAACAATAAACACATGCACTTGCTGTGTTTTCAGAGAACTTAGAAAAAGAAAAAAAGCATCAGAATACTTCTAATGGCATTTGTATAAAAATTTCATTGTTTTCCTTTTGGATAGCTTTCTTACTTGGTTGATTCAGTGGTCATTAAAAACCACACCATTTTCCTGGCCTCCAACCAAATGCTGAAAAGAGAAACATCAGCAGGCTCCTCTTTTCCCATGAGACTTGACAAAAAGCTTAACTTCAGCCTGAAGGCCCTGTTCCTACTGGGCCAAGAGCAGCTGATCTCAGCCTTTTTCCAACCTGTACTTGCCTTCTCTATCTTGTCAGATATAAGCTGCCCATGGACAAGTTCCTGTAGCCGTAAAATTGCACAACAGCAAGAGAACCAGCTAAAAAACTGCACTCATTTTCTCTGAAATTTCAATTTCCTTGCTCAGGACACATTTACTCTTAGATTTTTGTTGTAAATCAAGTTTGTGGGTTATATCAATTAATAATTTGCAATTAATTTAAAATATCTTACAACACATCCATATAATGTATGAGATAAGATGATGAAAGACTCCCTATTTCACAAAGTAGTCAATCTCCCCTTGGCTTCCAAAATATTACAAAAACAACAAACACGTGCCCTGTGGCATGGATGAGCTTGAGTTCCTCTAGCACGGCCCAATCTTTCCCAATTTTTCTTGCTTCAGACCTGTCAACCTTGTTCTATATGGGCAACATTCACTGTTCTAACCTCTCCCTAGAGCACATGGACAGCATGAGCACGCAGGTAAGATGTCACAGTGAAACATCACACACTTCCTTCACAAAAAAAATCAAAACCTTACAGCATCTCACTCATAGTAAGGGTCATGGTGATTTTTTTAATTAACTGTTCTGACTGTGGGATGTAAGAGAACAGGACCCCAGTGAGTGCTGTAAGAAGAGCCTCACACGGTGCCATGGCAGTGCTGGCCGCTGAGCCCTTCGGTGCCATGGTGTCACATCCATTCCACATCCATGCACACATCTGTTCTACATCTGTGCATGCATCCTGCCCTGAACTGAAAGGCCTGGGGAGCTAAAGGAGCTCCTGGAAGGCTGATGTGAGACGTGAAGGCACTCTAGGACATAAGTAGAAATAAGTTCTAACTTTGTGGCAGACTGAAGTGAAACTAAAGAAATCTATAGACAGAGATGAAAATTCAACCCCAGATTTAAGAAAGGTTTAGATCTCAGCTTCCAGTTTTGCTAAAAATACAGTCTCTTGGCTTTATTTGTTTGCATCTCCAGTGGTAGAAAATCTCTTGTGTTTTCACAAGGGTGAACAAGTTAAAGATGGCATGGCAGCTGTTAGCTTTTATTTTATATATGAATACAACCCCTGAGACTAATGCGGTGAGGTGGTTGTATGATCACAACATTCAATATTCACATATGTACGTAAATATATGTACACATTTATACTTACCAAGGCATGAGCCGGCCAATTTTTGTCCATCTACTTTTGCTAATAAAAAAGCCAGCAACAGGATCAGTAACTGCACCTGAGGCTTTGCCAATGAACAGCACCAAAGAGGTGTGAAACGGAGTAATCTGAAAGTACAGACAGAACACAGTAAACAAGAGCCATTGTTTCACAACACAATGAAACAGCATAAAGCAACTTTCCAGAAAAAAACACCTCAGTGTTTTAAAGAATAATGACAGTTCATTTACAAAGCATGTCTGCTGCTGTCATAGAAATTCCTATAGGTTACCCATGGCAAACAAATGAGACACTGAGATTGGCGCTGTGAATTAAGGGATCAGAAGGGGAAAATGCAAGGAAGGAAATATCCAGAATGTGTTTAGGATAAGGAAAATTAATCAGACAGTCAAATAGCAAAGTCCTTGTTTCAGTCATACAATCTGACAGAGTCTCTCTATAATTATGCTCTTGCTTTCCCCCCACACATCTCCATCTCCCCATATCTTTATCTTGACCTCATCTAGGAAATGGTAGAGGGGGCTGTTTACATGCAGTAATGTTTTTTCCTCTCCTGTGATTAGCAACAAGGCTGCTAACTGGTGGCATGTGGCTGAGGAAGAGGTTGTTGCACAGCAGACTTTATCCACTCGGGACTGAGTGGTGACAACTGAATTGCGTAAGACACATCTGTTCAAATCAAAGTTGCCAGCACGTGTCCATCACATCTCACTTGGAAAACGTTCATGGATTACATAAGAATAAAATGGCCAAGTAGAAAAACCACTGAAATTAACCCAGGTGGCCCATACTTTAGTGCTTATCTAGAAGCAAAGTTTATCCCAGGCAAGGCAGTTATTTTTCCACATATATCTGTACAGAGCTTAGGAATTCCCATTATGCAGTGGTTAAAAAAGGTGTGTTCTCTTCCAAGTGCTCGGTTCATGTCACTGCAACTATAGTCCTGAAAAAAAGTCATTGAAACCTATATAAATGTGAATGTTCCTCAACATTAATTATTGAGAGAAGCTGCTGAAAGAGCCTCTGTGGCTTAAACCATGAAAGCAGACAAGATTCCTTCATCTCTGTGCTTCAACATAGCAGCACTCCCAAGGCCTGGAAAACACAGCTGATGCAACACCAAGCTCAAGCAGGTATCCCCTGCTTTCCTGCAGATGATATTGTCTCCCAGGCAGCATCACCAGGAACACAGCTGGTGCAGGTCCCCTGCCTGCAGAATCTGCTGTAGGTGTCCTCTCAGAGGTGAAAGAAGGAAGCAGTGATCTCTGAATGTCCTGGATGACCAGCACAAAAGGCAGGTGGTGTCAGGACTTCTGACATCACACCCATTACATTTTAGCCCAAATCAGGTGAAATTGCAGTGGCAGCCAGTGTTCCTGTCACCACCAGCTCCAAGACACATACTCCACCCTAGAAAGTTTGTGAACAGGGAAGGACTGGGAAAGGCACCAGGTAACAACAGTGGCTCTCCATTCCATTGCTGTATGGTGGGATGAAGCTGGGATGGGCACTGGACTGTGTCCCACCTCCTTGCTGATCCACCTCTGCTGGCTCGTGCCCTCCCACAGCCACCAGCCCCGAGGCAGACTCGGCGTGGGGCTGCACCAGCACTGCCCACAGGTCACTACTGCTCCTCAACAGACAGAGCAGCCAAAATAAGCACAAAATAGCACCCAGAAACATAGAGGGGCTGAAATATTGCAGTTATGAGGGGGACAAGAACAAAAAACTACAAGTTAGGTGAGTTACACATCTATATTTTGTTTGAATAGCTTGAACAGGCTGAAAGGAAGTGGATATTAAATACACAGAGGTGGAAGAAAGCTTTGAAGAAAAACCAAAATCTTTTTCATGTCAAGAGTGGTGTCTGTATAGTCACCCTGTCTTCATCCTTGGTATGGGCTTATACATCCCTTGGCTGCATTTTCTTATCTCCTAAATCTAGACAGTGTCTGTCAGCACCAATGCCAGAAACTTCTCAGTGTGAATAAAATACAAGATAAAATATGCTAAATTCACCCATCTCAAAAGGAATAAAGACCAGGATCCTTTTATCAGAGAATTCTGCTGACCTCCAGCAATTTGACTCAAGGATCCTGTGTGGTTTGAAGTTCCATTTATGTCTTTACTGTATACAGGTAATTTAGGTGGAACAAAGAATTCAAATTGAAAAACTGTAAGTTACAGAAAATTAATAAAATTTTCTTAGAAAGGATTCCAATTATGTCTGAAAGATTACAACAGGTGACTTTCATATTCTCTCAAGAAGCTAAAACAGTTCTGCTCTCTAAGTGGGCAAGAAATAAATCCAGGTAGTGACTATATAATTACATTCTCTCCCCTGAAAATGTGTGTGAAAGAACATAGGATTTCAGAACTATTTATCAGGCCCTGAAATAAATCCTGTCCCTGCAGGACTACTTCAGAGAACAAATTAAACCATCAGGGAACAAATAATTAAGCCCCTTAATGAAAGTGTAAGTATGTCACTACAAACATTAAGCAAAATTATTGGGTTTCAGTATCAGCTTGTTAATAAAATAATTATTTTGATGTCACTTTTTTATGTAGTGCCCAAAGATGCACAGATGGCACCCCAGGTTTCTGGACACTGTACACAAACACATGAAGAAACAGTCCCTTGCTTCGAGAATTTTCAATCTCTGTGGTAAGCAAAGAATGGGGAAATTGCCATATTTCCCTGGGAAAATGGTGTTAGAGTCGTTCTCATTTAGTTCCTGCTTCATCTCCAATGGCTTGTACTGCCATCCTTGATGTCAGTGAGCAACAGCTTCAGTCAGAGCTGCTCTCCCTCCCTGCTGTACCCTCAAGCTCCTTTTACCACCTCCAGCTCCTCAGATTCCACACCATCCACTTGACACGTTTGACACTGCTGACCAAAACTGGCTCCTTTTCTACATATTGTGATTTTGATCTCAACAAGACACTCAAGATGATCTCAGCTGCACATGCACACCGTACTGTGTTGAAAATTTTATTAAGTCACAAGTCAGCTTTTAATACCAGACTTTTACAGGAAAAACATAACCCCAAACTTCTGGACACCTCCAGTCATAATATCCCATCTTTAGACAGCAAATGGATAATGATCTCTGACCCAGAACCTCCTGCTTTTCCCAGCAAAGTCATCAGCGCTGATTTCCCACCTGTAGTTTGAGCTGTTCTCACATTCCCTGCAATTTGGCCTCAACTTCCTAAAATCTCTTTTTTTATCTTAGTACCTTGTTCTAGTTACCATGCATGCATACAAGACAATACCAAACAGTAAAAATTGCTTATTATTGATTTTCTTTGTGTCTCTGATGTCCTGAATTCTAGCTGGAGCAGCTGAAATTCAGATGAATGGGATGACTCCTAGTGCTTTGTTTCACCAGGTCTGTTTCTGCACCAGAGAGCCACAGACTGGAAGCAAAGAACCTTCAGGAAGGATAACTCAGCTTTATTTGCCATGAAATTACCTTAGACAAACCACATAAAGATTGTGTGAAATTATGTTGGCTACTGAGTGCAACTGGAGTGATTCTTAACTAAACCACATGAACAAAACTTTGCAAACTCAACATGGTGGTATTAATGTTTTCAGATGTCTCATATCTTACACTCTTTGACTCCTGATACTGAGAACTGATTTTTCTTGTGTCTGCAAGTGTGTGAGTTCTACAGCATCGTTCTAATAATGATCCCAAACTTAAGTGAACAACAACCATCTCAAGACAGAAATAAAACTAGGAGGAAAAAGAAATTAATTCTGGAGAAGTTTATGCAGTTTTCAGGATGCTGAACAGCTAGAGGCAATGACAACGAGACAATTTAAAATATTTATTAACTAATTCCCCTTCTATCATTCCAGGAGCATGGCTGACAATATCAGAGTTAAGTCTACAGTGTGCAAATGTTTCTTCTGCTACTTACATGGGCTATGTCTAGCAGGAAGATCTGCAGGAAGAAAGAAGCAGCACTCCCTGCCACCTGGTTTGGGGCACCTCCTATGGCATAGCACAGTTTGCTGCACATCGAGAGCCTGTACCCCTGTGTGAGAGGAAGCAGAACAAACCATGAGTAAACCAAGGTGCACAAGTTAAAAGCTACACAAGTGATAAGGTTAAAGTCTATAGTTAACACAACTTTCATGTATTTGCTTCACAGCTATTCCACTAATAAATCCATGTGCCCTCGGCCCCTATCATCAACAGGCATTTGGGGTGCTTGTTGCTTTGATTCGTTACTTTGATTTTTAATGGGTTTGTTCTCTAATTCAGCCCCTGAAAACAGATTACAGCGTTCCTAAAAGTGAGTTGTGGTGACCCTCAGGCTTACCCACCTTCCTCTCACAAGCTATTAAAAGGAAGCAAGTCTACAAACAAGCAAGAAGCAGCAGAGAAGTGCTACACTATTATTTGACCTTAGTTTTGTCTTTTAATGCTTAATTCATATTTTTGAAGGATGAAAACTTTCACTTAAAAATATTTCCTTACTAACCTTTCAGATAATAATTGATACTCTCATATCACAGTAATTAAACAACATTCACAGAAAGTTCCACAGACCAAACAGATCCCAAACATTTGTGTTTTGTTCCTTTGTCACAAAATGCTGCTGTGACACTGACAAAGTCACTTGACTTTGCACATCTTCCTTTTTGACTTGACTTTTTTATATCTTTGTGAAAATTGGCATTATATGGTAAGTGATTTTGGGCCCAAGTTTTTTTATAGAAAATCACTCCAAATGAATGTAAAAAATTTTGCAAAACTGTGCTCTCATTTGTCATTTGATGTTTGAAAAGTACCAAAAGCATGCAAGAATATTCTCAAATATAATAGCCAAATGATAATAAAATAAATGGTGAAAATAAGGTTGGATACCAGTAACTAAAATACAAAAACTGCACAGTTTCTAATAGAGATTCTAATGATGAACATGGCGGGGGGGGGTTCCAATAGTAGAACTTCCAGGATACTGGAAAGCCTTTAAAAAAATTATTTAATTTTCTGCTAAAAAATTTAAAATTAAGAAAGAAAATGACTCTTTGTTAACCTGTATTCCTTTCAGAGGGGCAACACATGAAATCAAATTTTTAACTTCTAGGCTTTCAGTCCCACTTTAAAATTTGCTGTCAACAGAAGCCAGGAAACATGAAGAGGAGCAGCAATATTAATCCTGTGTCTTCTCTCTGAACTGACTACACAAGGCCTTAATTCTTACGTTAGATCAGGATAAAAATAGAGATATGGAAATGAAATCCACCATGATGATATTCTGACGCATTACCTAATTTCTGAACACTTTTAAATTTACTAACCCATCATCTTTACTCTATAACAGTTTTGAGAAGTTTTAGACTTCTAGGCAGTGCCTTTCATCATCTAAACATTTCCCTTTGAACTGTTTTATCAGAGTGGGTGTGAACAAACAAGCACAAGTATCAGGACTCCTTCCTTTTTGTGTTTTCCCGGACAAAGACAGGGTGGGATCCCATTACTACACCCAAGGAAAGTGGACACTGTCAGGGCATGAGCTGCAAAATGTTATCACCCCAGCAGGCCTCACTTCACACTGCACTGGAAATTTTCTTCTTTGCAGGGAAAAAGAAAGAGTGATAAACAGTCACAAGACAGACTTCATAGTAACAGTGATACTATTTAATTTGATTAAAGATTGCAAACAAAACAAACAGACTATACACATATTTGCTGTCCAAAGTAACTCTTCATTTTTCATACGTAAACCCTACTAAATATGAGCTTTACTAGACTTGTGAGTCCACAGAATTTACCCAGCTTGACCATTGCTGTCCCCTTGAGCTTTGCTCCAGTGGCTGTGTACTTTAAATCTTTGTCTCACTTTTTTATTTTTTAGTCATTCCCTTTTTTAAGTTTTATTTTTTAGTCATTAAATTACTTTAAAAGTTTTCTTTCCCTTGATACTTTCCCTCCTGATCTCCAAGCATAGCAAGATGACTTTGAAATCAAGAGATATAAACCACTGCTATGCAAATCCTGTATCCTATTGCAACCTCAAAAAGGGAAAAAACTTTTAAATCCATAATGCTGCTTTCACAGTTGCTTTCACTAGTAATTTTCATAGACTCACAGAATGGTTTGGGTTGGAGAGGACTTCTGAAGATCATCCAATCCAACCCCTCTGCTATAGGCAGGGACACCTTCCACTAGTCCAGGTTGCTCTGAGCCCCATCCAACCTGGCCTTGAATACTTCTGGGAATGGGGCAGCCACAGCTTCTCTGACCAAGCTGTGCCAGGGCCACAACACCTTCATAATAAAGAATTTAATTCTTACAGGCTTCTTTTAGTTTGGAACTATTGCCTCTTGTCCTTTCAATGGCTAAGACTGTGGTAAAGCAGAAAAAGTAAATGCCTCTTTATAATATATATACGCATGATTCCAAAATGTTTTTTAGAACACAAAGAATGTCAAGTTCTTAAGAACTAATCTAATTAAAGCTGTAGTACATTAAATGGTCAACCAAGATCTAAACTTAAAGGCTGGAGGCAGTACTCCTGTCTTTACAGATGTTTCATGGTTAGAAAACTGACAATCTTAGTATATTTTTTATGAAGTCTCACTGCAATTCCACACACACCCAGAATGCTGCTTAACTACTCTCTGAACTGTGCTCCCAGATCACCTTGAAGCAAAGTTAATACTTTGGTCACAGCAGTAGTTAAGTTTTAATTAAATTTTGGTTATGAATGTTATTTTCAGAATAAAACAAGCTGTCAGATAGATATGGCATTCAGAGGTGTCCTGTCTGGTCACCCACAGAAACACAGGGAATCTGCAGTTCATGAGCTCCCCTGAAGTTAGATTACATCCTGATCAGTGTTCCATACCTGTTTTCCTTTTATTTTGCCTAATTGCTTTTGGAACTTGTTTGTACATTAAGCCATAAACACCACAGCAGTTCTGCATGGAAATGAAAGGTACTGTGAAAGGAAATGCTACTGTCACTGCAGATCTGCTACCTGCTAATTTCATTGAGTGTCCCTGAGCTTCTAGCTGCTGAGAAGCAATCCTTCAGACTCTTTCAAAGTGGCTTTGAAAAAGAAGCAGCCCATAGTAGATTTTTGCCTCTCCACGTTGAATTCATATGGTCATGACCATGTTTTCTGCCTCAGTATGCAATGGAAAGTGGTAAAATGAAGGTAGGACTCTGCACCAGTAAAGCTGAAGCATTTCCTTCTCTCTGACTTCCTACAATTAAGAGCACAGAAGATGCACATGGCAGCTGTCTGTTACAGGATCTGCAGGAGCAAGTCCCCCAGCCTTGGTTGGGTTTGCATGATATTGCTCATAAATGCTGACACGAAGTGTCTTGGGAAGGATAACACTGAGCAGAGCTGCGAGGCCAACGCCGAGCACTGGCTATCAGCAGCTCACAGGGCTTTCCTCCAAGGGCTGGCTGTCCCTGCTGCATTGCTTCCTCAAAAAACACAAAATGCTTGACTCCTGTGAAACCCAGTAAAAGCTTCTTCACCTGTGCAGGTTTGTCAGCAAGCTGAAAGTACTCCACAAATTATTAGAGATAGGAATGATAGGCAGTGGTCAAATAAGGAATGAAACATAAAAGTACGATCAAAATTTTGTTTTGAGACCCCTGTGGTGTAGTTGAACATCAACATCAAATTGCTTCTACAAGCTTTAGGAGAAAAGTGAGATGATGGCATGGAAGGTAAGAGGAAGGAAGGTCAAATAAAATTCTTTTTTGTTGTTGTTCTAAGATTAATTTGAAAATTTCTCACTTATACACACTCCCATCATATCAAATTTAATTGTGTTTCAAGGCAAACCAAGAAAGCATAATAACTGAGAGATGTGATTTTGCTCCTTAAATAGAAAGCTTAAACATTGTTATGGAAAATGAATGCTTCTCCTACACTGTAGTTCCCTTATTTTTAATTCTCTTGTAAGTTAAAACCATACTTGTAAATTTTCCCTTCCCCAACAGGACAGAAATTAAATACAATATTTATAGCCGAACATCTTATTTCTACAGAAAGTGTTTCAGCTCACTGAAAACAGCTCAGCAACTGTGAGCAGCTGCGTTTTGTCCTAAGCTATTCGTTATCAGTGGAGTCCAGAACTGAACCAACAAGTCATTTAAAAGCAGTAAGGACAGAGAGCGAAACCTGTGACTCAAAGATAAATGCTAGTCTAGGTTTATCTGAGAAACAATGAAATGTAGCTAGCGAGGAGCAGCTTTTGAGTCAGCTTTTCTCTCGACGTGGAATTCACACTGGTAATGTTTCTGTTCTGTGAGTGACCAAACAACTGCCCCTTGAAAGCACGAGTGCGGCAGTCACGGGGGGCGTCCCAGGCCCCGCACACCGAGCGTCTCGAGGACCGGTTTCAGGTTTCTTAGTGACATCAGCCCACCCTTCAGTGGAAGAAAACAGGAGCAGGGTTTGTGCGCACACACCTAGGAAAGGGCGTATGAGTAAGGTGGGATGCAGTGGTGCTTTCTCAGGA
Organism: Hylia prasina; assembly: GCA_013397195.1. Taxonomy (NCBI): domain Eukaryota; kingdom Metazoa; phylum Chordata; class Aves; order Passeriformes; family Sylviidae; genus Hylia; species Hylia prasina. Next base: position 982,322 of record VYXD01005452.1, read on the forward strand.
TATTCTTCCAGCTGCTGGCAAGGCAGCTCTGAGGAACTCCGTGAGACAAACAGTGTATCTGTGCAACATCTGCAGACTTATGCCATGAATTCACTCAGATGCTTCCCAACCACAAAAATTCAAGCCCGAACAGGACGTGCCAGGTGTCAGAAGAGCTCTATAGGCTGAATGCCCCACAACTTGCTGTGGAAGGCTTCTTCACCTGCTCTGTCTGGAAGCCGCCCCTTCCCAGTTTCACCTGGCGCTCCCTCAGGAGCCATAGAGTTGGGGAATCCTCGCTCACCCTCACCTGCCTCCCGCTCCTACCGCGGCCAGCACCGAGTCTGAGGAGGCAGGAGGAGAAACCTCGCTCGCACCACACAGCCTCAGACACAGCCCTGGAACTCGGGAGTGTCTGTGGCTCCGGGGAAGCGAACCCCTCCTGCCTCCCGCATCCCACCTGCCTCAGTCCGGGAAGCAGCCCTAGAGGGGACAGGAGGTGGGAAGCGAAGGCGCTTTTCTCCGGCACCGCAGCGGCCAGCGAGCAAATCCCGAGCAGCTCCTTCCAGGGAAAGCACCGGGCTCGCGGCGCTGCCCGGCGAGCAGGGGCGGCGGGAAGGGCTCGAGGGCTGTTCCAGGTACTCGCCGGGGCCGCGCACGAAGCTCCGCACAAACCTGGGCTGCCCCAGCCCCGCCGAGCGCCCGCGACCCGCCCGCGATGGAAGCGAAACGCCGGCGTGGCGGGACCCCGCTCTCGCCCTGGGCTGTGGCCGAGGGGCTCCCCAGGCCCCCCGACAGCCGCCCTGCCCCTCGCAGCCCCCTACCTCCTGCTCGCCTGCCGGGGTGTCCCTCGCAGCCCCCGCCATGGCACCGCCGACATCCCACCCCGAGCGACACCTGCGCGCCCGGGGCGGGGCGGCGGAGCGGAGCCGAGGGACAGCGGGCGGTGTCCTCGCCGCCCTCTCCCAGCGCCCTGGAGGGGCGAAGGCGCCAGCGCTGCCCTCCCGGCCCGGGACAAGAGATCCCCGCCCCGTCGAGTCCCTACACTCCGTGCCCTCCATCCCGCCCCGACAGCTCCGCGGGCAGAGGAGCGGGGCAGCTCCCGGCGGCCACAGCTCCACCGGGAGCGGGGCTCAAGGCACGGGGGTGGAGAGGGCCGGGGCTGTTTCATCCCGCCCCAAAACGCCACCTCTGCCTCCTGAAGAGGTGCGCGGTTTCCCGATATGCAGGGATGTAGAACCACGCCGGACAGCAACGCTGTCAGCTGGACGGAGACCACAGAACACCCGCCCTTGAGCAGGGACACGCTGCGGGGAATTCTTCCATTTGGGTGGTTGGATTGTAAGGGGCTGCCCGGGGAGGCGGTGGAGGCACCGGCCCTAGAGCTGTTTGAGGAAAGACTGGATGCGGCACTCCGTGCCATGGTCCGGTTGACAAGGTAGTGATCAGTCCTAGATGGGACTCGATGATCTCAGAGGACTCTGGCAACCTCACTGATTCTGTGATTCTGCTGCCCCGAGCCAACACTCTTACCTAGGATACACGAGTTCATCGCCACCCTGCCCCTGGGAAAGCACTCTTGCACGCATGCTCTGCATCAGAGGAAATACAAATTGCATTTTGAAGTATGAACCCTTTCAACAGTGAGGTAGCCTAAGAGAAGAGGGTTTAACGAAGCCAACAGGACTTGTGACCTGCTTGTCTTGGGGAGATGATGACTAATCAATCTCTACACCCAGGGCTTTTTGGTGTGACTGATTTGAAGAGCTCTGCTACTGACAGGGTCACCTGGTGGGTACTGGGCAGGCACTACAAACCATGCCATGAAGCACTGACATTTAAATCCTGTGCAGCCTCATTTGGTAAGAATAATTATAGCAAATTTCAAAAATTCTGAAAGAACAAGGCCTTAAAAGAATTTTCTAAAAGCCAGACCCTTAACCAAAACCTGAGATTGTGGCCTTAACACACCTCACTGAAAACTCTCTGAAGGGGGTCTCTAGAGGTTAATGGCAGATGATTTTCAAAATAGACGGATTGCACAGTACCAAGCTAAATACAAGGAATGCATCTAACATTCAAATTCAACATTTAGGTCATTTTGTCTTTACATACTGTCTTCATAATACATTAAATCCTTTATACTTGCATTTGCATGTCTCTTCACAAAAGGAAAACTACAGAAAACATTGCCTTTCCTTGTTCTTCTCTAGGCTGTTTCAGTTTTGCCGTAAAATATCTTCAGGCACGGGCTTTACTCAAAATAGCAAAGGCTTGTGAAAAAAAACAATGAATAACTAATGGTATTAGTGTGTTTCACAAATTCTAGTAATGATCAAGCCAGTCATGCTGTTGTTTGACTAATGTACAACTGCTGTCTACAGGCACTACAGGTAGCTAATCAGTCTTTACAAACTTGACCAAAACCAGTTAGACTTAGGAAGATCTTCTATTCATTCCAAAGATTTTCTCCAAATTAGGAAATGTTATTCAGTCACAGTTTCTTGCCTTTTTTTAAAGGCACTTTCTAATCTAGCATGGGATTAATGCAGCCAGTATCACTCCAGACTTTTCAAGGATTTTCTCTCATTTTGTGATTAAGATCATGACACTTTCAAACTGCAAATGCACACTGAAGTACACCAAAGCTGCAGTCAGACAGTTGGTTTTAGTAAAACATCAAACTGCCCAATCTCTTAAAATGCTAGTAGCAGACATGAATCAACATTGAAATACAAAATACTTACTGCTTCTTCCAAAGGATAACAAAATGGATTTATCCACTTCAGAATTTTACACTACCCCCTTCAATTTCAATCTTACACTATTTATTTCTTCAAATTTTTGTGCTGCACATGTATGAATAGTAGTACACTGTTGATTTTGACATTTCATGCACCTTTAAGATAGAACTGAGCTCACAATCAACGACGTTCTTTTCTAACACTGTTTTATATTAAGACAAATTTGAAAGAACTGATTAATAAAATTCCCTGTTCAGGAAGCTCTGGGAACTGAGGGTTGGAACTGGGTATGTAGGTGGTTTATATTTTCAATTTTACTAATGGATTTGTCTGCACATTTATTTTTGTTTTTCATACAGGAGTCAGTGCAAGAGTGAAGAAAATTTAATTGTACCACTTGCTACCTAAACCTGAATGGCACAGTAGCAAAGGAAGCTTATAGCACTGGAAAGCATTTGAAGGCACAGTTTCCAGAGATTTACCTTCTGAGGACACTGAATATTTGCCCAGTTGACTTTCATTTCAAACACTATGAGAGATGCTGAAGCAAACCAGTTTTATAACCCTGGGAGGGAAGGAGGGTACATATCCCTAGTCTGCAGCCTCACTACTTTTTCAAATGCAAGTCACTCCAATGAAGGCATTTTCTACTCAGAACAAAGCCAGGAAAACCCAAACCCATCTTTCACTTAACCACACAAAGAAGTACAACCCCAACAACCATCCTTTGGCACAGGTAGCACAGAGGAGTCAGGACTCACTGAAGGTCAAGGGATATGTCTCACCTAGAGATTTTAGTTCCATTCAAAAACTCACATGCTTAGTAAACACAGTACAAAATGTTAAGTCATTATGTTGTTTTCTCTTTTAGCAAAACACAATAGTTGTGGGTACAAACTTTATGCCTTGAGTACATGAATAGCAAAATAAAAGATTTGGATGAAAATGGAGCAAAGTGGAGAGAAAAACTTCAGTTTTCAAGTAAATATTTTCAACATCTTTGAAACTTCACCACATCCAATTAGTGTCTCCATCAGCTGGGCAATTCAGGATAGAGGCAGATAAATAGTACAAAAACAACTGTCTCCCTCTAAACTACCACTCCTGCCTTTTGGTGACAGCCAAAAAAGCTGAAGTTTCTGTGTGACAAAGCTACAAGTGGGTCCCTATGCTAATGAGCTAGGTAGTTTAACATCACCTGATCTGCAACACACCCGCAGCAGCTCAAAAGAAGCAGAAACCACTTCAACCATTGATAAAAACAATTCCTTCAGAGCTTTCGAGGCACTTCATATGCAGTATGCACCAGACTACCTCATATGTATCTTCTCACACATGCATCTACCACCATGTGAAGACTTAACAGAACATTATTACACTGCAGATCTTGTGATAAAAGTTACATCCTGAAGATTTTCAAGTTTAGAGTTCAAATGTGAGCTTGCCTGCAGTATTGGTTGTCAAAGAGTTACTGTGAGAAGAATGCAAACTGCAGCAGTTTACACTACAATGTAAGTGAAATGTTTCACTTTAGTCCAAAGTGCAAAAATAAATACTATTTTTCCTTAAAAGGTGCTATCAGTAGTTAAGTCTCAGAGAACTGTTCCACCCAGACCCACTTATTGAATAACTACGGAGATTTTTACCTAAGGAAATTCTAAGGATGATCTGCTGTACAGTTACCTCTGCTACATTATACAGCCAGGCTCTGACCACCCAATTTAGCTGAAAATACCTCTATTACAGCAGACAACAGCACAGCACCCATTCTGCTCTCTAAGAGCACAGTGCATGAGGATGTGAGGGCATCCACATATTGCTGGTTACATTTTTGGTTTTGCCTAGTTCACCCTGCAGATAATTTTTGGTTAGTTAAAAGCTAATTTGATCTTGTACTATTGATAGCATTTTTCTTCTCATTCTTGAGTTGTCCATTAGGTGTAGCAGCAGTTTTGCAGTCATTGTCAGGTGCTTTTATAACTAGGAGTCTGAATGGTTCAGTCGTTTTCCGAAGTCTTTGAACAACAACAGCATTTTGCAACTTTGCTTCCTCAAGTGTGAGTGTCTCGTCCTGCAGCTCTCTAAAAGGCAGGGAGGTCGTCAGGGTGAAGGGAACACTTCCCTCAGATCCTTGATACTTTGTTATGAAGTCTCTGACGTGGCTGATTCTGAGAAGAGAGTAGGAAAACTCGGCATTAGACCTTGGGCACTGCAATCCCCACACATGTGCGTAACACAGCCACCATGGGACAGGAATGAAACACCACTTCATGGAATGCCTGACAGCAGAGAACCGGAGCAATACAGGTGAGGTGGTATCCTGAAATGCCTGGTCCACCTGGGAGGGGAGGACCAAGGTCTGCATGCTCTGAGAGTACTCCCAAGGGGACAAGGATGAGTATCTCATTCCGAGCACTCAAACGCACCATTGTGGCTCAGGTGGTAGTTACACAAACCTACCATTTCCTAACCAGCTGGTGGAGCTCTTACCTGAGCATTCTGTAGCCAAGAGCTAGAATAAAGATGTCTCCAGTGTGTGGTTCATGTAGTGGAACCACAATAAAAATAAAGAAAAAGAGTTTGCAAAAACTATTTGGCCAGCTGATACATTGACTAGGTCTAAGTGTAGTCCCATCCTCCCAAAGCAGGGGCACAGTGAATTTATTACAGATTCAATCTGTCTGTGAAGAGCCTTGCAGCTACTGAGCAAGACAAATTTTGCTGTGGAAGAATGAGGATTGACTAATGTGATTAGAAAATGAAGGTAACAAGATACATCTGTATGAATATAATTAACACAGTGTCAATGTCCATTCCCTGATACTGAGGCCAGCTGGCAGACTGGCTGCTGGGAAAGTCCTAAATTCATCCTCTCCCCCATGCACAGGGTCTCCCATGAGGTTTACTGTCCCCTGGGAATGGTCCAGGACCTGGGCTAACATCTGAACCATGGATGGCTAGGTATTGACTGAGGAAGTGCTGGCTGGCTTGGGGCAATGCCATCCTAACAGTTTAACAGCACAGATGCCCAAGAGTTTCCATGCCTTAGCCACACTCACCAGGACAGACACAGCCAGGAAAAGAAAAACTAATTCCTGTGCATGCAGGCCTCAATACAGAGACACTGCTTGGGCTTATAAGCCAAGAGTCTGAAAAACCTCAAGCAGGACTAAATTTTTGTTTGGACATTTACAGGTGTCTACATGCATTATACTTCATTGGATTCTAAGAGCAACTCAGGCAACTAGCCACCAGCTCTCTGCTTCAGGGTGAAGAAGCTCCTTTCCAGGCTCCATACCTGATGCTCCAGGGTCACACAAATGTAGTAAGTGCTGAAGAGGGGACACAACTCGTTCCAGGACACAGCTCTGTGTGCTATTCCTACAGCTCTGCTCTCCTAGTTGCTGCACTCTCATGTCTCAATTCCCCACACTGCAACACTACAATGATTCCTGTGCTTCTACTCCAATCTTTCACCAATAATCGACCCATATCCAAGGAAGCAGTTACTGTGGCACCTACACAGTCTACCTGCAATAAGCTAGAAGTTATCAATTTACCCAGACCCTGGGTAATATGCTACATATGTGCTACATGCTATTAATTATACCTTAGTTAACAAATAGCTGAGTGTTCTGTGCACTGAAAGGAGTGCTGTGGATGCAATAAGGTTCTGTAGTCTAGAAGGATTTCTCTCTAGTTCTTATTACGTTATACAGAAGTACTCTGTACAGCACAATGTTGCTGGTCTTGTGGCAAGAGGCTATGTTATGATGGAATATTTATTGCTCAGTACTTCAAAAAGAGCATTACACCAGTAAAGCTGTTGTTCTGCTTATCTCAGATGTAGTTTTCCTCTCAAAAGCACTTAGCAGCTGTTCAAATTGCTATTTACTATGAAGACAAAAAGCTGCTAAATATACTTAAGTGTGTGAGACCTGGAATAATTGAGATATGAAGCCCTTCAATGAAGTATTTATAATTAAAATAGCAATTTACCCTTCAGCAGTATATCACAACAGTGTTTCATATCTCAGGCCACTAACAGTAATAAATTAGTACAAGTCAAAGAAAACACTACAGTCATGAACCTTCAACAGCTGAGCTTTCTTTCTGACCAGCCACAGACATACACAGTTTATCTTGACAGCAGCCTGGGTTGTTTTAAACCTGTATTAAACCTTTAAATTGCTTCACACAGAAGCACAGGCAATATATCTTTTCCACATGACATGACTGTATAGTACGGCAATAACTTCTCAAATTCAGATTTGAGAAAGATCTCTAAAGACAGTAACTCTACAATTTAACAGTAAAGTGTTAATCCCACTTTCTCCAAGCTCCTGCATACATGTGCTATGCTGACACCTTCTGACATTATCCTCATTTCTAAGCCTTTTTGGGAAACAGAAATTTTATTAATTAAGAATTAAACACACTGTGTGCATTCTACTCTGTCCATGTTGACATGCAGGGGATGAACTCCCTGTCCAGTGCACTGCTCCAGCACTCCCCAGAGGTTTCTCTGGCTTAACTCTAAATCCCTTTTTCCAGATCCCACCTGTGGCGCTGCCTATGCCCAATGACCAGCAGGCTTTTTAAACTAAGCCATTTGTTCCAGATGTAGCTGTTTTGTGAGAGATCTATCATGTTAAAAGCTATTTCTTCTAGTAATGAGCAATATGTACACCTTAACTTTCTCTAACCTACATAGAGCTCCTACAGTTTCCTCAGATTTTCTTTACACTCAGTTGTGAGCTGACTTTTAACAGTTCACATTTCTCTTATGCTCTTCTCTTGTTAGCTAGAAGATTTCTCAAAATTTCAAAGGCTTTCTAGATACAACTGAAGAACAGTCCAATGCTAAGTGAACTGAGGTACATTAGTCATAGAAATGAAAGACTTAAATGTACAGGCATTAAAACAAATAGTTCAGATACAAATAGATATGACAGTGGTAAATAAATCTCACCTGTGAGAAACATTGAATTTCTGAATTATCCTTTCCCCATCAGCTAACCAGATCTGGATATTGGTGACAGGCTCCAAATCATTCAAGGGTACTAAAGGCAGATGTCTTTTGTCATCAGGTCCTGGATTATCATCTCTCACTTTAGAGATTATCTTTGGAGTAGCACTGAAAAGAAAACCCACATGAGGTTATGGTTTCTGTGTACACATGCAAGCTCAAGCTTCCTCCAGACTTCTGCTTCTGGAGCCTTCTGCCCCATAGCAGAGCACGCTGATGACTTTTCATTTTAACAAATATAGGAAGACTGACATAAGCATCAGCTTTTTTCTTTCTTCCCTATTTTTTTCCCTACATGTATGCCATTATTTTCTCTTAAAGACTAAAACATGCTAAAGAATTTCAGTTTGCTTGGGTTTAACATTTTTATAAGATGGAAAGGAACTTTAAATATCAGATGATTAAATATGAATATACAAGAGACAAAACTGTCTCAAGATTCTTCAGGCATTTTTGTACTCTAATCACACAGGTGAAGCTTGAAGGGGGTTGAGTATTGAATCTGCATACTCAAAGATAATTTTCAGTCTAATGTGATTATAGTAATTCAATTTAACTGAATGTTGTTAGCCTTGATTTAGACTCCAGCATCATCTATCTCAGCTTAGAAGAATTACTCATCTATCAGAAAAACTGACTTAATGTGAAAAATCCAGACTGATGCACATAGCAATTGGATTTTTTTCCTAAGGCATTTTCCACAGCTGACCCAACCACAGGGACAAAGATTCATAAAATGACTTGACAGAATACATGGACCTCAGTCCAAGTGCATGGTCTTAAAAAACAAACAATAAAAAAACTGCTGGCAAAAATTTTGATTCTGAAAGAAATGTCTAGAGCTTAGTGCTTCTTTCATGACTAAGCTTGTTCAGCATGTAGAGTTTAAGTCCTCATTGGGCCTGATCCAATGGGCACATTCTCAGCTCCTGTGAGTATAACCAGATGTTTGCTTGCAGAACAATAGCAGTGATTTAACGAGTTACCATCTCTCCTCTGAGCTCAGCTGTGGTCACAGACTACACGAGCACTACATGGCAGTTTGCAGAAAAGCTCCTTTTGCACAGAAAATTTGTTACAGTTTCTTGAGAGAGAAGTGGGTAACTGATGTCCATAGAGTAAATCTTAACTACACTGCATACCTGCTTGGCAGACAAACCTCATTCTTGTACCTGTATTAGTTTATTCATAAGGCAGGAAAGTCAGAGCTAACGTATTATTAGCTAATGACTTCATATGTTCAGGCTAATAAAGCTGGTGTCTTGAGCAAAAAGATTAGTTAGTGGTATTTAAAAAACTTTTATTGCCCAGTTAAGCGCTGCCCTAACTTCTAGTGTATCAGCCAGTAGAGGCACTTCTTTGTGTCTTCCACAGAAACTCAGCAAAAAGAATGAGAATCAAGAAATCTCATTTCCAAGTGAGCAATAACAGATGCTAACTGTGACTGGAGACAGATAAAAGGTACAGAACTGTTTTGTATTACACAGAAATCAGCTGGGGCACAAGGACTTGGCACTAGCAAATTACAAGAAGCACATCTATAAAACACTCTGGCACTACTAGTACAGGTGATGTACTAGTACTCACCTGCCTCACTATCTCACAGCTTCTGTTCATGCTTGACCTCAATCAAAAATAAAGCTTAACTGCCCTCCACATCAGGAATAAAAGCTTGAGTACCAGCAAGATAATGTTAAACAGTTTTGCAAGCAGAGAGAAAAAAAAAATTAAACTTCAAGTCATACTTCAGGCCAGCAATGCCCAGCTCTTGCTGCCTCCCTGTTTTAGTTGCTGGCTCAGACACATGTGAGTGAGCTGCCTCCAGGACAGCAGAGGCTGCAGAGGTGCTCAGCTGTGGTGTCTGGCTCTGGCTGGGCTGGGCTACATCAGTCACAGCTGTAGCTCAGACAAATGTCCTCCACGGACAGAGATTTTGGTGCCATTCCCAAACCAACTTCCCTCACAGTCACATCTCCATATGCAGCAGGCACTGGAGGTGATTCTTTCAATAGAAAGTGTGTGCGAGACTGAAGCCAACACATTAAGTGAAGCTATAAGACAAAGTTAGAACATCTGTATTCACCAAGATTTAAAGCACTTCTATACATATAACTCTTCTCTTGCAGAACTGACAGATAAAGCCATCTAGTGGTGGGAGCTCCGACTAAAGCCAAAACCCAAGAATCCAAGTCTTACTAGCCTGAGATTGAAGCATTGTAACCCCTTTTAAGGCTTATTCCTTTTATAAGATTATCAACAGAAGATGTAAACTAAGACTGAAGAGACATAAGAGCATCCTGTCAATTTTCTGACAAGAAAAAGCCCAGCAGTTAGGTAGCATGCCTTACCCTGACTGATGGTTAAGCAGCTTGACACACAATGCTTTACCCTAATGAGGTTAGAGAGCAAGCTTGCTCTGCTACAAGGGATTTCAGTCAATAGTTTAATTACCACATTTCTGAAGCTGTCTCAAAGATGCACAGATTAGCTCAATAGAAAAGTGGGGTTGCAAATCTAAGTCATAATCCCAAACTATGAAATTCAGCTGGACAGTAATAGATAAAACAGAGTATACCCATTACACACACACAGGTTCATAAGGTACACTGAAAAATTTTGGTATGACTTACTTATTTCTCCTGCAGAACAAAAAGGCAGAGGATCAAGCCTGTCTCAACTGTATCAATGTATATGTTACTTCCAGATCCTCCAACCAAAGTCTTGAGAACCAGTCAACAGACCAATTCATAATCATTCATCCATCACAAAATCCCTCCACTTGGGAACACTGACAAAGGATACAGTATTAATTTTATAAGTTCATTTGCTAAACAGAGGCTTAGCTAGGCTATAAGCTGAAGTAAACTCTTCAGTCATTTGTCTCTCTCATTTCTGACTAATCACACAAATGCAATTGTGGAAAAGGAGTTCTATAGCTTAAAACTTGTTCCAGTCTCAGCCAGCTCTCTTGCTGCCCCACAAAGCTTTTCTGCTGCAAGTGTGGTGTATTCACGCAATGGACATTTATTAACAGCAGGAAATGAGTAGTACTTTATGGAGCAGGAGCACGTATGGCTCATGTTTCCAACATCAGAAAAAAATATTTACTTGTCTTTAAGGAAAAGGCTTTGATAGCAGAGCACAGAATAGACAAGCAAGAGTAGGAAAAAAATAAAAAATGCTGAGCAAGTTGTACAATGTCTCAGTGTACAAAACTAGTCAACCGAAATTCACAGATTAGCATGTTTCTGAAATCTAACTTGCCTGCTGGGAAGCAAGATCATTACTTGCTGTAGGCATGGCAGAGCACAAGTGACTGAAGAACCTGGCATTTAGCACTGGTTAGCAGCAGAAACCCAGCACACTCAAGATCTTTTTGGCTTTGTTATGAACAGCTCTACTTGTAGATAAAGGTGAAGTTCTTGACCCCTGTTTGCTCAGGACTTCTGTGCCACCAAAAGCAAGTCTTGCAGCAGCTCACCCGTCTCTCAAGGGAAGGTCTTCCCATTGTACCTACTCAAGCATGGACCAACTGAATGGAATGTACTACAGAAACTCATGAAACTCATAAAACAGCCACTTGCTTCTCTAAATCAGCCTGGAACCACTCACCCTTTCACCTTTATCAGTCTTTTGCTCTGCACATTATCTTCTTCCCTTACCTCAGCTGTTCCTGCCCAGGTCAGGCTTTCCCTCATCACAAGCTCTGGGCCTTGGCAGCCAAACCCTTCCCACTTAATTGAAACAAGCTGTTCACCTAAGGCTGCATCACAGCTTAGGAACCCCAGCCTGCAGGTCACTCAGCAGTGCCACCTGTGATAGCTCCTGTAGGCTCCTGGTCACTGAACTGCTCCCTAGGCCAAAGCCTGCTTTTTATAGGCAGACACAAGTCTTGCATGACAGGGATATGTCAAGCAGATAATGTGGCTGGAGTAAGCAAAAGTCACAGGGATCAAATAAATGAATTCCTGGCCTGTTGCTTGTCACAGCCTTCTGAAATACAATAATTGTTTGGTTGTAAATCAAGCCCAGTTTTAGCACTGGCGTGAGTGGCTGATGCTCTCCAACCACAAAAGAGACATGGATCACTGCAGAATGCTAAAATGCCTTACTGCAATACATGCATGATTAATTATTGAACAATTTTAAGAGAATGCAAAATAACCTCTTCCTTCTTCAGTTCTCTTTATGGGATTGTCACACTCCCCCCCTTCTCAAACTATTGCTTATACAGCTTAAAAAGATACTCTTTTCTCTAAAATCACAGAATAGAAGAGTGACAGCATTTCAGCTGGCAACAGTTCTGCTAATATTGACACCCTGAACAAAGAAAGCCAAAAGCTTCCTGGCTGTATCAACACAGCAACACGTCCAGTGGATTGTGGGAGCCAATTATCCCCCAAGCTTCATGGAGAGACACCAAGATGCCTGCAGGATGGAGTACTCACACTGTCAGCAGATGCTGGAGGAGAGCAGCTTTTTCAGCCTGTGGAAGACATGGTGGTGGTTGTTGGACAGCTAGAAGCAGCCTGCCAAGGTCTGCAGGAGGGGATGATGCTCATTATGGTGGACAGAAATTCCAGTGAGAGCCATTCAGCTTGGATATAAGGAAAAAATTCTTTCCCATAAGGACAGTCCAGCACTCAAGAAGGCTGCACAGCCTCTGCTCTTACGGGATTTCAAGACTCAATTGGATAAAAGCCTGAGTAACCTCATCTATCCTCACAGTTGACCCCACTTTGAGCAGGAATTTAGACTAGAAAACTCCAGAGATTGCTTCCCACCTGAATTTTGATCCTTAACCATAGGTACAGGTCCCTTCAGCTACTCAGTCATAGATCACATCAGCCTACTCACCTTCCTAATCTGTAACCATGTCCAGAAAAGGGATGAAATGTTGGCTTTTTCGACGACAAGTACACCTTATCTTTTTTATCTTCCACTTTCACTTCTACCTCTTCCTTATCAAAAACTTTTTGCAGCTCAAAAGGCAGTTCCCTTAAGAAAAAAAAACAAAAACCAAAAAGGTCAAAAAAAGTACTATACAGTTTTCAGTATATAAAATAGACCAACGATTAATACCTGTTCAAAATTTGCCTTTCAAAGACCATGTTTTTAAAAAACAACTTCACAAGTATTTACTAGGAGTTAGGTTAAGTGCATGGCATCCAAATAACTTCGTTTCTGAACTGCAAATTAACTGGAAAGCATACAATAAAAAATAGCCTATTATGCAAGTTGTTGAATGATGTTCAAATTTACTCAGCAGTTACCACTCTAAACACATAATGTGTAGGAAGTTCAGCGTTGCCACACACTACTGCAAAGGGTTCAATTATTTTATTCCCATAGTAAAACAACAAAAAAAAGGCTTTTAAAGAGGAAGAACTGAGTTTAGACACAGTGTACTTAATGACAAACACAGATCTCAACTTCTAAAAATTATATCATCACTAACAGCTCCACTCTTCAGTGCAGTAACATCACCTTGGTAATGCTTTAATTGCATGAAGCAGAACACAACAATGCCTTTGTCTCTGAGCTGTGATGCAGACAGCACAATTTTGGGTGGTAGGGCTCAGCTGGCACTGGGGCTGTACTAAATGCTTCTCTACCATCAATGATTATGCAGAAACCATCTCATAATTAGCATCTTCACAGGCGAACAGTGGAATAAAAGTGGCAAACTTTTGATGAATGCACACAAAGGGCTTTAAACAGTGCAGTTAATTACTATTACAACTAACACAGGTGACAGCCATACAGGAGAAATAGTGCAAAATGAGTATTTTTGACGGCCTAGCAAAATACGGAAAAATATAATGAATTAGTAATTTCACGTGCTTGATAAGGAGGTATTAAATTACATTATCCATAAAATTATATGCTCTTCTCCATTTGTATGGGGTGAAAAAACAGACTACAAATTAAAGGCTCAAAGTAACACTGGTTAGTATGGTCAAATTCCTTCTTTAAAGCAACAACTGCAAACAATAGCAGAAATCAGGATGGCACTTTAACTTTGAAGAGAGGGAAAAATGTAAGATGGCTATTAACACAGCAATTTATGTAAGATTGTTATATATACACAACATCAAGTTTGTACTTGGAAAAATGTCAGAAATCTAAGACGGATCAGAGTTGCTTGATCCTACACAGAACATCTGTGCCCATTTAAGGCTTTTCATCAACAAAAAGAAAACAAAGACCATAAAACCAGAAATGCTCAACCCCTCGTGCATTGAGTTCATTAGTCAAAATACCATTTGATCTGTAGCCCTTATTGGACACTGATTTATTCTTTATTTCATTGTGCACCTGCTGTGCCCCCTGCCAACACTGGCTTTTATCTATTCATCAGCAACTGTACAACTACTGCCACTGAGAGCTGTGTTAAACCTGTTGATGTTCCAACAGCCATTAGCACTGCAGGAACGAGACCGGCAGGGCCTGCGCTCCTACAGGGACACTGCAGTGCAGCAAAGCCACGTAAAAAATTTAGAGCATAAGCTAAGTGCTACCCAAAGCACATTAACTCAGGCTGGTTAAGAACACAAAACTCGCTTACCCCTTTTTAATGGACTCCAAGAACTGCTGGTTTGCAACATCAGTGTAGCTCCGAAGTTCGCCGTCATTTACTGTAAACCCATTTTTCCAAAGTTTAATGATTACATCAACCTACAGAGTAAGAACAATTCTCATTATAACACTGATGAAACAGAAGCTTGGTATACCCACATACCCTGTCATTATAAATCATCCACTTCATGGACTAAAAATACTGAGAACAGGCTCAATGTAATCTGCCTTGGCCCCGTTCCAACAGGCACAGCAACTGCAAGGGTTAAGTGACATTTCTAAGTATTTCGTGTCAATCAGGGTTAGAAACAAATGTTCCCCCAATCATTTTGGCTTCCTAAGTCAAGAACACTCCAAGTCAGCAGAGGAAAAAAAGAAAAAAAAAAAAAAAGAGCTGGACTATCCCAGCCAGCTGCAACTCTTCAAGAGCTAATTTGGGAGCATACATGCCTGGTGTTGGAACACCAACTGCCAGAATAGTCCAGCTGGGGATTTATTAGGGTAAAGCCTTGTTCTGATCATTCAGGAGGATTTTCTCAAAGTAAAGGCATTGAGATGATGCATGCAGAAGCCTTTCACTCAGGAAATGAAGCAAGTATCAGAAAATCTACTTTCAGTTCAGTCATACATTTATGTTACCCTGGAATTCCTGGGTGTATTCAAAACCTTGTTGGTTGGGGGAATGAAAAAATAAATTCAGTAATTCCTTAACTTTGCCTGAAATCATCCACTATTCCAATTTGTAACCTTTGCAATATTTACTGAAATCTCTCGAACTGTAAGATGGATATTTGGGTTGTATTTTCATACTAATGCATCGTGCCATTTAAGGAAGCATTTGGTTATCAAGGTCTGATACCTGTAATAACATTGTCTCGACAGATACTCAGCCATAGATGAGGCCACAAATGCAGAATTCACCTCAGCTGAAAAACATTTTAAATGAGGCTTGATAGTACCTGATATGTTTGGGGGTTTATGGTTTTTTTCTCAGTTTGACTTGTTAGGCAATTGAAACATAAATAAACAGCACGTGCAAACTGGTGAATAGAATTCCTTGTCTTTCGGTTGGGTAATCTGTCAAAAGAAGTACACAGCACTCAACAACATTAGATTCCATGAAAAACTCTTGTCTCATGGCACCAATGCATATGGAAAGAGTTCTAATTATGGGAAGGTTCCACTACAGTGAGCCAGTACGCAAATTTAACATGGACCAATTATTCCATACCAACTTCCCATTTAAGCATTGATACAACTAATGCCATGGAACACTATTTCAGGACTGCAATTTACGACATTGCTCCTGACATTTCATTTCCAGAGTCAGTTAAGGGTCCATGAACATAATTTCTAGCAATGCCCACTCCAAATTTCTTCTTGTCATCTTTGTTCTACATGGCCTTTTCTCCCTTCTTCTACCAGTCTTTGATGAGTAACAGAAAAACACGAAAAGGACAGAATCACTGAGCTACAAACCCACACTGAACATCCCACTACAACCATAATTATATGAATAAGACCAAATGAAAAATATTTGGTCTATGCCGCTGCATAAAAAGGCTGCAGCTCCTTAAATAACTTCTTATGTAACAGTACTTGTCATTCCTTAAACTCCTTCTCACCTCACTCTCCTTACTAATAAAGCAGAAGTGCATTAGCCAATGCCAGCATCAGTTCTAGAATGACTCTAAACCAGTCATAAAGCAGTAAGAGGCAAAAGCCAAGCAGCAAAGGCCTGGCTGACTAGGAGATGGGAGGCTGTTCCTACAGCTCTCTGAATTCTGTGCATTTTTTTACTGATGTACTGGAAAAGACTGATGGACTTCTGGTATCTGTTTTCCAGAATACTCCTGGAGTGCTGTTGTAACAAACATGAGTATTTTTTTCTTCACTGCCTACCTGGTTCTTGACTGTGGTTGGGGGCATACACATAGCACCAACCTTCTGAGCTTCTTCAAATAGGTTATCTACAAAGTAGTCACAATTTTGTTCTGCACCGTTCAAAATCTGACCATCGGTTCCTGATTTACACACCCTGCAGAAAAAGAAGCAAAAAAGACTCCTCAGAGGACACATTAGAAGACAAGTAGGTACCTCAGAAGCTCAGTACCAAGAAGTATAGAAGGCACACTCCCCTGTACCCAGCTTACTCAGTTTACTGAGTATAAAACATCAGGTCAACTTTGCATTGTGCCTTTTCTATAAGCTTCTTACCAATCTCTAACTGCTACTATTTGCACTTCAAAAGCACAAGCTAAAGAACATCATCAGAAAAGATGAACCAACCTATGCAAAGCTTCTAAACTTAGAGCAAGGAATGCAAGTTAGATGATTCATACTTCTAACCTCCATGCATCTAGCTGCAGACCAACAAAAGGGATTTCCTTAAAGCAATTCCATGATACGAACTTGGATTCCTTCGCTGTAAGTTTTAAAAAATACAAGAAAATTGCCCTAGGATTTACTCTTCCACCCCAACTTGAACCTTCCCATTCCTAGCACCATCCCAGAACCATCATTACTGTTCGGGAAAGTGCATTAGGGAAACTCAAGTGACTCAACACCACTGGAGCAGACTGAAGAAATACAATAGAAGCCTTCAACACTGTGGAGGCTGCCAGGGTATTAAAAAAGATGCATCAACCACATCTTTTTATAGAACATTGTATATGTGACAGCTGTTTCTGTTAGATTTTCACCAATCAAAATGCAGAAATATGCAACCTGAATGATTATCTCAGTATAGGTTCTTTGCATAGTAAGAAGATTATGCAGCTTTTCATAAACATTGCAGGAGTAACTCCTACGGGAGATTCAGAAAAGTCTATTCTAAGCAATTCAGAAAATAAAAATCCCAGCTCTTGAAAAAAATATCCAATTTTACATAAAACTCTGCATTGAATCCAAGAGCAGCAATACTTACTGAAATGGCAATTAGATATTGCAATTTGCATAAAATGGAATTGTTTGCAGTGCACATTTGCAACCCTAAGAATCCCTGGAGATTAACATTTTAAACAAAAGAAAACCTCAACAACTTCAAAGAAGAAATTTCAAAAATATGCTGTACCTATTTTAATTTTCTAATAGATCAAAAGAAATTTGAAGCATTAATGCAGATATTCACTATGCTTTACCTCAGAAAGAACTGGAAAAGCAAAGAACTGGAAAAGCAAATACCTCCATATCAGATGTAGAGCTGCACAGTGAGTTAGCAGTTTGAAAGGCTGCCTTGCTATTTTAAATAAAAATATTTACACAACTTCTTGCACCTAGGAAACATTTCAGCTATATGAAAAATCTTTCAGCAAAACAACAGGATTATTTTGAAACTTCCAGTATATGTGGAGCACATGAACACAGCAGAAACACTGTATTTTAGAATTTAACATAAAGTTTGAGAAGTAATGACAGGACACAAAAAGCAGTGTGAAAAGAAGGCAAAAAGTGAGGACAACTGGCACCTACCATTCTTTCTTTACAGTTTTGATATTGTCCATGTCTTTCATTCTGGTGCTTCCCCTAATTACAGAAAGAAAATGGTTTTAAACCAAAACAAAACAAAATGCCTATCACACTTTGCCTCCTTTTGTAGCTGAAGCACTGTGTATATCTTTTCCTGTGTTGATAATACATTTAACCAGAAACCTCAACCTGCCCCCCCACCAAGTCTCCAGATGGTTCTTTGTTTTCCTGCAGTTTCTAATTTAATGACACATGAACCACACATCTGTTTCAGACCTTCAGGAGCAAGGTTACTTTTTCATAAATGTACAAAATACATTTCACAATAATAACAGTGTGATGTGAAAATACATGCCCATACTTCTGTAAAGGGAGGAAAAAAATATCACATTCCTTTCCTGAGTAACATGGTTTAAACTTCCCTGATTTTACACAGCATTACGAGATGGTTGCAGAAAAACTGCACTGCCACTGCAGGCATTTGAGTGACCTTCACCTTAACTGTGCATTACTTAAAGGGGCAATATTTGTCAGGCTGCCCTTCCTACCTTACCTCAAGACATTGTTGCAGCAACTCAGAAACTGTGAATTATCATTTCTGGCCTACTGTCATCTGGCATGAAAATCCTGGATTTGTAAGTACTAAATATATGATATATGATTAATCTGCTGAGTCAAAAGAAATGAAGAATCCCACACTGATCTCATTACAGTCACTTTTGAATGCTCTGAAAAAAGTCACAGAAAGTCACTAAAAGCCAGAAATTACCAAAAACACCCTTAAAAATAAAATCACTCTAAAACTGGAACAATGCACAGGAAAACAGAAATTTTAAGTTGCAACTGTGTTCAGAGAGTTATCCCTGACAATCACTGGTTACACAGATGGTCTGCTCCTGGCAGGTTCAGGATAAGTTATGACATTGTATGTGGCTTTCAGAGAGCATCAAACTAAGCAGTGACACTCACCACACTCCTGAACAAAGCAGTATGCACTCACTGCATTACCAATACGAATTTTAAGTGATTTTGAGATCTAATTTAACAAGATGGAAAGTTTAGGGGAAAACAACATTCATTGCAGCACTAATTAAAAAAAACAACCAACCACATGCAGTACTAATTCATGTTCCTTGGGACTTTAATGCTAGTTTTCTTTCAACTTTAAAGTTAAAATCCATGAGACACATTCTGTAGAAAAATATATAAGCCTCCAAAAAAACCATACAATGGTCAGCCTTAAAGTTAACTGGTGCTGTTACGCATTAAGTCAAAACATATTTTGCACACCTTTGACATGTCACACAAGATGAGATGTAGTCTTTTTTTTTTTCCCCACAAGTGTTCTGCCAGAGCCCTACATCTGTCAGGCAAGCCTGTGCTGGTACATGATGATATTATATGCATATCTGTTCGTTGCTTTTGGAACTCAGTACTGCACTTGGGGAAAAAAAAGAACTCTTAGTATCAAGTGAGCAGAGTGAAATTGGAATGCTTGAAAAGTGTAAGTTTTTCAAACTTCTCTCGATTCAGTTTTAACACACTCTGGCATGTAGGGGTTTTTTTTGTGTTTAGCCCAAAGTAATTCTTTGTGGTTTGTGTTAATATGCTTATCTTCTAATCTTTCACTCCAGTAGGCTACTCCCCAAAGCAACAAGAGCCACCTCCTGCCATCTGCTTTTGTTGATCCTCTGTGACTTGTCATCAGAGCTGTTAAAAAGAAACAGACACAATGAAGCAGCTCTCCAAATTAGCTCTTTGGCTACATTAGGCTGGCCTCAAATGCGCATGAATAGTATTCAAAACTGGTCAGCTGTGAAAGCTGCTGTTCCTTCTAAAGTACAACAGCAATTACACTTAGAAGAAATGTTTGTGTTAATCTCTCTAGGTGAAGAATCATCCTATACAGCATATTGATGTTTATTATGGCCAAAAGCCATTAGGACATTGCGAAAAGAACGCACTGCAAGCACTTTAGCTCAGCACGTCAACCCAGCCAGCACAAAACCACCTCCTCTCACCAACTTCTGACAGACATCCCTAGTTGCTGTTTAAAATGTTAAGAATTTTGGTACGTATTTTTTGCGTCAGTGGCAAAAAGTACCTCAGAACTGAACTACCACCTCCACAAACTAAATTTAAAACATGGTAAGAAACTGCAAATGTCAGCAGCCCACCACAGCTACTTCTATTAATTGGGTTAGGATACTGTCCATTCCCACAGCCCCAGCAGCTTTCCAGCCCCATGGAGATGGGCCACTGACCCAGCAGCAGCCCATCACAGCCAGGGCTTCCAAACAGGCAGCCCTCAACAGGCATATTTGTTTTGGCAAGTAATTTTATGGTCAGTACTTTTGAGCCCACACTTCCAGTTATTTTAACACAAGAAAAACAAAATAAAAACTATCTGTGAGGCTTTCCTTGCTGCGACGGTCAGAAATACCTACAGAAGCACATGCACCCCCTCCCTTGAAAGCCTGCTAACCCCTTACTAACTTTGGCAGAACAAACTCTTTAGTTGAGAGCTGCTCACAGCACAGTCTGCCCCTGCACAGCACAGAAATTACAGCTGAAAATTGCACTGTACTGTGCCACGGAGAGACGGGGGGCTACAGAGAAATGGCAAGTAAAAATTAACGAGATGGGCATTGAACTTAATGGCTTGAACGTGACTGATGTGCTCAGGTACAAACCACAGCATTCATGCTTCCTCTCCAGCTGGCTAAAGGAGCTGCACACTCGGAAAGAAATCTGTCCCCAACCTTGATGTCCAGGTGTTAGAAAGATAAATTAGTTGTCTGTAGAATTGCCTTGTTAAGGTTTAGGACTTGACATGCTTCAACAATTTCAGACCTAAGGCGAGGTTAACAAAGCTTGGAAAGAAGAATGTACCACTGATGGTGGACACAAAAAATGCACAGTTTACAGGCCACAAGGACATTAGGCAGAACTTCCACAATAAGGAAGAAACTAATGAATCCAGCTCAGCAACTGTGCTCAAATTACTTCCAAGTGGGTAAAAGGTAATTCTGTCAGGGCAAAATTGTGACCAGCAACTCAAGAAAACCACCTACCTAAAAGAAGAGAAAGAGCACACAAGCTATTTAGCATGAAAAGCAAGGGAATAACAATCAATAAAAGACAGAATATTCATTAATAAGAGAACTATGTAAACTTGTAGCCAGTGAACAATAACGTCTGTATTTGCTAACACCTATAAATAGTCAGAGTTTTGATAGCCGTCGTGCTAGCTTTGTGGATTTACCACCCAGCCATACTTTCTGCTCAGAACTGCAAATAGATCAAGTACCTTGCCTCTGTGTGTGGATTATCCTCATGCACAGCAGGTCAAAGTGCCTATTTTGGGACAACCTCGCGGCTGCGACACCTGAACTCACCCGTACCCCGAGAGCCAGGCCCGGGCACCCGCTCTGCGCCTCCCGCCGCTGCCAAACCCTCCGAGCGCGGCCCCCGCCCCGGCGGCCGGCCAGGAGGTATTTTTAGGCGATGAGGCAATACCGCGGTACCGACACGGAGACGGAACGCCCAGAGAGCCCCGGGAGGAGCCAGGCTGGGCCCCCCGAAGGTCGCTCCTGCTGCGGGACGCGGCCGATTCGGAGCGACGCCTCAGGGCGGAGGCAGCGGGGAGGCTCAACCCACCCACCCCAGGGACGGCCGCGGGCAAAGTACAAGCGCCGGCAGGAGCCGAGGAAGCGCCGACTCTGCAGAAGGCGCTGCCCGTGCCCGGTCTTTTCCCGCAACGAACTCGGCCGGCCTGTCCCCGNCTGAGACTGCGAAGGTAGCGCTGTCCCGACTGCGGAACAAAGGACACGGTCTCTGTGTCCGTCTGTCAAGCCGCGGCACCTACAGGAGCGGGGAATGGTGCCTGTGTTTGGGACCCGCCCGGCCCCGCGCCCCCGGCGGGAGCAGCCGCACGCTGAGCCCTTTGGAGTGCGGGAATGGCTCATTGTGCGGCGAGCGCTAATTACGGGCGAGTGTTGACATGTGAAAAGGAGCTCAGCCGAGGCCTCGCACCGAGGACAAAAGAGCGGCGCGGTGGCTGGGAAAGCAAAGTTCCCGAGGGTGGATCAGACGGGAAAATGGGATGGGATCTTCGAGGAGGGAAGAGTGACTGAGCCGAGTTCCCTGCGCTGTGTTGGGCCTTGGGGAAGCCGCTCTCTGCGGGACGAGGAGGTCCCGTGGTTGTGCCAGGAACTATCCAAGTATCCAAGGCGAACACCGCGGAGAAACTGCCAGCCCGTAGAAACACACACGGAGCAGAGTGAACGTATCTCTTGCACCTGCAGGCTGTTTAATAAGGGTTGGGTTTTTTTTCCCCCCAATAATTAGCGATGCACTGTAAAACATTTAGAAATAACCTAAACTGAACAGCCACAACTATCTAATTCACACTAATTAATGGGAAATCCACTGTGAATTAACAAGTGCGATCAAAGGTAATTCTAAAAGCAGAGGTAATACTGCATTGAGTGTCGTCTTCACGTGGGACACATTTCTGCAATCCCTTAATCGCAACAATTAAAATCACATTGTTCAGAAATATTAAAATACGATGCTTAGTTTCAAAGTTCAGTGATGGGTGAGTAAAGTAAAATCTGACACTTGACAGCTATAATTTCTCTTTATAATGCACGTCACAATGCACTGATCCTTTTGAAGGCAGTTTGGATTAATTGTTTAAAAGTTTTAACTGGATGAGCTCTAATTAGAGCTTCTACTTACGAATCTTCAGGGAAGATAGTAAGAAATTTGCCTTTTGTTTTGGTTAAAATACATGGAGTCATATTTCAAAACATGGATTGCTGAGATTCTGTTCTCCGTGGTTTTGTTTAATGTTTAAAATACTTTGACATTTTCGAATAGAAGGTACTTGTTTGTTAGAAATTACTGATTCTATTAAACAGGTTCTATGTATTTAGAACTTAAACCATGGATATCATGACACTGTAGAAAAGTCAAGGAATTTATAAAACCCTAAGCTAAAGCATCAGAAAGTTGTTTTGCAGTGCTGGACTGAATTTTCTTTCAATATTTTAGGTACACTATGTCCATTTCATTAAACATACAAGTTCATTAATAGGCTTAACCCTTTCCTGGTGGCCCTGTCATCAACAATTTGACAGACCAAAAGGTAAGCATAGAAGGAGGTGAGGTTAAACTTACCTGGTGTAATAGTGCAGGCATCTTGGCTGCAATCACTTATTTAGAAGATTTAGGTCTATTACTAGAAATCAGAGTACAGTTGGAGACATGCTGACCTACTACAATAGGAATCAGTGTCCTGTGAATTCAGTGGTTTTTTTAAAAGCTCTTCTAAGTTGTGCTGTCCTTCCTCAGGAGTCAAACTGTTGACAAAGCATAGGAGTAACAAAAATCTTAAGAAAGATCTGCAACTCTTGTATAATGTAAAAAATATTTTCTTTAAAGCTGGGAATTTTCAAGTTAGAGTGTTGTTACAATCAAGACATCACTAAAATTTTTTTAGACTCCGTGCATTTCTTTCAGCTTTTTCTCTGGCAGTACACTAGATGAACAGAAGCAAATGGTCCTTTTCTTAGTGTGTGGTGAATAGAAGCAAACAGCCCAGACTGTGCTGAAAAACCTCTAACAGGGTATTCATGAGATGAATACAACCATCTCATGCCCCTTTGTCAGGAGAGATCAGAGGCACTGGCGTGGAAGATAGTGACAACCTCCGAACTTGTTTTATAATGTAGGAGTGAATCTCAGTGTCCAAGTAAAGCAGGGTTTTAGCTGTCACCGCCAGTCCTGTCAAGGTCACAGGAGAACCAGCACACACAGGGCATTTAAAAACAAGCAGAAAATTAATTTTGAAGGGATATTTTTAAACCTTGTATTTAACAAGGTTAGCCTATTCCAGAGGACACTGTCAGCTACCTATAATTAAACATCAGCCATATTGATTGACCTCAACTTGAGAGAGGAGCTGTTGCCTGAAGCCTTTTTTAAGTGTGTGCACACAGAGCAGGAACACACTGTGAGGGAACTGGGACTGCAAAATAAATAGGAGAACAGGGTCTGGTTATCCTGTAAATGGCGATTCCACTAAGACAGCAGTTCCTCTGCATAGGATGAATGGTCCTTGAAGGAATGTTAAACCTTCTAGGTTGCCACACAGGGGGGAGTAGCTTAAGGAACCAATGTTTCTAGGAAGTCAGCGATGCACTGGAAAAGCAAGTCATTGTTTATGGGTGAATTATCATTCATGATGAGGGTATTATCCCCGTGCATCGAATGAAAGGAGTATCCACACGTTGCTGGACTCTTGGACTAAATACACAAGAAAATTGAATACAGCTTCGATTTTAAAATTAGTGTGAAATGCATAAACCCATGAAAAATTCAAGGCAGCCTGAGCAACTGTTTGTACCAGGTAACACACATTTGGAAAGAATGTATTGTGAATTCTCAAAGACACTTTTAAATGCAACTCTGATGATGACATAGTAGTGTATTTTATGAGCTCGTTCTTGGACCTGTAACAAAACCCCACAGTTTGAAAGCTATGATGGTGTGTGAGGACTAGGGAGATTTATGAACCAATAATGTTTTTGATGGACTTGCCATGTGATCCTAATCAAGCCATTATGCATTTGTATGGTGCTGAAGCTTATCTACACATGTGTTCATAAATGCCTATTTTTATTGTGAGCATTTTAGGACAGAGTCTGCTTTTTACTACAAAGCTATACATCACCCAGCATAGTAACAGGCTGG
Organism: Hylia prasina; assembly: GCA_013397195.1. Classification (NCBI taxonomy): domain Eukaryota; kingdom Metazoa; phylum Chordata; class Aves; order Passeriformes; family Sylviidae; genus Hylia; species Hylia prasina. The sequence goes on from VYXD01005452.1 coordinate 1,006,880, forward strand.
CAGTGCTACTTTCATATGATTAATGATCATAAGCACCAAAGTGAGATGATTTGGCACTTTTGTCCAAGATGGAAGTAATTTACAGCCTGAATGATAGTGAAAAACAGATCCTGCAGATGCCTGGTTGCAATATCATCAGCCTGAGTTTCACACAATTATTATTATTAGAAAAACTATCTACTGTGACCTTAGCTCAACAGTAAAAATGTTATGGAAGCTAATGGCCAGATGTGATGGGAAGGTAATTTTGAAATATTAGGAGGTAAGTTTTACCACTTCCTTCTAATGTTATCTAAGACACCTACTCTCTGATCCTGCTTCAGGTTGCACTGATGTTATCTAGTGTGGAAAACAATCTTCAGATAGGTGTGCTGATAATGGACATTAACTATTTAGTTTGAAATCATAACTATTATCCATTTTTAAATGACAATGGTAGTCTTCAAATGATGAGCCTTCTTTAATAACATAGCAAAATGCCTGCAAGTGTGGAGGGATTGTATCATGTTCTGTGTTCAAGGTAGTACCAGTCCTGATTACTGGACACTGCTTGTTTGAAATTTTCAAACTTATATCCCATGGACTTATCTTCATAATGGACAGTTCTCAAAGGAGTAACCACACAATCTTAATTTCCTAACATCTCCCTCCGGAAAAGGCTTAGGGTGCATTTACAAAAGCAAGATCTCTTGTGAATCTTTTTTTATTTCAAGATTCAACTGAAACCAGGAGGAGTTGACAGCATGATTGAGAGGCGCACATATGAGCTTATAAATAGAGGCCTGAAAAGATGATTTGATTTCCATTCTTTGGAATGTTACTGCTATTCAGAGATATTGCAAAGTAATCTCTGTTAAATTGCCTATGATTGAAGCAAATGGTAACTCACTGAATAGTCCCCTAGTCCTTAGTAGGAAGAAACTCTCTGCAAAAGTTCTGAATTAGGGATGAAGGACTTTTTCTTTTGTTGTAATTCCTGAATTCCTGGTAAAATAGGGACATATGAAAACAAAATCTCCCATCTCTAAGTATTTCTTTTGTCTGCAAATACCATTCACATAGCAAATAAGGTTTTCCCTCCTGGGTAATTTTTTCAAGTCTTTTTACATCATGATGTCCCAATATGACTTCATTCCCCAACTCTTGTTTAATGGAAAGGGACTCTTTTGCTCAAGTAATTTTTCATATTTTTCCAATTTCCCAGTGGTGTACCTGCCTTGGCAGATGGTGTGGCTTCTTCTTAATACATTTTTCAGATACCTTAATCTGTTTTCTGAACAACTGGAGATAAAAGGACATTGAACACTGCTGTAAGGTTCAGCATTCATTATAAATTGTTTCTATTTGAAATATGGTCCTTCCCGATGGCATTTATTTGTAGAAGCATTTAGACATCTGTCTGTAAGATCAAACTACAAGACAAACTACTTGAATGAGCTCTACAATTTTTTTTAAAATGTAATACTTAGTGGAATGTAGCTTCAGTCCTTCTCCCCTTAATTTTTTCATTGTCTCTCACTACTCAGAGTTCTTAGTTTTTTCCCCCAAGCATTTCCTGCATGTAGAGTGCTGAAGGGAGCCTAAATAGGTTTTTAATGCTGTTCTGTCTTCATATGACACTTGAACCAACAACAGATAGAGAAAATGGGAACAAGTAAATTCTTGGATTAGTGAAATTACTCTAAATCCCTTTCTACTGTAATTCGTCTTTCATTGTAAAACCACATTTAAATCTCTAAGTATGTGTGATATAAAATATTAATCCTATGTTAACATGTTCTCTGCATTAAAAAAAAAATCCAATCAAAGCTACCAAGCAAACCTTGTAACTTATGACTGATTTATTTATATTGTCAGTACTAAAAATGGTGATGAGGCTGACATGGAAGCTATAAAGCCATAAGCTATTTGAATCATAAAAACCAGCCACACCTTCTAAGAGGAACAAGACAACCAAGAAACCTGTAAATAAAACCATCTGTGAAAAAGAACACAGGGAGTAAACATCCAAAATGAAGCACGTCTTTCCGTGTTTCCTACCATGCTAACATAATGAGAATGAAGCATTACAAATGTTCAAAGCAGAGATCAGGGATTTTTAACTACATCAATCTCTCCACAGTAGTCCCTCCGGCATCATAAAGAGTGCTCTCTGGGTATGGCTCGCAGGAATGAGATCAGAACACACACACACACACAAAAGGACACAACTGTGGTATAAATATCTAGCAAATATAGAACAAATAGCTTTTGAGTGGGGGAATTTCTGTTGTTTCAAGCAGATCTGGACAGGCACCTAGGAAAATCAATTTGCTTGCATATTGACTACATTTATTTTACTTTTTAAAAGTCATCAGTGTTCATGAGAGAAGGGGTGCTGGTTTGAATCAGGCATGTTGCAAGCAGATGTTATGCAAGCTTCCCCAAACAGCCCTGCCAATGACTGCAATCCTGAGTTATGACATTCACAATAACTGCTGCACCCTGGGCCCTTTTTTGGGCCACTCATCTGCTGGTTTTCCCAAAATGGGAATATTTTTGTGACGAGTATAAAAAATTGAAGATCAGCATTTGTTTCCAGACCAACAGAATTTGAAAACCATATCTGAGTTTCATGGCCTATCAGTACTACAGGACAGAAATGTTAAAGTACATTATTTGTCATTGTATGTGATACTGTTACTGAACACATCTCCTGGTGTTTGGTAAGGGGCAGTCTCTTACAGTTTCCTTCTATTCCTTCTATTTCTATTCCTTCTATTCTTACAGTTTCCTTCTATTCCTACTTTTGAAGGCTAAAAGGATGTGATTTCCAAATACCATTCACAAAACCCCTTGTAGATTTTTAATTAAAATACTCCTTTAGCCTGCAAGTGTATGAAATTACTACATCCCTTCATAACCTTTAAACAAATAAATGAAGAAACAAAAGATATAACACCTACTAAACTCAATATCATGGAGCAGACCTACTCTACTTTTGAAAGATATGGAAGGGAAGGGACAGGAAGTACTGTTGTTAACACAGATTACAAGCTCTAAACAGTGAATGTCAGATGAGACATTACAGTTCCTACCCCTGAAATGCACTCACTGTGTTTTGGAGTATCTCCTAAAACTAAAAATTTGCTGCTATTCACAGTAAGATTTTTTTTTTTTGGCTTGGATATTAAAAAACCTGATCTTCTTCTTATATAGCCTGATGTCATTGTTGCATATTTTCTATTTTTAAGTACACATTCTACCATACTTTTAACAGACTGTTATCTTGAAAGATGTGGGGTATGCAGGTAAAACAGAATAATAGTTTTTTTAAATTTATTGTTCTTTACTAAAAGATTGTCGCACTTTCCATCTTGAAACAATAAAAGTACTTTGATAAAGCTTGCTTGAGCCCAACAGTCAGAACCACGTGCTCAGTAATTTCATGATACTGCTCTTTTAGCTTAAAGAAGCAAGAAGCACTGAAATGACTTGCCCACCAGTGCCAAACCAGTAAGGATGAAAATTAAAAGGCTTTGTCACCTACAGCTGTATGCTTGTGTTCCTCTGCTACGTTTCTTTCACAAAGCTTTTTTTTTTTTTGTTTCAGGGCTTACGTGCAGGCACTGCGGTTAAGTTCTGTGTAGGGCAACAAGTGGTGAGAGAATGATTCTTATAACGGCGAGAAGGGATTGGGTTCGTGAATAGGCTGAAGGGTTATAGTTTGTGAGTAATCTGAAAAGCATTTAGGCATCCGGTGTAGGGTAATGCGTTGTATTCTTCGCCCCTCTGACATGCATCTGTGATAAGGAGGGAGGTGGGAAGAAATGAACTTTCCAAGGACCGAGCAAGGAACGAAGCGCAGGTTGAGGGAAAACACAGGGAACGCTGCCGGTGACTGGCGCGATGGGAGAAGCAAGGGCGCACTCCCGCTAGCCTGGATATCAAGGGGATTTCTTAATAATGCGGCTCACCAGACTGTGAAAAGACTTTTCCACGGGAAATTATGGAGATCTCATCCTCGGGAGATCTGTTCGCCTAAGCTGTCCGGTCAGCTCCTGGCAAGAGCCTCCCTGGGCTCGGAGCCCGACGGCTCCAGCCCCCCAGGACGGGCGGCTGAGCGCCTTTCCAGATGCCAGCGCTGCCCTTAACCCCCCGCGGCCCCGGGCAGCCGCTCCCCCTGCCCTTGAACTCCCCAGCCCTCGGCTCAACCCTCAGGGGGCGGCGGCGGCGGCGGCTCCCCCGCCCCACGGGGTCACGCCAGGCCAGGCCCGGCCGGCGGCTCTGCAGGCCGCGGCGGGGCCGTGGGGCTGTGTGGGCGCTCGGTCCCC